>VZRQ01005644.1:287604-659115 GCA_013397975.1 Machaerirhynchus nigripectus
TGTCTGTTATCAGGGGTGGGTCATAGCAGGAGATAACAGCTAATGGCTCACAGCTGGTGGTAATAGAATACTTAAATACATCTATATTGTAACCTAGGACAGGCAACCTGTAGCAGTACTCCATCACTCTCAAGTAAACAGTGTCATTTTGTTCAGAGCAATCCTCCTGTTTTCCAGTTTGTGGCCACTGCCTCTTGCCTTGTCACTGGGTACCACTGGAAAGAACCTGGCCCTGTCTTCTTTGAATTCCTTCAGGAATTTCTGTACATTGGTAAGGTCCCCCTGAACCTTTTCTGCTCCAGGCTGAACAGTCTCAGACTATCCTCATAGTAGAGATGCTCCAGTCCCTCAGTCACCACAGGGACTTGTTGTGGTTTATAACCAACTGGAAATTAGGTTCCAAGCAGCTGCTTCCTTTTCCCCCATCCTCTCTGGTAAGAAAGGAAAGAGAAAAGGCAGCGATCATTGACTGGGACAGCAATTTCCTAGAAAAACAGCACTGAGATAAGGAACGAAAACAGTAACAGCAACAATACTAACAACAACTCTGCATAAAATAGGGTGATTGCCGGTGGAAGTCATACCGAGCAGATATTACCACAGCCAGAGACACACAGCTTCCCAAGACAGAGGGGAGAACAGCAGGCATTGCCATGCCAGCATTTTTTCCCTTTCAGCCCAACTTCCCCAAACCCAAGGCAAGAAAACAAAACAACAGACAAAAACTTCAAGTTGGACCAGCCACGCCCCACCACCGCACTACCCTGTTCGCCACTTTGCTCCCCCAGATAAAAGGAAAATGGTCACCTAAATTCCTAAGGAAGTATCCTTTTTGTGGTGTATTATTTCAGTGAGTTTGTCAGCCTGTATTGGCTGGAGCCTTTGGTGCTATAGTGTCATATCTAGAATGGCAATGAATATTAATTTTCATTACTGTAATTAGTACTTTCTTTGGAGGAAACAACTTCAAAATGAATGTATTGCCATGCAAAGAGTTAAATTAATCATGCTTCCTGTCTTTCCTCTTTGAATTAGAGTAAAATTAGTCAAGTGGGACCCTTCAGAAAGGGACACTAAAGGGCCTCTAATGTTTATTGCTCCCATTGAAAAGAACTGAATTAAAGCATCCTAATGTTTATTGCTCCCTTTGAAATGAATACAATTAACAGAGACAGCGCACCTGATGGTATTATCATGCCTGGTTCACCAAGCCCAGACAACACATTACCTAATGCTAAACTGACTCACTTTGAAGAGAGGCACACATTTCTTACTGAAATTAATCCAAAAATTCTTTTACTTGCCTTTCATATATCTAGACAAATAATTTAACTATATTCCATACATATGCATGTGTTTCAGCTTAAAAATCTAACACACAGTTTATTGTATTATTGTTCCTAATGAGAATGAATTAAAACCCAGCAGAGACCTGACCCAGAACCCTTCACTTCCCCTTAACTGTCAGTTTGACTTTCTGTAACACTGTGATCAACTGAATCCTAAGTGGGAGTTGACACTGTCTCAACTTTCTGCAAATGCAGGTAAAATGGAATGTGAACTGCCTGAAATTCAAAGCTGATGTAACCCAGTTCTGCACCATTACACATAATTGGTATCTTCAGCTTTGTATAGCTGCAATTTCATTTCTTTAATAGCATGGACTTTGATAAGAATCGTGTTGTGGACCTCATTTTTTTGTCGTTTTGGGTGAGGGTTTTTTCTCCTCTCCCTTTCCAGTATCACAGCTAACTTCTCGCACAATGCAAAGTTCATTTCTGAAAGAAATCCTGTCATGGTCTTTAATAGCAGGTTAATGGGCTGTGAAATCTCAAATTTTCAAGACTGATTTTGTTACAAGAAGAAGTGTTCCTTAGATCTTTTCTCGGGACAGAAAAGATCTCTTCCTTTAAAATACCTTAATACTTGACACACAAGAGGAATTGTACCACAAATCATATCTAACAATGAGATTTTCTTTATTTTCTTCTGATATCAACAGCATTTTGGAAGAACTGCTGCCTAAGGTAGCATTTGCTATTCCTCTGTGAATCAATAAAACTTTCTACCACAGACTAGAGGATGTGCCTGCCGTGAACTTACAAATATTAGATGAAAGGATTCACGCACGACACATTATCTATAAGTCAGTATTTTAACCCACTGTCATCTGTTGCATGATTTCTTTCATTATTTGACATATTTTCCCCATATTTGCCATTCTTGCCTGGACTTTTCATTATGCATCTTCCATATGTATGATACTCGTGTATGTGAGCAGTGTATATACTCATACCCATACATACAAACACACACACACACGTGTGTCTATATATGCACATGCATGCACAGTTGTGCATCTAATGCCCATATAAGCATATTTATAAAGAGAAACTCTAAGAGAGAAAATTAAAAAGGACTGTGAATGAGGAAAATATTTCCCCCAATTTTAAAGCCATACAGACTGTGGCTGGCCATTTATACGCGTGATACTGCATGCAGAGAACTTCAGAAGAATTTTAATGAATCATAAAATGATTTTCCAAAATAAATGATCTACAGACTTTGCAGAACTTCAGCATGATTCCTCCAGGAAATGTTAAAACAGCAGTTTAGGAAAAAAGTACAGAAATATTTGCACAGCTAATTAATATATACATATTCAATTGTTAGTCTTAGGAAACAGATTGCTTACATTATTTCCTGAAACTTGGCAAGGTAACATCATTCTGTCTCTTCAGTGTTACTTTTTAATGATGTAATATCAAGGCAGTCTATCCAAATCAGAGTAATTTCTAAACATAAATACATGTGTATCAGCATACCTTTCCAAAACACATCACTCAGACTAAACTTCATTTTTTTCTTTTATACAATATCTCTGTACCAAATGTGTCTGAAAGACTTCAAAGAAAACAAGACAATATTTGAAAACAAAGCAACAACTGTAGAAATTCTAAAAATCAAAATAATATTTATCAAGTGCACCTCTCCCCACCCCCTATGTCTTCCTGCACCAAAACCAGAAGGTCACTATTTCAGGGATATAATAAAAGTGCTCTTTAAAGACAGAATCTCTTTTAAAGGTTATTAGACTATTAAATATCACTAGTGCATCCCCTGAACCTGCTCTACAAAGTCAGTGATGCTGGGCAAGTTGAAAAGGCAAGTTTCTTGCGTTTCCCTACCCAGCTCACTCGTCTCATACAGAGCACACGCCTAGCTTCTTTCCTGTCCCCATACTCTAAAAGGCCTGCAGACCTGAACTGGGAATGCAGCTCTTCTCAAGTTGTCAAGCAGGTTTTTAGTCCAGTTCAAAGCCTGACTGCATGTGTCCAGGTTCAAGAGTGAAGCCATGCAGTCTGTTACGGTGTCACTGTCAGTGGTTATGCTTTAGGGGACATAGAAACACTATGTTAACAACAGTCACAGAGGATAAGCTCAGAATGATAAAATAAATTCAGGATCTTTTGCCCTGGCTTTCTAATTTTGAATCTTTAAGGTACATTCAAGCCCTCTGGTCTTCAGGCTGTGCTCTGCAGCCTCAAGGTGAGAAAGATTTTTATGGGGTTCTGACCTAAGAAGTTGTCTGCAGAGGAAAGTTTTATATCAAATGATTAAAAAAAATGCAAAGCATTGAGAATTGCCAACTTATCTTTGAATCATAATTCCTTTTTTTTTCCCACTACTTGTAAATAAATTTCAAGCAACTGTCTATATTTTTTCTCATCAGAAACCATTTTCTTGCAAAGGCCTGACACATGAATAGGAACTATTTAGCAAAATAATTAAAGGACAAATATTCAACATCTTGTAGAGAAAAATAACCTGAGTTCTCTTTCAGCTTCAAACACGTCCATCATTTTTGAAGTGCTAATTGACATAGATATCATATTTTATTTCATATAACTGTTTACTAAAAATAGCATTAGATATGTGTTTATTAGTGGCATCCTTATTGAGCACTACTATTACAAATATCATTAGGGTATCACAAAATTTTGAAGACTTGCCATTCTTTAATATACTTGATTTCATGAGAGAAGATTATTCACCAGATACATTTTGGAAATGTTAGAACTTCACCAGGTTACACGGAAGAGATGAGAAAGCCCCTCTAGGACTACTTAACACTCATGAATTCACTGTCATTCCCTTTCATTAGGTGTAGGATTAAAAAAACTTTTAAAATTGTCAATATTTATACATTTATATTTAGACATTCTGGCATTTCCTGCATGAGAGTGAGATCAATTGAAGAGAGAAATGAAACCGTTGACATTTTTCCATTGGAAAGTTTTCTGCTGACATTAATTAAGATTTCTTAAACTCACAAACTCTGATAGCATTAGATACTTAATTCGGTATTTTCATTCAAGAAGTTTTAGAGCAGGCAAATATAAAGGCTGCTTTTACTTCAGTGATTAGATGTCTACCACTAGGAGTAAGATGTCCTAAGAAAGAACTGTCCTCTTTACAAGCATCTTTTTTTTCAGCAAATATTCTTATAGTTCTTCAGATGTAGTAAGTTTCTAATTATGATTCTCCCCACAGGCCTTTAAACATTCTTCCTTAAATATTCACAAGTACAATTGTCTTCTGGAAACCCTGTTCATAATGTTTACCCAAACTAATTTTAGGAGTCTAATTTAATAGGTGATTCAGAGTCAAGATTAACTCAAGTGTTCTGAATCCTCTCTAGACTCAGCTCTTTCTCATCAATGATTGGAGGTTTATAAGCCTATATAGAATAAGCACATATAGTGAACAGCCAGCCAGCTGTGCAGAACGTATACATACTCCCCAGTATGATGAATATATTACTCTTACAAGTGCCGTAGAGATGTCAACTCAAAAATTGGACAATGATATTCCAGTGTTACAGCTCAAGTGACATGGCTATAGCGCGAGCAAGCAAGAGATATGTGCCTGTGGACAGTCATTAGGGGTCACTGACTTTTGTTATCAACAGTACTCACTGCTATTTTGCATAATTTATTCTTAAAAATATTATGTGAATATATTAGAGAGCACCTAGAAAGCTAAAGGTTTCTGAGGACCAAAAATCTAGTGAGGAAATACAATGGGAGTGTTTCCCATTTGACAGCGTTTTAGAATCTTAAACTGATGCCAAAGTCTTCTAATTAGCAGGTCTTAAATTGGATAAATACGTATAAAAGAATTAAATGTAGTGAGAAAAGGAGATAGGATTTAACACCGAAATAAATATGTCATTTCAGTTAACTAGAGCAGGAAGCTAAGGAAATGCAATCTGATAGCAAAGGAGGTACAAAGAACGGCACATAGCAAAGGCTGATGGGAGAATTTAAAATTGGTCTATAAAGCTGACAGAGGAAGATGAGATGTATCAATACAATAGAGGCCTTCTGGAAGCAATAAGGTGGGAAGTGGGGCTAAAAGCAGAGGTATGGGGAGTTGAGGGGCTAACTACCTTCCAAACTGAGACACAAGCCAACACAGAGGTAACAGAAATAACCTGAAACATCTAGACTCTTTGGATAACCACTTCTGATTAAAAAAGGTTGGTAAATACCTGGGGTGTCTGACAATATTAAGTCTCTGATATCAAGGAGATAATATTTTGGACGGAAAACAAGTTAGGGGACACAAAACTGAAGGAGGCATATGGAACAATTTGTGCAACCAGAACAGGAGCAAAATGTGGGAAGAAAAGACAGTACAGACTTCTAGAGAATAATGCATAAAGGAGGGAAGAGCTACCAAAGTGAAAGCTGTTTGCAGTATACTTGTCTAAGATGTCTGTATTTTCCCACTTTTAAACTGGGAACAAGTCATGTTTGTGAATAATTTAGAGAGTAGGAAATTTCACTGAGAATCTGGTCACTGAGGAAAACATGGAATGGCACATTGTATAGAATGTTTGTGCTGCTATAACAAATAAAGGGTTCCAGAGAGAGATTAAGAAACATAGATATGAATGGAGAAGTAGAACAAAAAGTGGAAGAGTGGGAGGTGAAGAAATAGGGTAATTAAGATGGAAGGATGCAGGTAGTGAGATGAGGATGCAGAAAACATTGGTTTTATGGGAATTATCATAGGAGTAGAAAGATCCAATGATATACCTATTTTTCAAATTAATTTACAATTCAAGATAATTTAAAATGTAAGATAATTTAAAATTCAAAAATTAAAAAAAATAAAGATTAAGTTCAGATACAAATCTACAGTGCTGATAAAGACAAAGAGAAGGGTAATCTGTCTGATAAACAGAGGGGAAGGTTAGTGGGAAAGAGAAATTAAAAATGTAAAAGTATATGTGGGGGTTTTGAGTTCATAAAGGAAAGGGAGGCAGATAGAAACCAATCACTTTAATAAGGATGAAGTTATATGTCTAATCCAAATGAGCCATGAATCCATTTGCTTAATGGAAAAATGTGTCCACAAAGTCTTCATTGAAGCAGGTCATGAATAATCAATGTATTATGTACATGTTTCCATTAGTAAAGACTGATGATCTGCAGTGTGCTGGTGTGTGGATCACGGATGTCTTGACCAAGTAATTATTGCCAGAAAAGTCACAGTTATGTGAGTGACAGAAATATATGTATAAATGAAATACACTAGTAAAACAGAAATCACAGTGCTTTTTTCCTCCCCTGGTTTGGTGCTAAGTGTAAGAATCACCAAAAAACAGACAGCAAAGTACTGTCAGAGAAATATTCAGTAGTGTTTATTTGGAGCCCTGTGCTATCTCTGCTTTGATCCCTGGAATCAGATGGATTGCAAGAATAACAGGGAAACACTGGAGGAGTGATTTTATTAATCTAGTCCTCTCCTCAGAGGATCAGAACAACCATCGGATTAGGAGGATTAATTTAGTCAGTGCAGAGAAAGTCACAATCTCTGTTTTGAAAAAAACATCTACAGAGCATAGTGTCAGATAGCTTATGCAGTAAAAAAATGGGACTGCTGATTTTACCGTATATTCTACTGTGCTACAAAGTTCCATATTTTTCACACCTACTAAGATTCACTCTACTGAATTCAGAGGACTTTATGGCTTATGACAATTGCATTTATTCTCTATCAATTAGGAATTTTATAACTGTATGAAAATTAGGGGAATACATAAATAACTCTAATAAATGGTAAGGCTTTTTTACAGAAATTGTGTACTTATAACCGTGGTTTTCCAGCAAGGAAATTATTGGGAGGTTTTTTTTAATCTTCTTTGGGAAGCAAACTTACATTGGGTTAGTCCTGCAGAACTCACAACTCATCTTAAGGCCCAGATCAGAAATCAGTGTGTGGTCTCACTCTAAGGACATACATGGGTGCAGGGAATCAGTGTCATTCTGGGAATAGCTGTTCAGCCACATTCTCTTCCTACAGCTAGAGCATCATCAGAGGAAATAATTTATAGCGAAGGATTTACAACCAGATTGTAATAACAGATGATCTACTGCTCCTGCCTCCAGCCTGCTACCAAATTCCAGCTGATCCAAAATATAGGAAATCTCCAGTACAGATGGGCTCCAGCAGCAACTGGATGTCTTCATAAATGCTCTACACTTGGTTAATCTTCATGGATGGCAAAGTCCATTGCTCAGTTCAACTCGAGCTGTAACATTTTATTGGCGTGACAAGATCTGCCAAAGTATAAATGAAAGAGACAACATCCTCAGGGGGTCTGCACAAGATAAAAAGGACCTCTAGTCTGTGTTTCTACTCCTTTCTGTAAGTACAAGTGAGGCAGTAGTTATTTAGTCCAGCTTAGTGATAATAATTTGAAAACTACTTCTTCAGGAAGATGTAGCATCACATCCTTCTAAGTTACCAGATGCCAAATACAGTTCAATGATTCTTTCTGTGTGTTTATCCCAGCAACTTTAATTTTATTTTTCTCTTTAAAAAAAAATACAACGATCTTAATTATATAAAGCTTTTTACTTATGCAAGAAAGGACCAATAATAAATGAATACATATTATTTAGCTTGTTTTTTCCTAGTAGGTTAGGGCAATGGAGCTACAAGTATTTTTACTAACCAAAGAACTTGGGCCATGTATTCCAAAAGGTGAAATAAAGGCTTTTTCCAGCTCTGTAAATCTCAGACTATTAAAAAGTCATACTTAACAATTATGAGACGTGAAAATATACCTCAGTCTTTTTGCTTGCCATTTTTGTTTTAATCTTTTGAGACAAGAGTATTCACACATTTTGCCTCAACTAAGAAATGTAAACTATGAAGAGAAGTAGAAAAAGCTAGTCATAATAAAAAAATTGCGGTAGTTTGTACTATTGTAAATGTCCTCCCCATGGCTGATAAAACAATTCAGCTAAAAGACCAAATGTATATATGAATGTGGGAAATTTTCTCTAAATGGAAAAATTGAATCATTTTAGATCTCTCCATCTTTCTTATAACTCACCCTTTTGAGACTGCTGATCATTCTCAGTCTCTGGATCTTTTTCTAATGAATCAATGTCTTCTGGGAGCTAGTGAGGTTTCAATAACTACAGCAGATTCAGAACAAGTTATTCCACCTGTCTCATGGATTATAACTTTGTTAAAGTCGGAATTTCTGTTTGTGTTTTTCACCTCTGGTTCGTGTCTGGCAGTCTGCCCTCTCTTCCAGCTCTTTCCCACTCAGGTCTGTTTAGTTCATTACTCTTGCCTAAGGTGGAAGAACTTGCACCTGCCTTCAGTGGAGTGAAACCTGTCTGTCACAGTCACTTCGAGTTTGAAATCTGTTCCCCAATCTGCTCCCAGCCAGACGGAGCCTGGTGCTCTGCATAGGTGTCATTAGCAAGCTCTTCATTCCATTTTCAAGGCTGTTAGTGGAAATACTGTGTTGTTCAGGACCTACTGGACCTAAACTGATATATTTGCTACATCCTTCTGTTTTAAGGGTGAGTCCTTGATAATCATGCTCTTAATACAGGTTTCCACTCAGTTTTCTGTTTCTATTATCTGATCCATGTTTTCACACTCAGCTTGTAAATAGCCTTGTACAGCAGTGCCAAAGTCTTACCAAACTCTCTATACGTATATTTACTGCTCTTCCTCTATCTTCATGGCCTGTTACCTGCTTCTGCAAGAAAAGTACAGAGGCTTGACATAATTTAGTCTTGAAAACTTGATTTTGAATGTTGCTTGTGTTTTCCTCTAGACATTTTCCAGCCTCCCTGGTTTCTGAGGAGTTAAAATTAAGCTGACTAGGTCTTTAATATCCTGGCCTTTCCTTGTCTCCATCTTAAAGGTAAGATTGTATTTTGATTTTTATTTTCTTTTTTTCCAGAACCTCATTCTTTGTCCAGGCACTTTCAGAGTGAATTTCATTGATACTAAAAAATTTTTAAAATTTGTTACTTTTTCAGTTGCACCCAAGATCATCACTTGTTTTCAGAGATATTTACAAGTGTGTGCAATTCCCCACTTGCTTTTTTTCCCCTCTCTTTGGAGTCCACAGTATATTTATTCCCTGCAGATCAAGTTCTGTCTATAGCACTGCAAACAAGAATTGGGGCCACTCCTCACTACCTCAGGGTCGACCTCAGTCCCACAGGACAGGAAGAGAGGCAAGGCTTGAATTCATACTTTAAAAATTACTCATATACAGTCTCGAGAGAAATATTTTAATGCTCCAGAATTTTTTAAAAAAATCATAATTGCTATAACATGTAAAACTGTGCTTTATTAATGGCACTGGCAAAACTTCTGTCAAGACTATGAAAACTTTCTCATTCTTATATGCTCTTACTTTATTGGGTTGCTAAAAGTCACCTGTTCAAGATTAAATTTGGAAAGACCTTCAAGGACAGATCTTAAAATTCGGGGCTTTTCTTTCATTTTGCCCAAACCAGTCACAGTAGCCCTAATTCCAACATAGTGAAATATAATTTATTTAGCCATGTAAAAAAATTCTGGCAAATTTTTCTTTCAATAGCACAATCAATTTTGAAATTTATACAGCAGTGGTTTTGTGATATGGATATATTTTTTGCCATTTATCTGAAAATGTCCTCTATTTACAAATTGGTATCTCAGCATTTTTCTATGCTCAGTAGATATTTATTTGGTTTTGGAGGTTTTTCGTTGATTTTTTTCAAATATTTCCTCCTCACTGGAATCTGCACAGAACCTTGAATCCCTGTAGATGACTGTTCATGTCCTATTGCATGTCCTAAAAGTGCTCATCTGACTTGATAAATCTTTATAATTCTAGAAATATTAGGAAAGCCCCTTCTTATTCTAGACTTCAAATAGACAATAGTCTTTATCTTACATTTTTGTTCAACATTTGAGTTGATGTAAGGTCCTGAAACAATTTTTATTTAGCAATTAATTTTAACTGCTATAACTTTTTTATAGTTATGTGCCTATACAGTGGTTCCTTACCCTCTCTTCTGTTTAATCATATTTAGGGAATTTTACACATATTCCTTTTGGATAACTTTGCAGTTTTAACTCACCTATCATCTTCTTCAACTCATAGAACTGCTATTTTTCATCGTGTCTCTTCAAAGACCATGATAGAAGTCAAAGAGATTTAGCTCAGATGCAAAAAGCCATAGCCCCGGTTAGACTGTAACTAAATGTCTCACTCCCTGAGGGGCTAGCTAGAAAAAACAAATGACACCAACATTTTAATCTGATAGAGAAAAGCATAAAGAAATGAGATAATAAAAGTATTTATTGCATCTATTTAAAAAAATTAAATTTTCACTTACCAATGGTAGGCCTTGAAAAAGGCTTCACTTTTGGAGAGGTCAGAGGAGGAACCAGTATCAAACAACTTTAATGGTGAGACCCTTATTTTTATGAATGTGCCACAGATTTGAGGCATTTTGTTATATTTCTAATAACACCGTCATATTTATTAATAAAATTTTGAAGGCATGGTAAGGTTGTGCAATGCTTTGAAGGAGCCTTAATAGTTGGGAATTCTTTGCCAGCACTTTAGAACGCTTTGGACCTAACTATCACATTTCATGCAGCCAAATGTGTAAGTGATAAAATATAGTCAGGACCCAAATGAATAAATGAATAATTGCTTTTGCAGAATAAAAGTAGTTTCTGACTCTGCAGACATTGGCTTTGATAAATACAGCTGCCACCTAGGATAAAGCTGATACTGCCTTTCAATGTGTGGCCTTATTAAATAGAGATCTTGCTACAGGTCTTACTATAGCATGTGGGACATATTTGATTAGTTACCAGAATCACTCAGGGTGCATTGGTTTTCTTTGCTTTAGAGATGTGGGCTGGGAGCTATTTTTTTCACAATAACCCACTGATTTCAAATTGCTGTTTGACATACATTGTTCATTAACATTTCATATCTTCATTGATAAGAGAGATAAATACCTCCCTGGGATAGTAATTGCCTATAGAGTTTAATGCCTTCAGATCAAAGAATCCAATACACTGAGCAGATTAGAAGCTCTTTTAAAGATTTGGGATTAGTAGGGTTCCATAAATGGTCTGAACCTAAGGTTAGTTCTACAAAGGGGCTTGATGCTAGTCTTTGCAATGTAAGCCTCTGGGTTTCTGGCACTGAAGGTGGCATCCAGACTCTGCATTAGATGCTTTTATTACTGTAGTGATGCCTGAAGAAAGTTTGATGCTTTACACTAGAAATCGTAAGAACCAGAACAGTGAGGACCTCACTAAAAGCTCCTGAAAGCTGGCAAGTGCAAAAGGCTGTAAATGAGTGCCTGGTTGCACTACCCAAGGCAAAGGAGAACTTCCTTGATGACTCTGTTGGCCCTAGCCCAAAACCTTCTGCAGCAGACTTCCTTCCTCACTTCTTTTACAGCTGGGGAAGTAGGGTGTGACTGTTCCTTTTGCTCAGCTGACAACTGAATACCCTGAACATGGGAGGCCTGAGTTTGATGTCTCACTCTGCCTATGAATTTTCAAATATGCTTCCCCCATCTTCCAGAAAATTGTTCTAGTTTCCAGGCCATTGGACTCTAATGGCTTATGAAGGCACTGCATTCTGTGTGCTACGTGACCTGGTAAAGACCAGAAAGCACTGCAGAAAAAAAGGCCACAGGAGTGTTCAGTGCCCATCTCACAGGCGTGGGACAGCTGGGTAATAGCTGATGTCTGACTACCTACCAGAATAGGTGATACTACCAGCAAATTTGGCAAACACCGTAAATATCTGGTTGTTATGGGAGAAGGTTGCAAGGACATCAGCTACTGCTGTAGTTTTCTCGTCAACAAAAGGGAATGCTATCTCTTGTTTAGCAAAGAGATAGCCAGCTAGTCTGCTGTGCTCTTTATATGCCTGTTTTCCTCTTTTTTCACTCTCCTCAACACCTTACTGTTTCATTAAGCCAGTTGATTCATCATTTCAGAGTGGAGAAGCACAGCTCACTGAGCACCCAGACAGTTTAATCTAATTTTCTCAGGTTTTTAGATGGGGGCTCAATCTGATGTGACCCCTAGAGATTGAACCCAGCCCTTGCTGTAGCTAATCAAATCCTGGCAGTCTGTTACATCAGCTAGAAGAATTTCAAATTGTAGTAGCATTGGTTTATTAGAAAAGTTTATTTTGTTAGACCTGACATGATAATGAGCCTTCTCTTTATCCATTTCAGCAGATAGAAAATTTGATCTTGGATATAAACAACTTTGTAGTGAAGAACCAAAAAAATCACTCTACTTCTTTATTTACTTATGGCAAAGTAGTTTCAGTACAATAAGGACAAAAGTTGGAACATCTAACTTTCAGACTTTAAGGGTTTGTCTGCACTTTCTATTTTTTCTTGGGGGGGGGGTTGCTTGTTTTATTTTGTTTATTTAGTGCTGTTTTGCACTTGAAAAAAAGAATTTTTTTCTCTTAGACAGGTATGGTTATTAATTTCTCTGTTGAAGAGCCTTTATCTTCAGTTCAATCATTTGGAGAGAAAAGTGATGGGTTATCCCTTATGACTTTGTCTCAGCATTCTGCTGTATTCATCAGGGTAATTTTGACTCCAACAAATGCAAAGTACACACTTCACAGGAAAGTAAGGGTCAGGTCTCTAGTAGGGCAGAACTTGTGCTTAAAATGAAAACAAGTTGATACCCAATTAAAGAGCTGTACACCTCAAACAGAGATAAATTTTATTTTCAAATGCATACGTTTAACCCATGGAATTGATATTTCACAAAGTCACAGGCATTATTTATGCTGTGGATGAGAGTTTATCACATAACATTTCTTGAAATATTTGTTATTGATTTTAACGATGTTTAGCTTTGTGAACAGAGTCAGTGTAACATCCACTAATCTTCAAGTAGAAGTCTGGGAAAGTAAAAATATTGCCCTGCCTTTCCAAATGGTTTTCTGTTCTTTCAACTTTTCTCAACTGGCAAAATGTACTTTAAGGATTTCATTTTTCTCTGAACTGTGAATCGGCTGCCCAAGGCAAGAACCAACAAATGTGTGGTCAAATCCAGTCTAGCAAGTCTTATTTTCTTTGATAATGGCAACTTTGATCTCCCCAAGAAACCTATTTGGGGAAATGTTCCATGCAATTCTCAGTGATGCTTAAATTGATTAAGCCAAAAACAGAAACAGAAAAATTCTTTGCATTGTTGAGATGCTCAAGGTGAGACAGCAGTGTGCACTTGCAGCCCAGAAGGCCAAACGTACCCCAGGCTGCATCGACAGAAGTGTGGCCAGCAGGTCGAAGGGAGATGATTTCCCCTCCTCTATTCTGTTCTTATGAGACCCCAGCTGGAATGTTGCATCCAGGTCTGGGATCTTCGGCAAAAGAAGGGCACAGATCTGTTTGAACAAGTCCAGAGGAGGGCCACAAAGAGGATCAGAGGGCTAGAGCACCTCTCCTGTGAACACAGGCTGAAAGTTGGGGTTGTTCAGTCTAGAGAAAAGAAGGTTGCAGGGACACCTTATAGCAGCCTTCCAGTACCTAAAGGGGGCCTACCCCAGGGAAGCTGGAGAGGCACTTTTAATGAGGGAGTTTTGACAAGGGCCTTTAGTGATACGACAAAGGGGATTCAACACTAAACTGAAAAAGAGTACATTTAGATTAGATTTCAGGAAGAAATTCTTCTATTAGGGTGGTGAGACACTGGAAGAGGGTGCCCAGCAGTGTGGATACGCCATCTCTGGAAATGTTCACGGCCAGACTTGATGGCTCATCAAGCATCATGTTCATGGTCAAGTGGAAGGTGCCCCTGTCCATGGAAGAGGGTTTGGGACTAGATGATCTTTAAGGTCCCTTCCAACCCAAACCATTCTATAATTCTATGGTTCTAAGATTTTATGACTGGTTTGCAATTTCCAGTCCTGAGAATTAAAAATCAGTCTTTGTTCAAAGGTGACTAGATACAGCATAAGCTCTATGGAGAAAATGTACACTCACAATTTACATCAGGCTTTACTTGAACTCAAACCAGCAGGTCTTTGAATGGAAGAGTCGTATTACTACTTTATGGACAGTACATTCTATTAATATATTTTTTCCTCTCAATACAATTTCTGATATTGTACTAACTTAAAATAAAACTCAAACAATACAAACATCTTCATATACTAAAGAAATATGGTTACCTTGATAAATTGGTTGGAGCATGGTGCTAATAACACCAAGGTTGTAGGCTCAATCCCCATATGGACCATTTACTTAGGAGTTGGACTCAGTGATCCTTGTGGGTCCCTTCCAACTCAGAATATTCTGTGAAATTACGATGTTCTAGAAATAACTTTGGTTTATTAACAATTTAGCAATGAAAATAGGGAATATTTTACCCTCCAAGCATGTTTGGAAGGGATCATTTCCTAAGACTACTAGACTTATAAATAACATTAGTGAGAGACTTCTATATCATTGGCCCCCACCTTTAGACTGCAGCAAAGCCTTAATGAGCTCCAAATGGAACTATGCATAGAGCCAGAAGGTAAAATTGAAAGAGCAAAGAAGGATGTGATACACAAACTTCCAGTGTCCAATATCTGTAGCAGCTTTTTACCTCTGAATCTGATTTTGCCATGAAGAAATTTGAATGCTGGATGTTTTGGCCCACTATTTCAATGGAGGCTTTTTAAAATCATGTATCAATTTAAACACTGGGTTTTTAAAATCATAAAAAAAGGAAAAATATTTCCTCAGGGCAGAAAGAACTTAGTTTGTTAAAGTGTGGTTTAGTGGACTGTTTGGACTGATAACTTTTGGTATCAATGAAGGGGGAAAAATCTGAAAACATTCCCCCTTACTGTTCCTACAAATTTATTTTTTGACAACCAAAGTCCATCTTTATGACATCCATTAGCATTGAAGGCATTCTGCAGACCATTCAGAATTATGCACTTGAATCCTGTGACAAAACAAGAACAGCATTTTAATCTCTGAATGAAAAAACATTCATGAATAACTATATTTCCATTGTTTTTAATATCAAACAGGAAAAAAAAACTCAATAAATTTGTTTCGGATTAGAAACAAATATTCAGTTAAATCAAGAGAAAAACTTTAATAGTAAGTAATATGTTGGTTTATCTATTATAGATCATTTTAATATTTTAGCTTCCATTTTTTTCCAATGTAGCAAAAGATAAAGTAAATGAATCGCATTTTTTAACTGAAATATTAAAGCAGTTTCAGAAAGTCTTAAATTAGTTTTCAGAAAGGTCTTTTAAAATCTGTAAGTGAAACAACTTTGCAACCGCCAATAAATTTTTAAATATTTCAACTCCATAGAAGGAAAACAAAAAAGAATATTTACAACAGCTCTCCAGAATGAAAGTCTAATTTGTTGTTGTTATCCAAAAATGATCCCATGTTATGTCTTCAAAAGACCTGTGCTTTACTGTATTCTAATGGAATTTTTAAAATTATTTTGTTCAGCAGCATAGAAACAGTGCTGGGTCTCACCTAAGATTTATCAAATGAGGTGAGATGCTCATGGCCTTCTGTGGATTGACCACTGAATTTGCTTAATATATTATGGGTTTCTACCAATTTATACACTGCAGCTGCACTGCAAACTGCATCTCTTGAATGATTTTCTGATTAAGAAGAGAAAGTAAATGTAGGTCTAGACTGTACGTGCAGCTCCAATTGAGCCAGCTGTAGCTACAGGACTGTTCCCACAACTAATAGGTGATGCAACCACTCTCCTTGCCTGAGATTTCAAAAGCCTCCACAGAGTCACAGTGTGATCAGACTGCTGAGGTGAGCCAGGCTGAGGGTCTAAGTACACTTTAAGTGGATTACTGGGATTATGTGACCACTTTAGATTCAGTTGCCTGTGCAAGATCTCTACTATGACTTAAGAGACTTAGGCTAACATCTTAGTTTCCCACAGTGGAACTGTGGGGCACATTCAAAAACCAGGTGCCAGTCCACTGGGAGGTGGGCTGCATTGGAACTTGGCACCCACATATGCACATGACTGTGACTGCCATTTCCCAGCCAAAACTGATAGATTGCCCTGTACTTCTCTCCCACACTGCTCTCCTACTGGTGTCCGTGTTCGATTTACCACCAGCAGGGCAGAAAGTGAGAGACATTCACATTGGCAGGCCCCAGTATTCCCTGTAGTCTGGTGGTATTGAGTTATTTTCAGCCTCCTCCGCCTTTCTTGCTTCCAGTTCAATGGTTAGCAACCTATTTTATAGCATCTCTCAGCTGAGAACAAACCATTTTACTTTATACACTGGTTTGGGTCATGGGAGAAGTCTCACACCAAACCTCATCAAGGGAGATGGTAATTGTCTTTCTCCAGTGACAGGAGAGCTCAGTGTCTAAGATCCCAGGTAAGCACACCTCAGGTCTTTGCCTTAGTCAGGTGCTATGACAGTCATGTAACAAATTTTCAATTTCTGCTGAGAATTCCAAGTATTTTTTTAGAAGGAGAACAGAAAAAGAGGTTTCTGCTGCAGTAAATTGTATGTCTCCTCCTTCCTAGCACAGTTTTAAAACCTCATGTCTTTTCTGTACATAAATTCTGACAAGAGGGTATCTGTTACCATTTTGTGCTTCAGTCAGAAAATCAGCCTCTAATATTACCGAAACCACTTCATGTTAACCACATGTGTAGAATTTTACACATTTATTCATTCACTTTTGGTACTGCATTTTTTGTGAACACCTGGAAAATATATTAGCACCATTCTATGACAGCACAGTGAGATATATAGTTTGTGCAGCCTCATTTTTCAATCAATGAGAATTAAGACTAGAACTATCAACCTGTTTAAAATGCATAGAAATTGTAAATACCTTGTTTCTAGGCTGATGCTGCACTTTAATGTCCATGCAACATCTATTCAACAAAGTGTTTTAGTTCTCAGATCAAATTATCTGGATGAGATTGGAGCTCAATTGCCCTTGTGTCATAAGACAAACACAGGACTATTTTTCACAGCTCTCTAAGACTCTATGTGAATAGTAAATCAGCTGCACAAAGACAACGAGCTACAGAATTTATCAGAAATTTTAAAATCCAAAAATTAATTACATCTTAGACCTTAAAATGTTGAGAAAGGGCTATTAATGCCATAAAGGAATGGAAAAATAATTTAACTTGCACTAGTAGAATGAATTTTTATGTTCAGAATTCCTTTATTTCTCTACGAAATTACAGTACATCATTTTCAACTAATAGAGTGGCCCAGTGTTTCAACAAGAGGATGCATATACTAAAATGGCACCCATAGATTATCAGTAATATATTAATTCTTTTGCATTTCCAGATCTATCTTGATGCTTACAGTTTTAGCATCTGTATTTGCTAGAATGATCTAGAACAGTTTTTTCAGTTTTGTTTTGCACTTGTTTTTTATGTAAATTTATTTATGAAATAACATCATGATATTGGACTGGTGCTTGTACTAAAACACATATTCCACAATTTGTGGACAGAAATGCTAGTAAAATTGCATTTAAATAAATATTGCTTGTTTATGGCACAGAGTAGACTCTGCTTCTTTCACTGACTGTGAAAATAGAAAATGTTCAGTTAGTATCTGACAACAGTAACAAAAGATGTATTAATTTTATGTCAAAATTATTTTAAAGAAAAAACTCAAGTCAAATTGTCAGTTAGTCCAAATTTTCAAAGCTCCACTGACTGCAAGAATCTCACCAGACCTCTATTAGCCATGACTGCTTCAGGAAACACACATTTTTTTAAATGGACGTAGGATGGAGATGCATCACAGGGCAATATTTAGGGGCATAATTTTCCTCCAAGTTTTCAGAATGACATTAAAGTGATTCAAGCTTGTATCAAACTGAGCTATCAAATGGCTTCTAGTATTGACTCATTTAGGGCTAAATCTGGTGAAACGTGCACTGTTTCAAACCATTCTTGCCTAATTATTATCTGGTTGGTATACTGACATTGTTTGGCCTTGACATTTTCACCAGGCTTCAGTGAGAAGGCTTTCAGAGCACAGTTTGAATTTCTAAAATTATTTCTTAGAAGATACTAAAAATTAACTATTTTGTCTTTCACACAATATGAAGCCTCTGTGTTAAGTAATTTTCTTCATATAAAAGAAACATAGGAAGAAAGCGGAAACTCCATTTGAATTGCCAGTAATGACACGATGTGCTTTCTGGTTCCTTCAGGGGATTGATAAGACTACTTCAGAAGAACAGGAAATTTGTGAGACTAACCAACCATCTTCTCAGTATCCATATTATTTCTGATAGGAGACAAAAGTAGATCCTAACAAAAGAATATTCAAACATTACAAGGATTACAGTGAATGTCCTCCAGAATTTTATGCCAGCCTCCAGCAAATTCACTACTTCGGAATTTCTTCAGCTAGAGAGAAAATAGTGCTCATCTCATGAGAACACAGTGTTGCGACCTGCCTCTGAGGCAGGTAAGTGATGTCCCCGTTAATAATTCCCTTGGGGTGAATTAGAGTGAAATGACACTGAATGGCTGCTCTGTATATATGAGGCAGATTTATTTTAAAACTACTTAATTGCAACAGGAAGAAGACAGATGGCCATTTTGGTTCTTTTCTGTAAGACTGTAAAAGAATCATAAAGAAAATTCATAAGAAAAATAATGAAAGAGAAGGAACAAACAAGAACAGGTAGTGGAGAGCAAAGATATCACCATGGATCAAGCAACAAGACTTGATCATTGCAATTTTGACGTCTGTGGTTGGAGTAATGGTCACAGTTTTAATCCATTGGGAGTGGGGACCAAAACAGATGCTCTTCAGGTTATGTAAATTCCAGTTAGCATGGAAACACCTAGATCCATCCTCCAGAGAGGGAATTCTTCATATCTGATGCAACACAATGAGGCATGCACAGTTTTCTGATGGAGAGTTCCCAATAATAGTGAGAGGGTGCCTTGGGGTCCTTGGTGATCCATAGCTCCGTCTAGGGATAAGACCGCTGTTTGTCCCTGCTTCTTGCAGTAGCACAGCTGAGCCTTATGATGACACGCGGGAGTTGGCATCAAAAAAAAAATGTAAGATCTGCTTCTTAATGGCCATTCTCCTTAGCTGGTTTCAAAGACATCACGTTTCCAAATGTTGTGGATAAAGTCAGCCACAGAGCAACCAAGATAGACAGTGGTTATGTTGCCACACAAAATTTTATTTTCTGAGGACCTTGGTTTTGAGAACACAAAAGGTTCTTGCATCTACATATCCTATAGCAAGAAATTTTAAAGCTGAACTACGTTGTGTGTGAAGGCTTAGGTACCACATCTTGTTTGTTCAGTAGTTCAACCTACTGACTGCAAAGTCACATCACTGCATGCAACTCTATTACAATATTCTTCTAGTTCCCTAGCCTGAGTAATCCATGTATATTTGATCTTTTCTCTCAAGGAAATCATTCTGTGAATTTTGTTTCTTTGGTCACCTTCCACTGATCCCTCTCCATTTCTTCCATATTCCTCAGCCATGGGGCATCAGAACTGCTCAGTGTGTAGGATGTGGAAAAACTCCAGGTTTATGCAATTAGTGACATTTTATGCTTTGTTCCTTACTCCTTTCCCAGTAGTTCCTAACAATTTTCTTTTTCTCACTATTGCTAAACATTGAGGTAATATTTTTATAGAACAGTCTAGTTCTGAAGTTCATGAGGTATGCAGAATTTATGATTGTTTATTCCCATGTTCATCAACTTAAACCTGTCTACACTGAATTTTATTTACTGTTTCCTGTTTACCTTCTATTACTTCTATGCTGATACCAGTGATGTTTCTTTATGAAGTCTAGTTAATTGCCTCAGATGTTCAAGGTAGAAATGCAGTTGCTGAAGAGAATGATAACCTAAAATGAAGACTGTTATAAAATAAATTGACATCTCATAAACATCTCTGATTTTATTAAATAAAAAATAGGCAATTTATGTACATATCTGACCTGTTGATTATTTTATTATTCCTCTAGCCTCCTGCTTCTTCTTCTTTTCAATATCCAGAAATGCCACAAGTACAAAATAAAGATATAAAAATGATTTTTCATGTTTCAAATGAATGTAAGACTGGGAAATAGGTGTTCCTCATAACACTACCAGTCTTGGACATTTCTTCTACAGTTTCATAGATTTACTAAGGAGTTACATCTGGGTTAATTTTCCTGTGTGTGACATCTCATTTCTCTGGCTCAGAGCTTATGTGTAGAGATTATCAAATGTCAAATGCAAATGTAAAATGGATCCAAGCCGTACAAAATAGTCTTTTACAGATATTGAGCTGACTATTCCCTTTAAATGTTAATGAAACTGTTGTAATTACTGAAATACCAAACCAGCCTAAGCGCTGCAGATCACAGCTGTAGCCCGTTGCTCATAAATTACTGGCACAGGCACTGTCTTGGCAGAAAGAGTTGTACACGAACTTGTTCATCATGCCTCCTTTTTAAGTAAGGTATGGAGACAGAGTCCAAAGAGCACAGCCAGAAAACTGAGGGACCTTTTTGTTCTACTAGAGAAGTATAAATCTTGCCCCCAACCAGGCTGCCCGTCTTTCTGACTGTGTGTCTCCCTCCCTCCTTTTTTTTTCAAAAAGACTAGAATTCAGAATATATCCTAAAAACTATTGAACATAGAGTAAAATAAAACAAGCCTCTCTAAAACTTTTTTTTTTAAATAATGATCCACTTATTACATTCTAATCTAAAATTTTCAGTTATGTTTGCTTTTTCTCTTTTTCTCTGCTTTTCCTTTTTTTTTTTTGTAATTGGAAAACTAACGGAGTACAAAAGTAGGCAGGCAGGATGGGAGGAAAGTGAGTTGAATAATGGGGGAAAGGGTGGCACTGCTGCATTTTTTTCTGTGATATTTTTTCAGCCAGCAATCCTGTAGCACAGATGCAGTGAAAAGGAAAATAGAGTACTTGAATGGGGTAAGTAACCTCAAGACAAAAAATGTCTAAGGGCTGCGCAAGGATAACTAGGCAGTAAAGAACCAGTGATATCTATACTAAAGAAGGCTGTTGGCACCTTGATTCTTTGATCTGTGAACTGTGTGACAGGCTTGCAAACGGATAGTTTATTATGTGGGAGGTGAATAGCAAAGTCCTACAGCGTTTCACAGGGTTAATACGTATAAAACAGCCATTTAGATGTGCACCAGGAACAGAGCGTGGGAGGAGTTTGCTTCAGCATGCAAGGAAGTTGTACGTGCGCCTGTGCCTATATGGATGTCTATGCGTGTGTGCTTGTGTGAAGCACTGCGCGGTACCCAGCCGGTCACATCCGCTGCAACTGGGGCGATCCACACCGAAGCTGACCATGGAATTGCCAAATCCTTTTAATTCACCTTCTGATGACACTGAAGGTGGCCTAAGCCCGATCGGGACCTTATTTTCACAGAGGATCGCTATCGTTACACTCCATTTAAATTCAGGAATAAGCATCTCATGACGCCATGCTCCACTGCATCGGAACTGTATGAGCAAGGCGGTTCTTGCACAGAGAGGGAGAGACGGAGAGAGGGAGAGACTTCCCAGGCTGAGAAGAAAGAGAGACATTATCTGGTTTTTATGTCTGTGGGTTGATTTTTTTTTTAAAGAAATCTGCAGCTCAAAGGTATTGGAGTAATATTTCTGTAAGCCTTGTCTCAACAGCAACAAATTTATCTGTATCAACAGCAGAGCCAGATAATTCTGCTGTTGTTCTTACAGGGATCTGTTGTTTCATGGATCACATAGGAAATTCCAAAGAGCAACAATTTTTGTGTTACCTGGCATTATATGAGCTTAGTCATTTAAGGCAAATAACTCGTCTTTGAAAGGAGCTTGCACCTCACCTAAGCTTGTTTAAGGGGCAGTCTTTCCTTGGGTGCAGACACTTGATATTTTTCTTTCAGTTATTTTTGAAAGTATGTTTGGCATGCAATCTACTATTGATGTGTGGTTCCTTTTTCTGTTGTGTTCTGGTTTTGGGTTTTTTTTTAAGAGATCTCTTTTAGTTGCCGACAATGAAATGTGAAATTTCAAGGCAGTAATTAGTGATTTTGGGATAGCAAAGTCCTTTGAAAGCATAATGGTATGTGATGAGTATAGACAGGCTACCTGGATTTTTCATAATCTTTACTCCATATCCATGTAACTGCGGAACGGTCAAAAAACAGTCATGGTAATATTCGGAAATAAAAGTGACAAGAATATTGCTCAGATAAATAAAAATTAGCATTAGAAAGCATTAGGGACTTGTTTTTTTCAGATTATATTATTTCTGTAGCAAAAAAAATAAAGAGTAAATTGACGTGAACAGTTACAACTGGATAAAAATATGGTTTTTAAGGAAAAATACATTTACAGTGGAAGTCAGGGGAAAAAAGATCTTATACCTTGGGCGTATGAAAAGAAAACTATGAAATACTCAAACTTACATTATTGAAACTCGTTTAGTTATTAAAAACTGAAATAAGAAAAAAAGTAGAACAACGACTTTGCTTGCCTGATATGGTAATTGGGTAATAAGATATATTGTGCTGCAAATCAATTTCCTCATTCCAGTTTAGAAGTACAATATAGCTCTGGCAAAGTAGCATCTTTACGGTCCTATGGATTGACATCACAAAGCCGTAGTCTTCTTTTGAAATCTATGGAACTGTGATAAATCTTCATGGCTCTGTATTCTAAAAGGAAAAAGGATTAAAGAAAGATTTTCAGGAGTGGCATATTACCTCCTTTACACTATTTGGAGATGAAAGGATTGCATTATGGTGGACTAGCAGTTATCAGTTTTTCACGGGATTAATAATTAAATAGAATTTATAGCAACGGGGAAATATTGTTACGGTATAAAGATTTAAACAATGAAAAACTTTTTGAACCACTAGACCTTAAAGATGGAGTTATAGCCTATGAGTATAGAATGTATAGAAAATCTTGTTTAGGATACACGGTTTTTTATTTGTGTCCTTTAGTAACAGACAAAACCAAAGAAAAATGACCATCCTAATAGACCTATCCTTGTTTCTTGATGAAAATTGTCAAATGAGTTATAAAGGAGAGTAACTGTTATCCAAGATGCATATTGAGATTTATCTGTCTGAGTTGCCATTCTCTAAGAAGGGGGTCTATGATTATTACTGCTTTTCTTATAGCTCTAGGAGTCTTTATTTGTAATCTCACCTAGGAAATTTTGTAAAAATGTTCTTTGCCACCAACAGACGAAAGTAAGACCCAGCTGGGGACAGAGGGTTCTTGGTGAAAAACAATAAATGTGCTTTGGGTTGCAAAGACTGGTGGAAGAAAATCTGTGGTTTTCCTTTGATAAAATGGCCAGGGCAGGTCAGGTGTTCTCACTCGCTTGTTCTCTTGTTTTTCAAGTTGCCTGGGAAATATTTTGCAATGCAGGTTTTTAGGATCATTCTACAAGGCGACAGAAACTGCATGACTTTTGTTGATCCTGAATGTGTCATCTGGCAATGAGTTGCCCCTCTCATTTGATTTCCAAGATGCAGTTCAGCAATGTATGAGGTCTTCATGTGCTCTTGGACCTCTTGGCTGAACAAAATTTTCTTTCTTGAGGTTTATTGGAGGTAAAAATTCACAATGAGGAAACAGGTTGATCATCATTATAAATATTTTAAATCTAGCCTTTCTTCATATTCTGTTCTTTTTTAGCTTTGTTAAAGGCTGTGCTTAATATGTTCTCAGCAGCCAAAATTTTACTAAATGCTTTAATTAAACTACCGAGACAGGAGTTTTTATTTTGTTTTGGTTTTTTTTGGTTTACTTTGTTGGGGTTTTTTTCAGAATTCATAATTTAGCCTAAGTCTTCTAATTTGGCACAAGGAGTGGGTGCCTGGATCTATCAGCTTCCCTTATTTATTGGTGTATGTAAGATGAAAATTTCAAACAGAGACAATGAGCCGTTCACAGTAACCTCAAATCTTTTTCCTTACCAGAATACAGTGGCTCCATTTCCATGGGATACCTTACACCTTCAGTAGTAGTCTAAAGTTAATCCAAGTATGACAGGGCTCAGTAAAGCCACATCGAATTTGTATGACAAATTCCTTTTATAAAGTCATTGAAAGTTAATATTAATTTTTATGAGGTTCTCTTGCTCCCCTAGAAAAATAAACTAACAAATATGAAGCAGAATTTAATTACTACATGTAAATATGTATGGAGGTTTTATGATTGCAATGCATTGATTATACTATGTTTAATTTAACAATCTATTATTAATATCCCTTATAAAGAAACTTGAAATTTAAAGTACATGGCATTAAGAACACAGTAGTCAAAGATTCAAATACAATAATTTTAAGGTATTTTAACTAGTCATATAAACTTGCTGCTTCTTTCAGATCAGGGCTTGCAAGTACAGGGTCATGTAACAAATCATCCTCTCAGAGAAGGCTGTGCTTCACTGTTTTTTTTCCTTCCTAAACTGGTGACATCAGCCTCAGAGAAAGAGATTTACAGGGAGTTCAAAGGATTCCAAATAGGCATGAACAAAATGTCTGAAGAGACTTCAAGGTTTCTGTCAGGCCATGGAAATGAACAGATATTGCTTGATCCAAAATTAAAGCCCAAACCATGCTCATACACTTAGTATTAATGCTCTGGGGTTTTATTATGCTTGTGAACTATCCACACATAGGAGGAGACTGAGGTTTTCATCCAGATAGTCAATTTGTTCCAGTCCGCATCTTTATTTCAGCTGAAGAAACCTATTATTAGCTCAAACAGCAACTTTCCCAGCTGAAAACACATGTAGCATTTTAGTAATCTAGATTTATGTCAGGTAGGTCATGAACTTTTATTGTATTCCTGTGGTAAATAACATAAACAAGTAGAAAAGCTGTTGACCATTTGTAGTGAACTGGCTCCCCTATTTCAGTTTAAAGACAGTTTCAATGAAGCAAAAAGGAAAAGCTTGCATAGAGCTGTAGAAGCCACAACAAATTGATTTTTTCCACTGCTTTTGTTACCTCGTGGAATTTCTACAACATGAGAGCCAAACATAGCTCCAACTGAGATTTTTCCTCCTATCTAAGGGAGAAATTACACACATACAACAAAATATCTTGCACTATCCAAATTCTAAACAATTAACTAGGTAAACACTTCGCTTAAGTGACAAAGTGAATATTTTCCTGCTTCTATTTGTTGTTCATTTGTTTGCTGTAGGATTTTGCTATCTTCCAGTTCACTGAGTGGGTAGTTTATATAGAGTTTTCTTGAACAGATTGCACTTCTCAAAGGATTATCGGTTTCATACCTGAAAGTATTACACAAAAGCCTATAATTAAGGGCAAGGTTCGTGAAGCTGGGCTAGCAAAAAGCTTTTAAATCCCTGGCAACTTCAAGCTTGTGTGTCATACCTCCTTCAGTAGTGTGGGCAGTATCTCCAATCTATCTTTTCTTCTTGGATCTTCTGAGAATATTGAGAGCTATCTTAGGTGTCTAGATCTGCTTTGCTGTGTGCACTGTCATATTCTGAGGACATATCTATATTGCAATCAGAAGTATGTCACCTCCATACATAAGCACACTTTTGGTAGCTTTTCCATAGCTGGCTCAAATGCCATGAGAAACACTGCAGCATTTCAGAAGTGACTGCGTTTGCTCTCCTGAGCCACTTGGTATTTAAATGATCGGTCCTACCCTTTTTATCTACTATACGAATTTGACTTAGAATGGATGAATTTACACGTATTTTGAACATATATGCTGTAGTCACACTTGCACTATTATTATGGCTGTAATTTGAGTTAGGCAATCACTAGAAATATGCAACTCCAACTGTCAGTTCATCCTCTCCTGAAATGTTGGAGACAAAGGATGAAACACCATCTGCAAGGTTTTTTTCCTCCAGTGACTGTAAGGTGAAAATGATTAGCATAGATGATTAGCTTAGACCAGCTGTCTTACTTCCAGTTGGATAAAGTTAGATAAGGTGATGAATTAGTTTCTTTCTTTGCTGAGCTGAGTCTTGAAGGTGATAAGGCTATGTAGAAAAACTCTGATTTCCACTAGACTCATGGGGATAGTCTTGCTTTCATCACCAGTGTGTGTCCTCAGTGGCTCACTACCTCAAGCAGAGCCATGACTTGGGTCCATGGATACCCCATAAAAAAAAAAAAAAAAAAAGAAAAAAAAAAAAAAAAAAAAAAAAAAAGTGGGGTTTTTTTCCATCTGGATCAGTTCCTTCCT
This sequence comes from Machaerirhynchus nigripectus, assembly GCA_013397975.1. NCBI lineage: Eukaryota > Metazoa > Chordata > Aves > Passeriformes > Dicruridae > Machaerirhynchus > Machaerirhynchus nigripectus. The sequence continues at coordinate 314,212 of VZRQ01005644.1, forward strand.
CTGGTCATACACTTACTTGTGCTTTTTACAAAGAAAAAGGATTGAGTAACCTTAGGAGGACAAGGGGTATTGTATCTGTCTACAACTGCACAGTCGAATGCTAGAGCCAAGAGACTGTAAAGCCATGGTCTCAAATATCTTTTTGGTGTTCCTTTAAGTGCTGCAGCAACAAATATGCTGTCTGTTGTGAATCCCAGTCAATGAGTCTTGCTCTCCTCCTCTGAATACTGAGGATGCTTTAGGGCCCCAAGTCAGGACTGCAAATTCCAAGTCCAGAGAAGGCACACGGCTTTCATTCACTGCAGTACAGAGCAACACAATTTAACACACTTTTTCTGAACCTAAGCCCTGCAGCAATCACACATTTCCTCCTGATTTGTTGCTGATGCAGGATTGGATCCAGCCTCCACACACTTGTGTTGTTATACTTCATGAACAAGGATACCAAATCATCATTACTCCTAGTTTTACATTGTTTAAATGAAGATCCAGACACTGATTTCCTCTTGGCAGCAAAATCTTTGGAAGAGCCTTCTGGACCCCAAAGCAGTTCCTCTAAGCACTCCCACACCTGCTTCTGAATGTTCCCCACTATCCTCCCAGCTCTCAGTCAGCTCCTTGGACTGCAGGTTGATTTTGAAGGAGGGACAGTCAGGCACACAGGCAGAAAACACACCCTGAGTGCAGAAAGTCATCAAGGTTGTACAAAGAAATACATTTGTCTGATCATATATCACCAACCCCAAGCATACTTACACATGATTCAAAAACTGAACAAAAATTTGATAGAACATGGGATTCTGTTGTAGATTTTTTTTCATTTTCTTTCTCCCATGTCTCCCCTCTGGGGTAGTGTTTCTGGAATAGTAGGGCATACCTTTTATTTTCTTTCTTTGGAGAGAAGTTAAGTTCCAAAAAAATGAAAATTCTGGAACTTTGCTGGTGTGAGATTTCATTTCACACATTGCATTTTAAACAAATCTTCTCTTTTTTACTATGAAAACTTACTTTGCCTTAGTAAGTCAGGTATGACAGTCACCTCCAGCCCCAACAATTACTTTTCACTACCTACACAAGCTATTTTATAAAGTAACTTGTAATTAGATTAGTGAAGCAGTTTAACAGACTAAGCATATGTTGAATAAGTGAGCAGAAATGTTTAATCTGGAATGATTTACAGGGAGACCCACATTCAATTTTTTCTTCCAATGCAATATTCCAAAGTCCTAATCTTTGTACTTGCATATGTCAAAATAACAGAAGTTAGTCTTTAAAATTAATAGAAAGGCACAAAAATCCACATTCCTCCTTAGCGTATTCTTACATATGTTTGCAGGCATCTTATATGTGTGCATGTTAATGTATGTGTTATGTGTACACGTGGCAATGAATATAAATGTTCCTGATGGTGGATGTTTACAAGGAATGTGACTCATATACATGAATTGTTGATTATATGTAGGTTATCATCCATTTGTACGAGCTGCAATGCATGAATCAAAGCACTTTAATCTACAAAGGTATTCCACACAACATGGATTCGTTGCCATAGCATTTATCATGCAAAGTCTAGCCCCAGTTCATTGCTGAATTAAATAATACATCTCCAAGCAGCCATAAACAGAGCACAAATTCTGTAATATATTCTGTCAGAGAATCCATGTCAATATAGCAGCCATTCTCACCCCACCAACCATGGATTATTTTTTTAATGCAAGCAATTTTGTCTAGGATGCAGAGAGCAATATCTCTTCTGCCTCTCATGTATATGTATTTTTGAATTTTTGGCCCCTTTTCTCCTTTTTAGCTTAATTTATAGTTTAATTGAAATGGGTTTTTCAATTTTTCCTCATATATAGTAGCCAAATAATGAGCATAATTTCCCTCATTCTCACACATACTGCATGTTCTCTTTGAGCCAGAATCTGCACTATAATTTTATGGGAACATAAAATGTTGAAGGACAGTCAGCGCTACTCTGACACTTCTGGAATCAAGAAGACCTGACAAGTGGGATCACAGCCTTGATTTTGGAAAGCCTAGTTTCAAGATGTCATTCTGCTCCGGATTTCTTGTATGGACTTTGGCATTGCCATAGAGTATCTAAGCTCTGTGTATGGCATTCATCTTCTGTAATGATGGACAGAAATGCAACACCACTGGTTAGAATACAGTTACAATCTGTCCTTCCCTAGAACTTACGGCTAAAAAGGCATAGAAGAAAATTAAATACAATACAGAAAGAGTTAGGATGGCACTAACACAATATCTAGGTTTTAATGGTACATTCTTTCATGCACATTTTGCAAGAAAACTGCAAATATATAAATCACAGAATCACATAACCACAATATCGCAGAATATGCCAAGTTGTAAGGCACCCACAAGGATCACTGAGTCCAACTCCTGGCCCTGCACAGCACCATCCCCAAGAATCACACCATGTGCCACTGCCAACTGTAGAGTGGTAAGGTCTCTCCTGAGCCTCCTTTTCTCTAGGCTAAAAAACCCAAGCTGCCTCAGCCAGTCCTCATTGGACTTGTGCTTGAGACCCTTCACCAGCTCCATTGCTCTTCTCTGGGCATGCTCCAAACACCTCAATGTCCTTCTTGTAGTGAGGGATCCAGAAGTGGACACTGGACTCAAGATGCAGCCTCACCAGTGCCAAACACAGGGGGACAATTGCTGCCCTGGTCCTGCTGCCCACACTATTCTTGACCCAGGCCAGGATGTCACTGGCCTTCTTGACCACCTGGGCATACACTGGCTCATGTTCAGCCAGATGTTGACCAGCACCTCCAGGTTCTTTTCTGCCAGGCAGCTTTGCAGCCACTCTTCCCCCAGCCTGTGGTGCTGCAGGAGGTTGTTGTGACCAAAGTGGGACCCAGCACTGCACCTTACTGAACTCCATGCTGCTGGCCTCATCCCATCATACCAGTCCGTTCAGATCCCTCTGCAGAACTTTCCTGCCCTCCAGCAGACTGACACTGCCATCCAACTTGGTGATGTCTGCAAACATTACTAACTTGTACTGATCAAGGCAGAAACATATGGTCTCTGAAGCAGGAGGTTCTTCTTGGGCTTGCAGGAATGCTTATGTCTTTCACCTCCTAAGTTCTGCCACTCTGCCATGCCAGGCACCTGAATAATTTATCAGACAGTTCAGATTTTTTATAATTTTGTCTTTCATTAGCAAGAGAGATGCATCAAAAGACCTGTGCTGGTGTTTTGTATGATGTTATGACACGGATGACACACTTTTGTTTTAAATGGGGAGTTTAACTTGTTGTTTCTCTAAATGAGACAAGTAACTTGCTAGAAGATGTGGTTGGGAAGGAGAAGAAAGCCCAAAAAAATACATGTTAATAGGATTGCAAAGAATACTCCTTGGACATACTAAAGGTTCATTTCACGAACTAAAGGGCTGTATTATCTAGCAGCATAACGTGCTTTGCCAGAGGTTTAGAACACTGTTTTTGCTTGACTGGCACCAAATAAGGCTTATGAGAGGGGAATAGCATCTTCTGATTGTAGCAGATGAGACAGCAACAGATATCAGTTTAGGACATTAATTCTGACAGGCAGTGTGGCTGAGCAATGCTTGGAACTTTGCACTAAACTAGGTTGTCTTCCCAGGTGTAGCCTTGTGTAGCCTCGGTTAATGTATTCCAAAGAAAACGTAAGAAATTTTCCTTTCTTCTGTAATATGAATGTTGCAGGAAAGCACAAAGTAATGTTTTTAAAGTGGGCAACAGGTCAGATAAACACAGATTTCGATTTTATAGTTTGCTAGCTCAGTATAATCTCCTATTAAGTTGTAGGGTATCATGAGGAAAGTTGTGCTCAATCTCCTGTTAGCACCCATAAACTGATGTGAAAGAAGAAGAGGTCAAATTCCCGTGTGATACACAACACATCACTTAGGAGTGTTGAGAGATATCAGTCTATTTTGCCTACTCTATACCTCATAACATTTAAAGGGAGCATATGGACAAGAAGAACAACTTTCTAAGTTGTGGAATTATATAGTAAATCAACAGAGGTGCTGGAAGTCAGGATGGGAGTCAGAATAATGGAGCAGAAATACTATTCACTTCTTATTTAATTTTCATTTTAGGGATTCATCGATATAAAAAGGTTATTCTTACTACCCATACTTCCATCAAAATTGCCTCAAATTCTGTATAAATTCTCCTCTTAAGATGTGAAACTGTTGATGTGTCTGTATAATTTGCTAAGAATTTTGTCTGCCTTCTTTGAAGAGACACTCATTTGTCAAAACTTATTCCTGTATTGTATTTATTTATTCTAACTATTGTCTATAAGTTACAGCATATTGATTTATATGAAAGCCAGCTAACAGTGATATAACCCAATAATCTTAAATTTAAAAAAGGAGCAGAGCATGAAAGAAAAATAGTCAATTGCATCAGATTATGTCGTTGGGCCAAGCAGTTCAGTTCAGGTTCAGACATCCCTGAAGGGAAGACATAAAAATGCTAGGAAACTGAGAAAACTATAATAGAAATAAGATCTAAAATGATGCTGATGACATGGATTTTTAATAAAGTTCTCTATTTGACAATGTAGACTAATTTTTTTTCCTTTCTAGAGGTTCGTTACAAACTTGTGCCATTCCTTCTTCCAACATCATCTTGTCATTTAAACAGCTTTCCAGTAGTCCAAAGAGAACACCTTGAAACAATGCAATTGTGTTGACAGGAACAAGGTAGCAGATATGAAATATTTGGTTCCAGTCATTTGCATTTCAGCTGCACAGTGTCTGAAACACTGTAAGCATTTGTTTGGTAACATTTGTGTGGGATAAATATAAACAACAGAATTAAAGGTATTCTTCAAATAAACTCCCTTGTTGAGTTGTTTAAAAACAAGTGGGTGAAAAAAGTTGTGGTATGTTTTTAAAATAAGACATTTTTATAAAAGTCAGTTTATCAAAGCCTTGGAAAGAATGAGAGGAGAACATTGCTGTATTAACTCTAAACTCAGAAAAAATTCTTGGCTATTACTTCTTCCTCTCCTTTCAAATCACAAGGAATTAGAAATAAAGTCCTGTTCTTTAATAAAAAGGCAGAATTGAGAGCATCCAAGACCTGGTTAATTAGGCTCATTAGGAAAGAATGTGTACTGTCTTGATATGCATGTTAGGTTTTTTTGTCTTTTGCATATTTGATCAATTTTGTAACATGGCAAAATAAAATAAAGACAATAATTTTCTCTAATAAATCTTCATTGTAACTAGCTACATGAAACAGGTAAGAAGATAATATTTTTTTAACAAATGTATGACAAATGTATTGCTGATGATGAGTAGCCCCTTAATGTTCCTTCTAAAGCCTCTTAAAGGTTTGGAATAAAATGGCTGTTTTGTACTACCATAGATGAACCCCAAACTCAATTTGCCAGCATATAAAAAATCAGTACGTAACATTGGAAAGATTATGAAAGATTTTTTAATTTATGAGATTAAAAAACCACTCAGATTTATGCAAGCTCAGTGTCCTGCAGTCTTCCTCTTATAGAATCAGCTTTAAACTCACACCAAACAAATTTGATTTTGTCTTTTAAACACATCTGTATTCTTCTTATATTTTTGTCTTTAAATAGTGATTGCTCCTCATATTATGTCCCTGCAAACAAACATATTCTGGTCTAGAGTCTTGCTAAATTCACTTGAGTAATAATTGCTTAATAACTTAAAATAACTTGCTTTTAATAACTTAAAAGATTCAAAAGCACTAAAAACCCGCATGCTGTAAGCTATGAATTCAATCTTTGCACTTTACAGTGAAAAGTTCCTGAAACTTGTCATATATATGTTGAGGTTGTCATATATATGTTGAGGTTGGGGGTGCAGATTTTACTTATATGATTTGCCTCCCAGTCTAAGATCAAAACCATCAATGCTTCTATGTGAATGTTTCAACGAGGAAATGAGGAATGAGGAAAGCTTTAGTCACATGAGGGGCTAATGGTGCAAGGCTCAATAGACAAGTGACAGTCATGCAAAGCAATCAACATGCCCAGCAATACTTTGTGTCCAAAAAGCAAACTCAGAGTGTATTTGCAGAAGAAATTTAAAAAATTAAACTCTGTATATCAACCCTGTGATTAGATTCCATCAAAAGTAATGAATAGGATATCACATCAGATGCCCACCAATGTGAGTCATAGGAGCCTTTCCTCAGATGGCTGTAGGATCTAGTTTGAGACAAAGAAAGAACTGAAGAACTATCAATCAGAGCATTTTTATGTCTTTATCTCAAGGACAATATAAACATTCAAGTCACTAAATACTTCAATACCTGGTTGTTTTAATGTCTGCTAAAATCATAAGGCACTGTTTCTCATTGAGATCCTGAGCTATGTGTCCCTTAAAAAGAAGGGAGGGTTTGAACTGCAAAAATATCATGCTTCCATTAATGACATACAAGTGTAATTATTTCTCTTGGAAGGCAAGGGTTAAGAATAAGGGAGGTAAAAAAGTATGCCAGGATAATTATTTCTCTTAGAAGACAAGGGTTAAGAATGAGGGAGGTAAAAAAGTATGCCAGGATAAGTAGAAGTAGGGAAAAATGGAGTTTGAATTTTGATCTTGTGTCAGCAAACGGGGTTTTTAAGATATTACTGCATAACATTTGCAATCACTCTGCATTTACTGTGTATTTCTAAAAAGTCAGAATTGCATTGTTAATGGATAATATTTGCATTGTTTTTATTATCCAGAACATTTTTATAATGGAATTTTGTATTTAGACAATAGTAATGTACAGATTTTTTATTTTAGACCATGGAAGTTATTGTCTTCTTTTTCTCCTTTTTCTTTTCCCCCTTTTTCTTTTTCTGTAAGAAATTTAAAAACCTGTACTCACACAGAGGTTTAGCACAACCACTCTGAGGACCGTCTTCCTGACATAAATATTTCATATGCAGATCATCTGCTATTTCTACAGACTATACATAATGACTAAAATCAATTGCAGTGATTCAAACCAACACCTGCATTTCTCCCATCTCATAATATGTAAAGAAATTTATTCTGATGTTTTGATTTACTAATCCATAGTACCTGATGCAAATCATTCCAACAAAGTTACTATAATGTAAAACTACAAATATGTTATAGAACTTTTCACCATACACAGAAAGCTGTTTTATTGACCTTATTAAACTATGACTTAAGTCAAGAGTTTTATTCTTAAGATATATTTTATACCTAAAAAAACACCTAAAATATCCTAAATAATCCTTCAGTGACTGATCTTCCATTAAGCCTCTATTCTTGGCCTAAAATGAGTGAAAAAATGTTCATTTGGAGTTTCACCTCGATGTTGGACGCCCTGCAGTCCTTCCAAAAGTAGGTGGTCCCAGTCACTGTTAAGGTCCCTTTACTGTCAGTGATTCTGAGGTAGCACCTCTTGTGTCTCTTTCTTCTGTACGTTTTAGTTTGCTATTTGGCTTTTGGGTCATTGCGTTCTTTCTCTCCTTCTCTCTCTCTCTCGTTCACTTCCCTCTTTTTTTTCCCTCTGATTTTCTGTCTGCCTGTCAGGCTACCTATTCCTTCCATCTCTCCCTCTCTTTTGATTTAGCCTGTTTAAGCACAGCAGATTATTCAATTTATTTAATTCGTGGTACTGGCTTGTTCTAAGACAGAAGATTCTCTTTTCGTCTATTTAGAGGCATAGATTAATGAAAACTGGTTGCTTAGTCTTCTGAAATCTGTTCTGCCGTGTTGAACAGGGAAGTAACACTCTCCCAATGTACAACAGACACAGACTTTTGAAAGCTGTTCAACAAACAGCTCCTTCTCAGAACTTGTCTGTTGGAGACAGCTACATCTTCTCAATGATAGAATCACAGAATGACTTGGGTTGAACTGGTCCTTGAAGATCATTTTGTTCCAATCCCTCTGCCATGGGCAGGGACACCTTCCACTAGACCACCTTGCTCAAAGCCTCATCCAACCTGGCCTTAAACTTCTACAGGGTTGGAGTATCCACAACTTCTCTAGGCAACCTGTTTCAGGGCCTCACCACCTTCACAGTAAAGAATTTCTTCCTATTATCTAACCTGAACCTACCATGTCAGTTTAAAACTGCTCCCCCCTATCCTATTAGTAGACGCCCTTCTAAAAAGTCCCTCTCCAACTTTCTTGTAAGCCCTCTTTGGGTATTGGAAGGCTATAATAAGGATAATATGTCAGTAGAGGCTTTACCAGATCAGCCAAGTAGCTGTAGAAACTTCTTGATTGAATTACTTATTTTGTGCTCTGCTTTCCAAAAAAAAAACTCACCAGGCAATTTAAGTTCTGTTCTAACTCTAAGATAAGGGAATGTAAGGAATGTGTTACATCGAAGTTTGTATATGGTCTGCCTGCTCAGGTGGAAGAAACCATCCAACAAAGTAAGGAATCAAAGAAATTTACTAAGACATCTATCGTCAAACTAAAATTTGTGTCAATACAGACTTTGTAATTCTAAATCTGTATTTAGTTTAATACTGGTTCTCAACTGAGCTCATCCACAGTGTTTTATATCCTGGTCCTGCACAGCTTTACATTTATTGCTATGACAGTGAAGAAACCTGAGCCATTATCCAGGAGACAATTAGTATAAACAGCAGCAACAAATGCATCATTTCTGACCTAACCCTCAGCAACTACTGGCACTGGTTAAATTACCTGTGGAACCAATATTTGAATCACAGTCAGGGTAAGAGATAAGGATCAGTTCATTTAAAAGAAATGGGAGAGAGAAATATAAAAACATTCTCAACCAGCTCTGTGGAGTGTAGCCCTGAGTTTTGCAGTCTTTCTATGTTTTCATTCCTGTAGTAGAATTTCTCAGGCACTTTACTGTAAACATCAGGCATGTTTACCTACCAGTATCTATTATTATCATTCTTTTTGTTAGGTGGAGAATTAGGATAGACTTTTGGTCTGACCAGTGTCATGGAGAGGTGGTAACCCCATCCTCCAATCCATGGTTCTCTCTGAAAAGATATATAACTGACAAAATAAAGAGCCGGGCCGGCTTCTTCCTTCCTCTTCCTCCTTCTTCCCCCTTCTTTGCCCTACTTGCTCTCTCTCTCTTTTGGCCCTGGCCCTATCCTGACAGAACGGTGTCTGCATGGTTCTTTCGTGTCTGAGTACGACAGTGGAGTACATGTGATTTCAGTCAGATAAGTGACTAAAAGCAACACTGCCACAGAAATCCATTATCTGCACATCTAAATGTGGAAGACGCCTAAGAAACTCTTACCCTTATTATAACACCTGGACATCAGTTGTAAACTTTCCTACAATGAGAATGGTTGATGGGTTCATTTCTCTTCAATGTATTCAAAAGAAAATCACTATTTTAGGCTTTTTGAAGGAGTACAACCATCTTTACTTAGTTGTTATTTCTCCCTGACAAAGTTGTATTGAGAATCTGAGAAGAACTTGTTACAGTCATCTACAGATCTTTGGTATCATACAGCCAAGGACAGAGCCTGGTACTTTCTCATGTATCTTACTTCTTTCCGCTTATCTTTGTCAGCACTGGATCCTGACAACGTTAAGGATGATGAGTAAATATTAGCTTCTCCAACAAATGCCAGAGCAAGAAACATGTGCAAGTGGCTTTCCCCGTTCAAACTCAACATTGGAAAGAGAACTTAGAAGATGTGAGCTCTTTTCTGATGAGGATTTGTCACACTTCCATCAAATATTCTAGGCTGAATTATTTTGTGAGTGGAGTAATGAGTCTGCATTTCCACACTCATTCTTATGTAATTATTTAGTGGATAATATTCTTCTTTCACAGTTGGGAATATTTCCTCTTCCTTTGGACATTAGACCAGAAATGTGCATTTCCATTTATCCTTATGGTCCCTGGACTTTTGAGAATTTTGGAAAGAAATTCAGAAAATACTATCAGAGCAGTATGATTTTCATATTCTAAATACTTAGACTTGAACAAGTTATTGTTAGAAAAAGCAATCCTCTGGGTGAATTTCACTCACCTATTGCTTCAGAATAACAGCCATGTGGCTTCCATGTAAAATCAAATGTTTTGAAGCCATTTATACTACTTATTTTTGGAAAAACAAACACCCAGAAAACCTGCAGTGATAGGAAGTTGGCAGGTCTTTGAGATATGAGAAACCTTGCATTACCCATCATGTCTGCAGCCAACACCACCAGCAGTTTCTGACCATGGCAATCAGTGGTAGTGAGTCTGCATTACATATGGTTGTCATTTCATTGAGTCACTTTCTGAAACAAGCTGTCTGTGATCCTTTTTCCCTGCTGTGATGAAATTTCTTGAAAAATGATTCTCACAGTTTTTCACCATTCAGAAAACCTCTTTTTCCTGAAGAAATCATTTCTGTTTCAACTGTGCTGGCCCATCTCTTTTTCTGTGATAGTGGCTGTTATATGAACCTGAAAATGAACAGAAAACTTTCATTTTCTCAAAAAAATATTCTACTATTACCCTTAATGTCTATCTATTTTGTGTTGATCAGCCTTTGAATCCTCTCTTTCAACATTTTATTGCTCACGACAGCTGTAGTCCTGACCTAACCATGTAACAAACTGGCACTCAAAATGGCCAAAGCAAACAAAAAGAAATTCTGACCTCAAAATTAGCTTGAATCAGAAGAGAGCACATATATTTTGGTATGTAACTGCTGTTAATGGTACCACATATGTCTATTCTTGTAAACAGAAATGGGACTGCATTTTCAGTACTGCATTCTAATACACCTGAAAAGGTTTTCTTTCCTAAGGACAATCAGAAAACCACTGGTGACTTAGAAGTCCTCTCTTCTTTCAAATTTTGAATGAAAACTTTACAGATCAGTCACAATTCAATAAATGGTCTAGACTCTAGTTGCATTACCATCTTTAGTTTATAACTTACCTGATAAAATGATAGTTTGGGGGTGAGTTTCATGGGACAGCTCTTTCAGTTTAGAAAAAAATCCCAAATACATGCAATGGTAAATGTTTTGGGCAATTTTTATATCTGTCCTACTGTGGAGATACAGCCTAAGTGAAATTAAGTCTAATGATCACACATTTGGACTGGGAATTGGGACTACTTCAAACCTATGGAATGTCAAATTTTACAGACCTTTTTTTTCTCATTATTTGGTCCAAAAATTTAATTGAATGCAAATCTTCTGACTCTGATTGTTTCTTTCCCAACTGTGAGTACAGCTATAGATGGGTAAACTGGTGTTCAGACTTGATCTCTGATCCAAAGCCATTAACTTCAATGGTCTTTGGATCAGATCCTTAGAGAGCTTGTTTTCAGTATCCTTATGCCAATAATCTGTACTGCATAATTAAGTACAGTCTCAAAACTGAGCCCTGTGTCCTCTGATCATTATTCCTTTCAAAATTAATATGTTTCCATGCATGGCTAAATTTTGTCTCTTTTTCTTTATCCTATTTTATTTCTAGCACCTCATCTTATCTCTGTCTCTTTACCTAGTCTGTAATCTCTGATGTGATACCTTTTCAAATACTTCTTCAAAATCCAAGTGTACTATATCTGAAAACTTTTACTTACCTGTTATGTCAGTGTTATTTTCAAAGAGTTCTAACAGGTTATTTAAGCAAGACCTTCCTTGACTGAAGCAATTCTGGACACCTTTAATGAACTATAAAGCTGGTATTCTCCTATTAACCTCCATCAAGACCTTTTCCACAAAGCTCATGTTAAACTGTGTGGCCTACACTTTCTCTTAAACCTTTGTCTTCTAAAGTTATATCTGTCACTTCTCAGTCCTCAGAAATCTCTTTTATATCTGCTGAACTTTTAATACAGAATATTTAAAGGGTCACCAACATCTTACTTTGTTCTTTCACAAAATATATTTTTATGTGAAAGACATCCAAATGTGTGGATAGCTTTGGTTCCTGTAGATAAACTGTTAGTAAGTACTCAAGCAGAAGCATAGAATAAACACTTTGTATTGGTTTGAAAAACAAACCAGTGGGAGATTGCAAGTCAGGATTAAAAATTAAAAATAAGTGTAATAATACAAGGAAAAGCACTGACAAACTCAGATACAACCTGACACCCTGTTAGGGTGGTGGTAGCAGCCCAAATGAAGTAGTTCAGTTGAAATGGTGATCATATGGAAGGTCTGGTCTCCAGCTGAAGGTCTTGTCCTCTGGGAAGCTCAGGGCTCCCTTAGGCAGTTCCAAGGCCAGGTTATATCCTGGTGGGAATGCTTGTCTCCTCCCTCCTGGGCGGAACATCTCACAATAGGATGAGATAAGCCCATGAGTCATGCAGTGGTTTCTTGATGGCCCATTGTCTGTTATCAGGGGTGGGTCATAGCCGGAGATAACAGCTAATGGCCCACAGCCAGTGGTAATAGAATACTTAAATACATCTATATTGTAACCTAGGACACTATTATAAGTTATTTAAATGAGCAAAAATGGTTTGGGAAGAGCAGGAAAGGACATTCAAATCACAGGATATGTCTATCACAGATGAGCAACACATTTAGGGATTCTCCACAGCATGGCATTTATTTCTAACCGAGTATAATGCTCCTGTATATATATTAAAAAATACACATTTTTTTAGAAATCATTGTCTCTATCTGCTTTACCTGCCTCCTGAATAAATAAAATTTGCTTAAATAGCTCTTTGCATTTTTTCATGGATAACCCCTCAACTGTATAACTGTGTAAATATTTTGCCTCTTCTCTCTCCCCATAACCTTCACTGGGAATATTTTAAAAGTTTGGGCCCTATATATTTTAATTAGCTTGGTTGCAGTGGACAGCTAGAAATTCCTCTCTCACTTAAATTATTTTTCCTATAAGTTGAAATGTGGACTGGATAAAATTGAATTAGAAAATATCTAATTGGCATTAGATATTTTCACCTCTCCCATTGAATATCCCAATATTTAATTTTTCTAATATATTAGCTGTTATTCTCAAGCCTTGTTTTAGTGAATGTTTGAGCACAACCCCAGCCGGAGAAAGAGAAAAAAGTCATAGGAAAAGAAACCTTTTTCCGGATCAGTATAGGCTTCACCATTGGACCGTTCCAACATCAGTTTTTCTTCCTGCTTTTTTTAAAAGACAAATTCCATTCTGGAGCTTATGAACTCTAACTTCCTTAAATGTTATCGCAAAAATAGCAAAAACCTTTCTTCGTAGGTTTTATCCAAATTATTAAGAAACTCGCTGAGAAACAGAAAATATGGTTGGAGAATGCAAAAAAAAAAAATCAGAAAATAATTAAATTACTTCCTTATAGAAACCATAACAGAAAAATTCAGCAGTTTTGTAGATGTTTCCACCTTTAAATAATTTGGAGAAAATGTGATATCATTAACACATGATAAAATTATACAAAGCTTATGAAGAAACGGAATGGGGCATATCTAACTCTGCCTAGTGATATTTGTGACCAAGCAGAGTCTGAGCAAATTCTGAGACTCCACCATCGCTAAACCCGAAACTGCTGCAGTAAGGTAAGAAAGAAATAAGGGTATCAGATCTGATAGCTTGTTTCACTCAACGCATTTCAAATAAGGCAGAAGCATTGCTAAAACCAATCTGGCAGCTATTAAAGCCAAAGACAATAGCTAAGAAAGGTTTGGGAAAGACATGGATACAAGCAATATGCAACTAGGGGGTGGAGTTGTGAAGTGGAGCAAGACTCAAACAAAAATTAGAACAATGATAAAATAGTAGTATAGAGTTTCCAGTGGAGAGAACTGCTTGTATAACAATGTTCTCCAGAACTGGACTTAAAAAGGCCACAGAATCCCTATGACTCAACTGTGAGGAAATGCATATAACAAAACAGTGACAGTGCTATTAAAAAGACAAATTCTCAACAGATTATACATTAAAAGAAGAGAAGGCCTTGTTTAGAAAGACAGAGAAATCATTCTCCCTTCGAAACAAAAAAAATCACCAAGAGACAAGGAAAGTCTACTTGAACATAGCCTAGGTATGCATTTGTGCCGTGCCCAGCTCAAAGTGAGGCATTCCACAGGTCTTGACAATTATCATTTTGTTCACATTCTATCCATGAACATTGCAGAATTTCTGGGACATATATGTAGGAAGGAAAATGCAATAGAACTGCCTTATTATGGTCATGAAAAAGAGTTAGAACATAGTGCAATTGCCGTGCAACAAATATTTGATTTGTGTTTTTAAAAAAAAACAGCAAAGTATCCAAAACAGGCAAAGCCATTCAAACTCCTGTGGTTATCTCCTCAGGTCAATATTTTTCATGCAGTGGAAGCAAGGTCCCTGAGGGAATCACAATGTAGTAACTGTTAGCAACTGTTGACTATTTAACAGAAACAGTCATCTGGAAATAATCAGCTGTAGAAAAGAGAGCAGAGGAGACCAGCTGGTGACAAGTAGTCTTAAAAGTAAGTGGTTGCCTTGTACTATCAGAGAGGAAAGAAAATTTGACTACCTGTCCCCTTAGCAAGGTATCTTGCACAAACAATATGAAATAGATACTTCATTGTTTCAGTGAACGATTTTTGACAGGGTATCTCAGTTCAGCACCTTGGCACCTTGCTTTTTTTCATCATCCTTAAAGGTATAGCAGTTATTTGATTAATTACAGACATGTCCATCTCTGCTGCTGTTGGCTGTATTTTGTACGCTCTGACATCAAGCTTTAATGCATAAATAAGAGGACTTTGAACGTCATCTGCACCATCTGCAATGTCACTGTGTATCTCCCTTCTCCCTTTCCCTAGAGTGTAGTAATTCAGTGTTTGATACCACAGAGATTCAGGTAAATGCTACAGATAGCATAAGGTTTTAGGCATATTTTACTGCTGTTCTTTTCTCTGCTCTGTACATCTTTCAGCCTCCACTATTTAAAGAGAGAGCTGTTCCCACACAGAGAATTGGGAAGTTGTTACAATGATGATGTTATTTTAACGTTTATGGAAGTCTCCAACAATATTCTGTGGGTAAAAATCCATTTCCTCAATGTTTCTTCACAATTTCAAGGTTACTATAGTTTGTTTCATTGCCAAGTGAGTTCTTGAACTTCTCTATGTCAGATTTAGATGTACTCAACTATAATTTTTGAGTGTGTCCAATCTTTAAACTGTTTTCCTTTAGATGAATAGTATGAATCGTATAGCATATTAAATAGAACAGGATAAAAAAAATATAGTTAATAGTCTCTCCTGTGAAAAAAATATACCTACAAAATTATCTGTGCAAAAGTAATGCCACCATCATCATCATCATCATCACCACCATCATCATCACCTAGGTATTCAACTCAACTCAGCCTTACATGATTTCTTTAAGTCCTTCTAAATCTTTCTGGTCAACTCAATTTTCATAGTAATAAAATCTTTTTTGAATGCCAGTACTTTAAGCAGTTACAGCATTTATTCCATAATAAATTGTTTCTTGGAAAATGCTATTTACAAGCTGACTTTCTAAGCTCTGGGCTGACTGCCACCTCATTTTGGCTTGCTTCATAGGACTCTGCATGTAAATATGGCTATAAATTGGTATAAATCTCCTGTAAGAGTCTCCTACAGCTCTCCACCCTAGAAATACAATCTATTTGCCCTCTTCAGCTTCTGAGAAACAGCACACCACTCAAACACTCATAGAATGTGTCCTTCATTCAACAGAGATAATTAGTTTCAGTTACTTAAACTGAGAAACTATTTCCCTTCAAAGAGGATATTATATTTGCCTAATTGCATTTAAGTGCTAAACACTGTACAGGATAATGTTTCCTGAGTATGGCATTTTTTTGGGTTTTTGCTGGTAGAAGACTAGCTGCCTGTTACAAGGGTCAATAGAAAGCTGCAGACAGTTTGAGTAGAGGATGAAAATTCACAGATCACTGAGCACAGGCATATTTTTTCCCAAATGACTGTCAGTAAATCTTTCCCACACAATTCACATCCTTATCACATTCACTAAATAAGCATGAAAGGTAAATAGTTGACTTTCTGTTATGTTATGAACCAATCAAGATTGAGCTGAGCTAAATAAGTAAGACATTAGTCTGCAGATTTCTGCAAAAGACCTACTGAAACATCAACCCCACCAGTCTTTTTTCTTCCTTGCATTTTCCTGTCTTAATTAAAGAGCCCTTTCCACTAGCTTGATCCAGTGAAACACCCACAGTGCAGATGCTGTAGTATCATTCCAGTCAGAATACAGACATGCTTCACAACTTTGCCGTTAATTTTTGGCTAAACAAACAGGCAAACAAACAGTAGATGAAACTAATGGAGAGCTTAATTATATCAATCCATCAAGCCCTAAATTTGCCTCCTTTCCAAATAGCAGGCACTGTCTTTAAATCCAAAAGGACTGATGGCAAGATACCAAGTTTAAAATTCTCCCACTGTCATAGACTGTTTTACTAATTATCCAGGTTCCAAGGCAATCATACAAGCGTAATCATTCACCTCACGCCTGGAAACATAAGTCTTGTTCTTTTGATGAATATTTATAAGACAGTGTAAAGCAGTCTACTTTCTTTTCCCTTCAGGCAAGACAATTTGGAGTTCATCAATATGTATTACCAAGGACTTTTATAAAAGGCACTTCAAAGGAAATTCATCAGGCATTCTTTTTGTCTTGATTTCTGTTAGACTGATACTTCCTTTTGACAAGTATCAATAAATTATCCTCTGATGGCTAGAAACTTGATGTCTTATTCAGAAACTTCCTCACACAGCAAAGTCTGGTCCTTAAGTTTCCAACGAAATTTTTAGCAGCTAGCTTCTAATTTAAGGATAGAGGAGGACACAAGAAGCAAATTATGCACAAAATAATCAATATATTTATGCGGTGGTTCTATGATATATTTTGCTTTCACAGATGACAGAAATTTGTCAGTTAAGAATTTCCATGACCTACATTCCTTGTTACTTTTTCCATTTGACTTTTGACCATATTTGGAATTCCTTAAGAGAAAAATTGAGGCTCTTAGTCCCCAGTGCTCAAACTGAACAATAAGCAAATTAAAACCAGATTAATGCAGATATGTAGTGTTGAATGACAGAATGTATCTGTCCCAGCTGGTTATTAGTTTTCCTCCCTTGGATGCTGACACAAGGGCTCATATTTCTGGGAAAGGAGAGTGGGATTTTAAAGGGTAATAGGGAAAAAAGAAAGTTTTTCTGCTTATTATGCAATAAAAATACTATAATGCTGCACATTTCTTTTCCCCATTTTAGTTATTTTGCTAAACATACATGCACAAGAAAAACTATCATGGAACATAAAAAAGATGCACAAAATTAGTATGTGATGATAAGGTAAGTACCAGTCTGTGCGAAAATGGGGAAAAAATGGGGATAAGAATCACAATTTAACATTTTCCTCTCTTATTTTTTAAAATAAGAAATGATATTATTGTAAGAAAATTTATAGATGTGTGAATGTGAATTGTAATTTTAGCTTTAAAAGGAAGGCAGGCCTTTCCACAAGTTAAAGTGAACTCTCCAGTCATGGTATGCCATAATGAGCCCACATACCATGGTCAGGTTAGTCTCAGTTCCTTGGCAGCAGAAACAACATCCTGAAGGGCTGGACATTTGGGGCTTCTGCAAAGTGCACATAGCAAGCGTCCACTTCTTCAGCCATGCATCGTGCTGTGCTTGTATCATTAACAAAACTTAACTATAATTTCTTGTGAGAACACAATCCACAATTTAGGGTCTAGTTTGTATGTGCACTGGGGAAAATGAGGAATGATGATATTTGTTCTTCTAAAATACGTATTTTGTGATGAGCACTTCAAAAATGTTCTGTCTTTTTCTGAAAAGTTCTGAAGGAACATGTTAAAAATTAATTAAACTCCTCTACGTCTTTTAACTAGAAAAGTACAGTAAAATTAATTAGAATACTGTCAGAAATTATTTTATCATTTAGATTTAACTTATTGGATAAAGATGCAAACTGCACAAGGGACTTTTGAACTCTCCCCCAATACCATACTGAAGACCCAGCCAATTTTCCCTTGACAATAAAGTCTTACAATACAGAAGAGGTATACACAGCAAAAGGAACTGCACAGAGTAGTTTATATGGAGATGCCCTGAAAATGAACTGTCATACTTTTCAATACTAGATTTGAGTTCTCTTTGAAACTTTCTTTTTATCTTCCCTGGGTATAGAAAAACCTTGTAGGTCTGCAGTAGGTAATAAGAACAACAAGTACCTGAATATGAAAAGAAAAAATAATCAGAATGTATTTGTTGTCATGAGTAATACTATAGGAGGTAGAAGTAACTTCTGTGTATTTAGAATGTAAAGTAACTTGATAGAAGAAGGTGAACTCTAATGGCTGATATTTATTGCTTAGCACATACCAAAATAAAAATTAACATGCCATGGCACATGAACAAGGTTTACTATCCCAAATTGGCAAGCTGCTGTGCCTTGATCTCAGCTAAATTGGATTGTTTACCAAGGGAAATAGGGGCAAATAAATTTTCTCAATTTTTTCCTGAAAGAAAAGCCCCCTTATTTTCCTCATAAATGTATTCTTTGTGCCACATGAAGTGCTTAATGTTCAGATTTGAAAAGCTGGTTATTGTGGACATCTAATTAGAATAACTCACTGTCTACATTATTGTGCTTAATGTGTTGCTCTGAATAAATATTTAATATGCTACCTCAGGTGTTCCTGTCTCAGAATTTTGATATCTCTTTCCTAATTACAGCAGACCAGTTGTAATACTGAAGCTTATGTCATGGCCAGTAAAATTTCTAAGGAGAAGTTGAACATGCATTTTAAAATATTCATTCAAGGTTAAACTGTCAAGACTTGTAAAAGTTCAGGATGAAAACAGTTAACTATTACCTCATGCTACTTCTGTTAAATAAGTGCCTATTAATAGATGGATGAAACTTCCCTAGGGTTCATTTTATGACAGGCAACGTTTCTCTCAAGCCTCGATTTAGGAAAATAACCCAAAATCAAACAATGCAAGTGAGGGGAATGACATATGCCTGTCGGCCTCCTGAGATAATATCTCCCTGAACTTAGGATCCTCCTGGCATCATGTTTTCAATTCCATGCAGAGTTTTAAGGTCAGCAACAAGAAACAGCACGCTTGAGTGACCCTTGAATGAAAACACATCTGAAATCCTGGAGCTTTCTTTCTTGTGTAACTGTCTTGCCCCCTCTTTCTTTGGCATCACGATTTCTGCTATCAATTCAGCATACCCATCTTCAGACATTAATGCAGAAGATTTCTGTTTCTTCTTGGTTCCTTGTCTGCCACGCAGGACATGCCTCGGTGCCTGACTTTAGGAGCTGTACTGCTCCAGCCTGAGGAAGGTTTTAAACCTGTCTTGGCTGTGTCAGATGCTTCTGTCTAACCAAATATTTTGGGTGCTATTTAATGAAATATTTTGCATTGTGAATTCTGTGTCAGAGACACACCTCTGAACCTGATGGAGTGGAGATTGAGGGTTGTGGTCTCTCGCTATTTTTATTTGATGGGTTTATATGCTTGCTGTGTAAGTGGATTGCATCTTCTAGGCTTTGACTTTGCCCTCTGCATCTCCCATATATGAATCTGAGCCCTGGTAGGTGAACAGAAAAACGATGGATGCAATCCATGCAAAAAAGCTATCTTTGCATCCTTTTGTGAGTTTGAGCTTAGTGTTTCATAAGGATACCTGCAACAGAAAGAAAAGGGAGAAGGAAGTAGTATCTGTAGTACAACAAAATCGATCCCAATTTAAAGATGAAAACTTGTCTTATTTATTAAATATATGGAAGTCTTGTCCTGTTGTTTAGGACTTTCAGCAGAGTTCACTTCAGTTGAATAATTTTTAGTTACGGGTTTTGTATGTAAATGAAGTATCCATGTGAAAAAGCAATTGGCCTGCTCAACAGAAATAAGTTATATGAGACTTATTCTCAGAGAAGAATAGAAAGCCATTCTATGGAGTATTAGATGCTTTTATTTCTCTAGGATCTACATATCTTAAGGAATGAGCTCCAAAACTATATTTTACTGTGCACTTAAATTTATTTTTTACATTACAGTTATAGATACTGTTAGAAATCCCTAATAGCTCATTAAGCAATGATCATCATGTGCTTGTTTGTTCCTTGGCAGTAGTTTTCTCTTGCAGTTGAGTTTTAGGTGCCTGGACTGCTTTTCACTTTTTTAATTCCTCCCTCCCTCCCATTTCATATAGACATATGTTTAGGATGTAATATCAAAGAATAAGTGTCAAAGAAACATCTCTTGCATGTGCTACAAATCATGAGATCTGTGATGACCCCATGGTTATTTGGGGACCTTCTGCTATATAAAGCCACGAAAGTTTTGCTCACCGAAGATCTACCCTCTTTGCCCTAGCTGCTGCATCAATAAAGCAGATTTGTACATCAAGACCTCTGCTTTTGTGTTCCAGTTAGGGCTGCAGATATTTTAAATCCTGAAATGCAGTGTTGGTAAGGGAGCTGAAGAGAGAAAAGATATATCTGTCATTTGTCACACTGCTGAAAAAACAAGCTGTGTGTTTACTGGTGGCTGCCGAGCTCAGAGCTAACCAAGGCAATAAAAAAATAACCAGCCCATCTTTGGAGTCTGTTAAGATGAGACAGGATTTCACAAGGAAACAGAGATATGAGGCATTACCAGCAGCTACTGCTACAGATCTGGTGTTTGAACTTAACAATTTTAAGGAGATATCAACTTATGATCTGATACAGAATAATATAGAAAATAGCATGTGAATAAACATTATTTAGTATATAATAAAACATAATTTAAAACATAATTTAGTATATATGAGTCACCAAAACTATATACTGTTGTAATTACAGAAAGTTAAAAAGGAAAATCAAAGATAAGACTGTGAAAACAGAAATATGCCAAGTTTGTTCCAAATGAGATGTTAGAAATCCAGATTAATTGCAAGCAAGCCTTTCAAATTCTAATGACACTCTACAGTGTCCTTCATGGTGATGTGCTCTTACCATGCTTGGCACTGTCCTGCTGGTACATGTGTAGTACCGTACGTGAACGGCAAATGTCTTATATGTCATCTACAAAAAACACAAGCACAATCCACAGCAAATTTTCAACTCTTCAGCAGTATATGTTAAACATACTGATCATCTATCTCCAACAAGGCAAATATCTCAAGAATATGCCTTGATATTGCATTTGACTTTAGTAGAAGGCTTGCTGACACTGAGAATAAGAACCTCAGCTCAATAACTGCATCAACACAAAACATTCACAATCATGGACAGTATCAATGAGGAATACCATTATTAGCAGCACAAGACAAAGTGTATAATACTGCTATACAAGCTGCATATCAGTTCTGAAAACTGCAGAAAAGCCAAAGAGGTCCTTGCTCCCTTCCTGTGCATTGTCTAGTTAATCTTTTTATTTAAGCAAAAAAAGATTCTATTTTTTATTTCTTGATGTATCTGAGCAAAAAAACCTTCCTACACTTTATTTAAAATGGTTGGGGAAAAAAAAAAGCTATACAGAAAGCATTTTAGCTCTTCATATATAGATCTGTGGTCCGTGTACACTTACAAATGTAAAGCAATAGCCCTACTGACCTACTGACTTTTGGGATTTGGCTCTGACATTTTATGTCTGTGAAAAACACAGACAGATGGGAGAGAGCAAGCTCCCCCATCCTCCAGGAAAAAAAAAAAGTTTTTTTAAGAGCTTTCTCCTGAGATCATGTAGGTATGTGTTATTTCAGAATTTCATTCACTGAGGATTTTTGTACTCTTAATCAAGTGGTCATGGCTTGTAATATGTCACCCGTCTCTGACCTGCAGATCAAAGATATGAAACCTGTTTTATTTTTCCATTTAAGACCTCTGGCTTTTTTGCATACTCTGACTAGGTTTACTCTGACTTTAGATATGTGTTTCCAAGCAGACTAGCCATAATCCAAATATTTTAGGGAACTTCAGAAGGTACTTAGATTGGGCAGAACCTCCCCTTTCTGTGTCTTTCATCTTTCCTTCTTACATATATATAATTTTTGTGGTCATCTTGGATATTTGAGGCCCGTCAGGTTTTCCTCCACAGAGCTGGAATAGAGTAAAATTTATCTTGTCATAGAGTAAAATTTATCTATTTCTCAAAGATTTTATCCTTTTAATCTATAATAATTTATATCACAATATAAAACAAATAGATGCATTTGTTTGCTTGAAACTAAGAGGAAACCAAAGTTACTGTTACCCTAAATTGTATGTACAATTATTCTTGGGGAGAGGGTGGTACTAATTCTTTATTTTATATTTTTTTAACTTTTCTTTATCGTAGATATATCAGGTAGACACAAGGACTGCTGAGCTACCTTGAAAATACAGTTAAGCTTTCTGAAAAGGAAAATTGCTATGTGATATAACTGGCATATTAATTATACACTAGTCCAATGATTGATTACACTGTGTAGTGGGAATTGCTCTCAACACTCTCCTCTTTGAGAATAAACCACAAACTTATCATTAGAGCACCTGCATCCTCATACAGGCATTCAATGATACCGTCACTGTTTTTAATCTTCCTGTAATTTTGGGAACGTGCTGTATGCTCTCCAAGGTGCAAGAAGGACATGCTGTACCCATTAACCTTTCCACACAGAGAGTGTTCATTGCATCCAGCAGTCTGACAGGGGCCCAGTCAGCTCCTGGATAGGACTAAGCAACAAAATGCATGTGTTTTGCACAGCATATGCTATCAGCTAACAACTTGAAAGTCATCTTCCACATGAAGTGAACTTAAAGCAAACAAATTAAAGCTCGTGTAATAAATAAATCATCAAGATAACGTCCAGTTGTGTTTGCTAAAGAAATATGGGAAGCTGGGAGAGTAAAACATGGAGATTTTAAGGGCTGTCTCAGTGACAAACTGTATGAACTAGACAGATATAAGACAATACCTTGTAGTGGTGAATTTTTCATTAGAAGTCAATAGACTCTGTAAAGCTGTCAAATGTTAACTAGCTTACCTTCTGCTCTTTTCAAAAAGGTTAATGGATACAGCACATTTGCTGGTGTGACACTGAAAACAAAGCATGACAAATGGTATGCTCTTGTATTTGTTTTGCACCCTTTTTTAAAATTTTAATTATTAGTTTGTTTTAGGCCTACTACATGTAAAAGTGTCTGAAGTGTGAATATATATTAGATCTGCTTGAAAAGCCTTGCCATAAAGCCATCATGAAGGCCAAGGAGATAGATCCTCCCAAGACTAGTTGTCTGTGTATTGGTGAAAGATCTTGTCCACTGCCCATTCAGTCCCTCTGAACTTGTGCAGGTCCTGATGTTTCTCTTCTGCCTTGTCTATTTATACTGAGGGCTTTCAGGTCAGACACTCTCCCCAGCAGTTTCATGCAGCAGGTGGCACAATGAAATTTTGATGTTTGTTGAGGCCTCTAGGCACAATTGCAGCACAATAATCTTGGGAGTGTTGTGAGAAAAGCATGCATATTTAGCATATATGATACTGGTGTAGGTGGGAAAAATAAAATTGAAGACTTCAGCAGCCATTCTTTTCCTTAAATATGTCCATTCCATGTAGTGTGTTCATCCTTTACCTGAAGTCTTAGGCTCAGACTCTGCTACCACAAAATACGAAATCTTTTTCTGAACTCCTAATATACTATTCAGTACAAGCCTAGTGAGAAATGAGTGGGACTAAGCTTTCAACTTGTGGCTTCCAAAACTGTTTTTTCTACACTCTTTTTCACTAGTATATATGTTTCTCCTTGAATGTTGCTGGATCTAGGAATTTTAAGTGAATAATTGTAAGGACTGGATATTATCTGACATCTTTTACCAGCCACCTGAATCAAGAATAGGATGAGTTGTTCCTACAACACATACCTAATATGAAAGCAAAGAGATCTCAATCAGCCAAAGAAAAAACCAAACTATGCAAGGATATTAGACCAGTAAACGAGATTACTAGAAACCTTCATCAAATTTTGTGGAAAATCAGTGATGATAGGTGGATGGGGTCACTTGGACAATTCCCTCTTGCCCAAATCCATGCAGAAGCATGATTTAATTAAAGAACTTCTCCCTCACTGGTTGTCTGTTTTGGGGGGTGATACACTCCAGTCAGGTTAAAACATTTGTGGTATTTTAGGAATATTTTGAGAAAAAATTAATGACCTGTGACCTTCAGGAGATCAGATTAGATGACCCCTTGTGTCCTAAAACTATTGAATCATTAGTTGGGTTGCTCATCTTTTGCATCTTTTAATCCTACGATTTAGGATGTGTATAATCAGTACTCCCACACAGAAAAATCTCAGGTCAGACTCTTAAATCATAAACACAGGATTTCACACAGAAAAATGAGGCTCAGCCATGTTAATCTGTTTTGGGTTGGGTTTCTTCCCTCTTTTCAAAGCACAAGAACCTTCATCAGGCACTAGGTAGCTGTGGTAGGAAACCTTAGAAATCTTTACAGTCAGGCTTGATTAAAAGCCTGAGGCTATACAAACTTCCAAAATGCCTTACAGGCAATATCTATCAATAGCATGTTCCATTAATTTGGTTGCAAGTTTTCATAATAGTTTTTAATAAAAACCAGAAACTACTTAGGAAGGTTTAGAAATTGTGGAAAATAGAAATTGGAACATGAATTTCATTAAATGCTTGTAAGTACTGTAAGAACTCTGAGTTTACCAAGCCACTGACAATTTCAGTCTTGAATTCTGTGGGGAAAAAAACATTATCCATTCAGCTACTAAAAAATGTAAGATTTAAAGAAAAACAATAGCAAAAGAAA
Organism: Machaerirhynchus nigripectus; assembly: GCA_013397975.1. Taxonomy (NCBI): domain Eukaryota; kingdom Metazoa; phylum Chordata; class Aves; order Passeriformes; family Dicruridae; genus Machaerirhynchus; species Machaerirhynchus nigripectus. Next base: position 339,022 of record VZRQ01005644.1, read on the forward strand.
CTCAATGTTTTCAGAAGTTAAAATGCAACTATGAATCCACCTGTATATGGAGAGGATTTTAATAAGCTTTGGCAATGTAATTGTAGGTTGGAATTTCATTAATTCGAGAAATAGGAATTTCTGGAAGTCTGCTACTGTACTGAGTCTGTTCTCCTAAGCATCCACTGATTCTAGGTGAAAATAATCAAACAAAACAATCTGAGAATATTGAAGAAAATAAATAAGACCATACGCTTTAATGGAATTTTCTGGTAGCCTTCCCCCTAGGATGATAACGGGGAGGAGATTCCTATGCTGGGAAGAAGTAAAGGTGAAAGTGGAAATCCAAGAACTATAAATTCAGAAAAATTGTGATGGAAAGCCCAACAGTGCTACACGGTTTGGTCATCCCTTGCAAAAACATTATTGAATAACTACAACAGGAATGACCATTGTAACAGGTTTATGTAACACTAGCATCGGAATTAACTACAGAGAATCTCTAAAATCTACCAATTCCAGACTTATTTCACATGAAGGAAACAAACTGCAACCATCAACTTTCAACAAGCCTGCATGTGATAACATACTAAACTTCAGGGTCAACTTCATGGATGAGCATGGAGCCAATGGGACAACTGTGAGAATAATTTTTGGTTTTTTCACTAAGATGACAGAAATGGAGAGCCCAAGCAACTGCCAAAAAAGGCACATGCAAAATAGAGGTTGTAAATACTTATTTGTTTGTTCATCTTTACCTAGCAGCTTTAGACAGACTTAAGCATTGTTTTTCACTTGCTGAATGCAGCCAGTACAGGCATTTCAGATCCGTTGGTATCTGTTTTAAACAATAATGCTTTCTTATAACATGAAAGTCAGAAATTCTTCTGCAGCGTAGTTATGCCTCCCAGGAGAAGACTTAAAGGGCATAGCAGCTTTTACAGCAAAGATACCAGCCATCTTCTCCTATTGATCAAATTATAGACATCTATTGTTTAAACACTGTAAGATTCACCCATACTGGAATGTCTTTGGCATTTCTGGGACTCTTCCACCTTCTTGGTTCAGCCTTCTTCCTTTTGAGTGTTTTTTCATTTCTCACCACCACAGCCCTACTTCCTGAAAAATGCCATTATATTTGCCTCTCTTTGCAAGCCACATCCTTCCTACCTTAACCTGGCCACTTTGATAATTACCCTATCTATAAGGCAGACATCTAATAATCTCTTAGGACTTCAATACAAAATGTAGCAAAAGATTTCTTTGAGTATCTCTACAGAGGGACTTCTGTCTGCAGGAAAACTGAATAAAACTGTCTTATTCTCACATGATAGAGTTTCTGTTCATTAGGCACTTGCAAAATCTTGAAAAATTCTCATTATAAGGGCAGCAAATAAAAGATCAGTGGAAAGACGTTTTGCAGAAATAGGCATTATCCCAGAAGCTAGTTTGAGGCTTAGAGTAATATAGAGATAACATAAAAAGGCTGTGACCTTCATTCTTCATGTCTTTAAAACTTGATAGCTTATTCCTTCAATTAAATCCTTCTGGCTAAAAAGGTAACAATATCAACAACAGAAAGAAAACTGAAAGAGATTACTTTTAAGACAACCCATAGAACAGGTCTCAGAGTTAAATTTAGTTTAACAGCTTTTTTTTTTCAAAAGTAAAATTTGGTTTTTTTGATTTACTTTCAAAACCTTTCAGCATGTATCCACTCATGAAACCAGTTCATTAAGCAGCTAAAGCATATTAGAAGCAGTGTGACCTAAAGAATAGGAATACAAAGACATATAACTGTTGCCTGTAGCTTGTTCCTGTCCTATGCTTTCTAACAGTCATCAAATGCAGTTTCAGAAATGACTAGTCTAGTGTTTAAAATGAATTAAATGTTGCAGTAGGAGAAAAACAAGAACAAAGAGGGAACAAACATGGGAGATGTTTGAAAAAGAAAAAAATATAGGAATGTGCATCCATTTCCGATAGTAAAGGTTTCCTTGTGTTCAATTTCCCTCAGTAGCATTCTGCAGTTGGGATATCTTATTATCATCATTGTAATAATTATTATTCTTTTTCCTTCTAGAGTGACTCAATATGAAAATTGCACAGGACAGACTTCATGTGAATACTCCTATTCCGAGCTATGCACACAGCCAAGACAAACAGGCCTGCTTTGCACCAGAACATAATTTGGCAGACAAGGTATCAGCATTACAAAAATTTTAATTTTCACTATTTTACCTTAAGACTGTAAAACTATCCATCATTTGAGTAAATCGGGTTTAGATCATTAGAATATTTGGGAATCATTCAAATGTGTATAATTTATCTGCTTCTTTATCCAATGAGTTTTTCACTTGTGCACTCTTGGTCTTATTTATAAAAGCTGTATTGACTTGAAATTGGGTAATACCTTTTTACTGCTTTTATTTGGGTTCTTTTATTTAAGTCAGGAACAAAAGCATTTCTGTCTTTATGTAAATAGTGAATATGATCATCTCATGACACCAATTCCCTTTGATGAACTCTGTCCTTGCTATTATGGTAGTAAGTCCCTTCTCATCTGAAGTAGATGAGGAAGTACAGATTATGGAAGAGACTTTTAATTATGAATGCTCTACCGGATTATTTCACATAAACCTTTCCTTTATTTTTGTACACCACATTCCTCTTTTTAGTTTGATATCTGTATTTCTTACTATTCCCTGTAAACTTTGCTATCAGTATGAGCAATTTCAGATAAGCCCTGTCTGTTGACTGGTTAACATATTAATGTCTAACATGATTGTAGATCTAACAACAGCAGTTGTTCCTTTGCAACAAGACAAAACCCAAAAAAGGAAATGCAAAAAATCAGAGCTTTTTTGCCTAATCTAACATACTGAGCTGACAACAACTGATACAAATTATATAATTGATCTATTAAATACCAAATGTACTCAGATAAAACATATCCTCTTTGCTGCTTGTAGACGCTGATGTTTCATTGGCATGGAAACTGTTGTTTACAACAGTCTGGAGACAATGTTTACAGGTGTTGCATAATGTTATTGACATAAGCAGTATTGTTTATATAAGCAGAATCACTGTGTGTAAAAAAGTCTCACATCTACGTGTGCTTGCTCATGCAGGATGGGCCTACTTACCGCAGGCTACAGTATCTGAGCCGTAGCTATCAGCATTCAGCTGGCAATTTGATTTAGAAAATAAAGGCTGAAAATAGCTTCATTTCACATATATTACTTTCTGACTGCTGCTGTGATTGCTCAGCTAGAGTCCAGCTGTGGAAATGTTAAAACTATTCATCAGGCATGAATATTCATCAGAGTGGTATTATTTTCCCACACATCACTGGGATGGCAGACACAACTGCTGTGTGAGAGGTGTGAATTAACCCTCCAACTCTCTTTAAAAGTAAAAAACTCAGGCACCAGTAATGTCTGTGCAACTGAAAGGCAATACCTTCTGGGTCCTCCTAATGCAGCTGTATTCAATGTGCTATTTGTCATATCAGTGGATCAGTCTGAAAGAACATGGCAATCCAAAATAACAACAGAATCACGACTTAGGCTTCCCAGCTCCTGAGCTCAGTTTAAAATCATTAAGGTTTTTTTAAAGGAATTATTTGTGCTTGCTTTTATAGACTCAAGTCTTTAGGGACAAAATGACAAGTTAAAACATTCTGGTTTGAAATAGATGTTTAGGCTGAGGCATAATCAGAGGGTCTGCAGCTTCAAGAAAAGCCAATAAAACACAAAGACATGTAAAACTGAAGCTAAAATGGTGAAAATGCTTTGCTAGAAATGTTCACTGGCTTCAGCAGAAATAGGGTTTGGGTCCAACCACAAAGAAAGGCATAATATCTTAAAGGACAATTTGTACCCCTTACATGCCACATATCCTGTTGAGTTCGAAAGTTTTCATAGGGTGATAACTGCGTATCTTGCATACTGCATAAAAAAAAAAAAAGGAAGGTGAAGCTTTCTGCTTCCAGCAGTGCAATTCCTGACCCTGAGTCACGCACCACATTCTCAAGGCTGAGTCCTGGCACCAGACACACAGTTGGCGTAAGCCAGTGCAACTGTATTGATTTTGGTGGAGCTACAGTATTTGACATTGATTAAAGATAAGGTTACATTAACTGTCTATTGTCTCTAGAGCATCTGCCCAAAGCTTTGTCCTGATATGTATTCATATGGTAATGGTGGTACACGAAAGTCATTAGATTACAATAAAAATATTTCAAAGCTTGTCTGGTCATATTCAACAACAATAAAATCCACTCTGTGGCAGAAGTGCTATGCACAGCCTATATGCCATTCTTGTCCTAGGTTTTTCTTTGTATGCATGCTTTGTACCAGACTTTTCTTTACGACAGAATTCAACTCCTATTAAACATTTGTCTGGGGAGAAAAACAAACAAATAAGCAAGGAGAAAAACAAATGATGCCTAAAGTATTTTCCTAGTGTCACCTGGAATTAATGCCAAAAAAAAGTACTGCTTTAACAACAATGTGCTTAAGGTGGTTCTTTATCACTTATAGTTTTTGATTCATATACATGAATCTAATATTGAAGGGAAAAAATATGTACCTAGTTCTACTAGCATGAACATTCAGATGCCACCAAGGTATGCAGAAGTGTTGATCTGCTGGAGGGTAGGAGATCTCTGCAGAGGGATCAGGACAACCAACAGTATGAGGTTCAATAAAGTGAAGTGTTGGGTGCTGCACTTGAGTCACAACAACCCCACGCAGCATCACAGACCGGGAAAGACTGGCTGGAAAGCTGACTGGTGAGAAAGGACCTTGGGGCTCTTGAACAACAGCCACATGAAAATGAGCCAGCAGTGTGTCCAGGTGGCCAAGAGGTCCAGTGGCATCCTGGCCTGTATCAGCAATAGTGTGGCCAGCATGACCAGGGCAGGGATTTTACCCCCGTACTTGGCAATGGTGAGGCTGCACCTCTGAAGGGTCTGGAGCACCAGTCTGGTGAGCAGTGACTGAGGAAGTTGGGGGTGTTTAGCCTGGAGGAAAGGAGGCTCAGTGGGGACCTTATCACTCTCTACAACTACCTGAAAGGAGGTTTTAGCCACATGGAGACCCACCTCTTTTCCCAAATAACAAGTGACAGGAAAGAGGAAACAGCCTCAGGTTTCACCAGCAATTGTTTAGATTGGATATTAGGAAAAATTTCCCCACCAAAAGTGCTGCCCAGGGAAGTTGTGGAGTCATCATCTCTGGAGCTGTTTAAAGTACGTGTAGGTTTGGCATGTAGGGATATGGTTCAGTAGTGGACTTGGCAGTGTTGGGTTAACAGCTGGGCTTGATGATTTAAAGGTCTCTTCTAACCTAAATAAATCTATGCTTCTATGATCGTATGATTCTATAAACTTACTCTGTTGTGGATGCCAGGAGGTTACAAGGTGAAGAGAAACAGGCTAACACTGCCTTTAACTTGAACTTCCATCACCGACCTAGTGCACAACAAAATAATTAACCCATTATTTACCTCAACTGTTTTGGATGGGTATATATGCATACATATCTAGGTACATGTGTATATATATATATATATAAATATAAAAATACATGATCAAGTCAAGTGGGATGAATTTCAGGTAATGTAGAATGAATCCCACCCACATGCCCTCAAGGTAACTGTAAGCAAAGCTTGGAATGTGTGAGATGAATGTGCTGTTCAGGAAGATTGAGAGGATAGTCATCAGTATATGTGAGAGATGTCACTTAGACACCTCCAGTTTGTATTCCTCCCGGTAAATCTACTCCAGTCTGGAGGAAAGATGAAAAAGGTTGGGTGTCGACACTGTCACACCATAACAGAAAACTTTAATTGCCAAAGTAGAGTAACATCTAAAATACTGCCAGTTTGTGTTGTTCTACCATGTACCAAGTAACTGATCATAAAACAGTATGTTAGTGATCCTCTAGTTTTCTAGGACACATTACTAAATTAAGACTCCTGTAATCAGATTCTCTCAGTGGAAGAAGGATGTGAACCCCACTGATCGTTTTTCTAACCTGCGAGCTCAGCGGGTACTACATGCAGTACTATTGGTTTCTTGAGAACCCAGCCCTGATTTCATTTGCTTCAAAGAGATGTACAGCTTTGAGATAACTGAAACTACATCTGGCTCATGTGGCAAGAAGATATCAAATAACAACATATACCAAACAAGCTAAAAACCATGTACTAAAATAATAGCACTGTAGTTTAGGTAGCACCACTAAGATTTTTGAAACTATAGAAGCCTCATTTCCAAAACAATTTTACTTACAGAGGATCATTAATCCTACTGAAAGCCAAAGGGACTTAGGCTAGATTGATTTTGATGCGAGTTATTCATTCTGAAAATCTCATTAGGTTACCTGTCCACATCTTTACACTCCCTACTTAAATGTTTTTAATATTTGGCTGCTAAGTCTCTTTTTAAAATGAAGGCTTATACTCTAAACTTAGATTGTTAAAGATATTATGTGTCTTCCAGTGATTTCAGAGGAAATGAGGTACCTAGGCACCTTTCAAAATTCTAACCACTATTAAAGTTAAATTTGAAAAATGTGGCTAGGTAGCAATAAGGATTTGTAACAACTGATACTATATAGCCTGTTTCTCTGACCTTTATCTTTTCATCTTGCAATGGAAGCTGTATTCTGTTCAAAATTAAGTCATTATTTTATGTACCAAACAGTCATACTGCATTAATGTGGGAAGAACAGAAAGCAACGTTCAGATGTGCGTGGAGGCTCAGAGCAGTGGGCTCTGCCATCTGCTCTGACATGTATAATGGCTCTGAAGTTCATTGCAAATCCAATATGCAGTGAGTGTAAGAGCTCAGAATCAGCATGCAGTGCCACTGCATGACATGCTGAGCAGCTCAGAGCAATAGGCTGTGCAATAGCATTCCTGGGGCTCACACGTACATCGACGTTTCTCTCAATTTTTATTTAGGGTAGAAGAAAAAAACAAAGAGGGAAGAATGGATGAAGGTTCAATATTCAAAAATAATTCCAGGTCAGGGTGCACATTTTGCACGTGACCCAATCACTCAAGAGCTGCATTAATTTATGGAGAGTTTGGGATTGCTTGTTTATGCTGTTTCTGGAAGGATTTACTTTTAATAAAAGATTTTTGCAACATACTTTGTGTTTTCCTCAGTTTCTTTTGGAAAATAATAACTAGATTGAATGGAGAACTTTAGAAGATATTTCATTTCTTGACTTTTAAAATCAATATTTTTCACACTGTCATGAATATTTTTTGCAGAAGCCTTGGCAGCTATTTTTGTTCATTGTAATTGTGGCTATAGGTGAAGATGGAGTACCTTTCTCTCATTATTAAGAGCTTAGTAGCCCTGAGCTAAAGGCTGCAATTCTTCATGTCACCACTGTGGTGGCAAATAAGATTTTCCATTTAGTTTCTAGTAACCTCATTTGTCAAGGAGACTGTATTTCAAGTTTATATAGATTTAAGACAAACAAAACTGCACAGTTAAATACTTCTTTTGTCATACATTGAATTAATCCATTAGCAAAGAATTAAACTAATGGAACACTAACATTGCTGATATGCTGGCCTATTTCACACTTTGTATAAAGAAGGTTTGTGAGGTTAATATAAAAGTTAAATCATCTTTTCATTAATGACAGTTTCAGCATGCTGCCAGCACAATGTCATACACTGACATGAGTGTCATACAAAATTATGGCTATGCTTTCCTCCGCAGAACTTTCCCCTTCGTTTGTACTGTATGATTTCAATGTGTGTGTCTGTGCATGTGTGTGTGTGCACATGGGCATGGATGTGATGATCAGGAGTGGATCAGATGAAATCTGGCACAGATGTTCACAAAACTTCAGAAGAATTCTGTTGAAAAGAGAGATCTTTTCTTATGGATTTCTTGTGGGTTTCTTTCCTTCTTCTTTCTTTTCCCCCCTTCATTTTTCCTACATTTTCCTAGTGATGGCTGAGATAAAAAAGGTTATGCTAGCAGGTAGGAGATGCTAACTCCCTCTCAGTCTTCATATGACAAGCCTTTTGTGCTCGGTGACTAACCCCTACTTCAGTGGATAGTTCACCCTAAGGGGCTCTGGATGAAGGTTCTAATCAATTCCAGAGCAGAAGTCACTTTTGTACACACTATCTTAGCCAATACCACTTTTCATCTGTTTTAGATTGTCCCAACTGAAACACTCAACTGCCGGTCTTAACTGCAGGTATTTGACAAAATTTAAAATTCAGTGAAGGCATGAAATTGCAAATGACTCACAAAATGAAATTAGCATAGCCTACATATCATACTGAGCTTGCTTCCATCTTTTCTCATATCCATTTCTGTTCCTTTAGGGTTCTTGGGAAGTCTTTGAAAATTTGGGGTAGGACAGTACTTTTCACATCACAATACAAACACTTAGGGACTCCCAGAGGCTGCTGTGGGGATTAGGATTTTTTGAACACCCAAAAATTTGATTAGGTATGCTGGAAAGGGATGTGACGTTATACAAGTATCTTAATTCTACAACACTCTTTTTGAATACAAACAGTGAAAAAAAACTTCAGATTTTTTAAAATGGAGTTTATGGTTCTGAATAACACCGAGTCATGTCCCACGATAGAAAAGACTACTGTAGGCATTATTTATCATGTCAGAGCAGAGTGAGGAAGTCCATAACTTTTGATGGTCTTTTGAGCACTTTCTGGCAGTTCTTAGTAGAAAAATTTTCACCATCTTCAAATTTATTCTTATTATTTTCCTGATCAAAGTGCTTTCATACTTTAAATATAAACATTGATTCAAATTAAGGGAAAAAATGACACTTATTGAAACTTTTCAGATTGTGTCTATTTTGTTAATTCCTCATTATCTCAATGACAGAAACAATAAGAAAATAAAATTCTAAGAGTTAATATTTTCATTTTATGTTTTATTTTAATTCTGAACATTCAAAAAAAGTTCATATGATCGACTAAGTATACTAACATTTTTGTTTATTCTTGGGAATAGAAACATTAATGACTAGACTCTTGAAAAGCTGCTTTGTCACTCTTCAAACACTTACAAAACTATTAGATTTCTATAAGAGAAAGATATCTGATTTAGTCATTATTATTAAAAATAATACTTTATTGCAAACAGTAACCTGAAAAATGAATCTTAGATGAAAAAAGTATTTTGTTTTCAGGGTTTGATTGAATTCTGATTTAAAAAATTATATCTATCCTTGTGTTGTTTCTATAAGGCTGTTTGATCTGACAGGGCTAACATTTCTTTTTCCGCTGCATAAAAAATTAAACAAAAAGAGTAGCCCAAAATTTTCACATTCCTTTAGCAATCCGTTCCTGAAATATTTTTGAAACTTGAAAAAAATCCCCAGATATTTTCTTGTAGCAAAAATTGCTGCTATTTTACAGAAGCAGTAAAATATCTCCTTTCCCAACTATTCAATTTATAAGTTTCTATCCAATTATTTACAAACTCAAATACTTTAAAACCAAGACTAATCTCTAAAGGGCATCAAAAATCTTATCTAAACTCATTTTTTTATTATATAAATGTATGGAAAAATGTGTTCCAATCACAACAAAATAATGTGAACATCGATTTATGGGTAGATGTTTCTTATTTATAAGCATTGTAGTCATTATTTTGATTTGGTTACTCAGGTTACATTCCTGCAAAGATATTCACAGTGGCCACCTGTACTTGATGTGAAATTCCACAGATTTAATTGTTTTTTGTGAGTTGAAGAACCACCATGACTATTTTTATTGATAGTAGATACAGACTGATGGTGCTTTAGAGAGTACCTTTTTATAGACAAAAAAATTATGTGCTCTTCTTCCATAACTTTTAGCCAAAGGAGGAATACATCTGGTTATATTCACAGTCCTATTCTTTTCATGACTTAAAAATCTCCCTGAGCATCAAATGTTTGTTCGTGGCTAATTAACTGAACACTAGGTTTTTCCCCTGTGCTCACTGGGCACATCTTCCTTTCCTGAGCCTGGTGATGCCCGGGTACAGAGGATACATGCAGCTGACAGGGAATCAGACCTTGCCACCCTTGGGGCTTTGCTCAGCAGGGTGCGGAGACACAGCAAATGCTTCATTCACTACAGATAAGGAATCCATTGTTTTCACCACTGGACATGGATAAAGGGGAGTATACCTGAAAGCTTAAATTTCAAAGAGGAAACAAATTAGCAGATTTACAGTAGATAAGGCAGCTAAATAGATTCCTAAGACTGCATTTAGCAATAAAAATATTGTGCACCAGCTTTAGTATTTTTCTTAGTTTCTATGTCTCTGTGCTTCTTCTCTAGACTGACTCCTTATCAAGATGCAGTTTTATCACCGGAGAGGCTGCCTCCACATGACAATGCTACCAACTCTTTCTCATGTCCAGGCATCACACTGCTGCTCCATCAGTTCTACTGGCACAAGCATTTGTACAGCTATAATGTAGACAAGACCAAAAGTGCTGCCTAGCGGTCCTCATTGGCAGTCAAATAAGGTTTTCTAAGAAATGTGAAGATCTTGCCTGCTAACAGCTGAGGAGAGAGATCCTTGTATGACATATGATTTTTGAAGCATATTTGTTGATTGAAAAAAATCCTTCTGCACAGTCGTATGCTTATAAGTATATGCATTCTTAGTAAAAAATGCAAGCGTTGCCTAAGTATTGTCTCATTTATTTCAGCTGACATGACACGTATACCTGAAATTAGATGAGTGTTGAAGTTCACTTAAAGTATGTCTCATTTTCTGAAGTTTCCTCATGATCCAACATCAACACAAAATATATGTTTTGATTAGAAAATTCAACTGTGACTCTGAATATTCCACTCTGAATCTGATCCAGAATACTAAATCATCATTAGCTACAAATCTTTCAAACATTTAGCTGTTCACAAAAGACAGAAGAAAATTATATTGTTATAGCCATTTTTAAAGTAATTTTGTCACCACAGTATTCTGCATATTCTAATAGTCTAGTTTTCGTAAGCTACATTAAATTTAAAACAGCTCTGGGAGCTTTCTTGATGAATTCTCAATGGTTGGTTCCATTAAGCAAAGATTGGTTTGCTTGTCTGGAAATGAACCAACAACTGGTTCAAAGTGTTTTATACAAATTCTTGGTTGGAAATATGTTATTATTGTAAGGTGCCATTTGCGTTTTCACTATTTTGAAAGGGTAGATCAGTTATCTAGTCTTCATACTGAATAATTCAAATAAGTGTTCTCTGTTAAATATTTAATCTATTCAGAATTATACAGTCCCAATATACATCAGTTAAATGCATACATTTATGGAACCCCAGTTTTATTAAACCAAATTAAATATTGAATCAAATTTAATAATTAAACTAAATTACTTAATGGATCAATTTAACATATAACTTCAATTTATGCCAAAATACTCAAATAACAAGGGAATAAATATTGAATGGGTTAAAAGTAACTGTGCTTATCTTCTGCTAGAAATATTTCTTCTAAAGTCAAGATTTAAGAGGTAGATGCATGTGAATATGAACAGACAGACATATATTCCTCTGCCACAGATCTTCCTAAACTAGAAAACAGAAAATGTCCGCCACTATGGTGGCCACTACAGGCAAAAAATAGAAAGAAAATGCAGTTTATATACACTTGGGTTTTACAAACCTATTAATGAATTATCTAAACTTAATTTAATAACAAAGAACTTGTTAGGAATATTCTTTTCCAAGCCCCTCTTCCCCTTCTTATCTCCAGCCTGAGCCATGCACTATTTTAAAATGGACTCATAAACTGTGTTATGCTGTAGGCTATTTAAGCCAGACCCAGGAAAAAGTTTTCATTTGAATTGAGCACCCAAAAGCCTAGTAGTCTGGTGTATGTCACTGGTTTCAAACTAAATCTTAATCTTCTTTATGAAATACTTATTTTTAGTCCATTTCGAATCATAGTTCAGCAAGGAATTGACTTTTTATTATTTACCTGCATTGACAACTACATGGGTATGACAAGTACATGAATGTAATAGTTTCACTCACTTCAGAGTTACACAGGATCAGTCAAAAACAGAGCAGAATTGTTACACAGGACTGATTCAGATTTCCAGTACCTGGACTTTGATAGATAAAGACAAACTGGCTTTTTACAGCTGAACATTTAGCCAACACTGCAAAACAACTTATTCAAGCTAAACATATCCTACCCTTAAATCTGAAAAGGAATAAACAGCATCGGTGGCAAGAACGATGGATAAATTTAGCTAAAAGTGAATTTGAGCATAAAAAAATTAACACTGGTATCATGCCTCTGGAGCAAATAGGTAGAAAATAACAGAGTGAAGAGAATGGGGCTTCCTTGCTTTTAATCAGCAACTGCTAAAACAAAGTAATTTATGGAAATCAATGCAGAAAGAAAGATTGGGTTTGGCATCACTGAGTTTAATGACCAAACTGACTACAATTCTCTAAAGGCAGGAAGTTCCTAAAATACTTTCATTATCCAGATTCCTGATCTATGCACAGGGAACTTTTCTGTGTATCATATTGTCTGAATCTGACACTTTGCAGCTTTTCTGCAGCAAGAAAATAAAGAAGAAAGTGCTTGAGAGAAGAACTGTAGCCTAATAATTGACCAATATTTCTTTATAACATGTGGTAATGCCACCTAAAGCTGTTTGTTCTATCTTTGTAGTAAGAAAGAAAATGATCATCAGTTTGGCAACAGTTGCATTCTCTGATGTCCTCAGTCTGGCTGCATTTTTGGAATGCCAAAAGACAATTTTATTCAATTGGATGGAATATTCTCTTCAAAAAATAATCCAGAACACAAATTTTGTCAATATTATTATAATTTAACATATTTGTACACTCTGATCATTTTTTGTTTCATTAGAAAGATTCTAAGTCTCTTAAATAAATTTTAAAAATTTGACTTAAATGAAAAAATGATGAAGTGATTCCTTATACTCAGTGCATGCCCTAGGTGCATCTCAGCTGCACACTGGGGAAATATGGGACCTTTCAACTCAGAGTTTGCCAAAAGAACAACAGAGTGAGCAGATCATTAGTCAGCCACCCTCTAAAGGATGTTTAGTTGGTGGAAGAGGGGACAGGGGATAAAATAACATTCTCTTGGAAGTTAAAAAGCAACTGTACACAGCAACTTTTTGAAAAGAATGTAATACAACTTATTTCAACTTCCTCATTTTCTGAAAGTAATGCATCAGAAACACACATCTGCAGGCTTCAGCAAAATATTTGCATTTAATATCTGAAGTCCATAAGTGAAACCAAATCAGCAGAATTCAATGATGTTTTACACTCAATACATCTTCATCTCTCTCTCCTCTTAAGCTGTACAAACCACTAAGAAGAGACAACTATCATCATTATTCTTTTGTAAACAGAGTTATAGTACAGTAATGCCTGTACTGACATTTCTGACTTTGGACTTTGAAAATAAACCAACAAACAGATTTTATTAATGATAGAACAGGACAAGGAACTCCACCATTTTCATGCTTTTGCACACTGACAATGCAATTATGTGACTTGTTCGTCTAACTCACAGTCTTATGATATTTTGAACAGGGTTTTTTTATAGTATGAGTGCCTCCACCTAACAGAACTCTGAGCTTTTGAAGAATACAAGCTGAAAAGAGGCAGGATTCCTTTCTATGCATGTAACTTACAGGTATTTTAAGAGCCTTTTTAATAACTCTTACTGTATTGTGTAGAAACAGCATTATTGTGACAGATTCTCTGGATGTGAAAATAAGTCCAAATTACAGGAAGGTACATTAAAAAATCACAGTAGCCCTTAAAATGACAGTTACTCACATCCTTTCTCTTTACATTCTGCCACAGCAGCACTTTGCTTCTAAACAGTACAAAATTTGAATGCTGTTACATTACAGCAGTGTTGTTCACTGCTGTTGCGTCTCCATTAATGGCTTGGACACAGGACTTGAAGAAACACTAAGTAAGTTTGCCACTGACGCTAAATTGGCAAAAGCTGCTGACCTGCTCAAGGACAGAGAGGCCCTGCAGAGAGACTTTAACAAATCAGAGATGAACAACCACCAACTGTATGAATTTTAGCAAGGGCAAGTCCCAGATTTTGCACCTTGCATGGGGCATCCTTGGCTGTGTGTATAGACCAGGGAATGAGCAACTGGAGAGCAGTGCTGTGGTCAGTGGCAAGCTGAATATGAGTTGAATATGAGCAGTAGTGCCCTGCCAGTCAGGAGGGCCAATCCTGTCCTGGGAGGCACCAGGCACAGCATCACCAGCTGGGCAAGGGAGGGGATTGTCCCACTCTGCTCTGCTCTGGGGCAGCCTCATCTTGAATCCTGTGTGCAGTTTTGGGTGCCACAATATGAAAAAGACATTAAGTTATTGGAAAGGGTCCAAAGTAGAGCAGCAAAGATAGTAAAGGGTCTGGAGGGGAAGCTTTATGAGGAGGGGTTGAGGTCACTTGGTCTGTTCAGCCTAGAGAAGAGGAGACTGAGGGGAAACCTCATTGTGGTCTTCAACATCTGCACAAGGGGAAGTGGAGGGGTAGACACTGAACTATTCACTCTCATGACCAGTGACAGGACTCAAGGAAATGGCATGAAGCTGAGTTGGGGGAGATGTAGGATGGATATCAGGGAAAGGTTTTCCACCCAGAGAGTGGTTGGGCACTGGAACAGGCTCCCCAGGGAAATGGTCAGAGCACTAAGACTGACTGAGTTCAAGAAGTGTTTGGAAAATGCTCTCACACACATGGTGTGACCCCTGGGAGGTCCTGCGTATGGCCAGGAGTGGGAGTCTATGATCCTGTTGGGTCCCATCCAACTCAGCATATTCTGTGTTTTTATGATTCTGTGATACATCATTTCAGTTTTGTTCAGAGATAAGATGATGCTAGGACCGTGATTTCCCTGCCTTGGGAACCTCTCTTGCTCAGAAGTCTAGCCTGAAAGAATGTTATGGAAGGACTCAGGCATCTCATCTTGTATAGCTTGATCTCAGTAATTTACTCATGAATGTAAGTAAATTGAGGCTTCTTTTTCTTCTTCCATGTGGGGTCACAGAGTGTGTTACAGTCCAGTCCTTGCAGCACTGAGAAATAAGAATGTGTAGCTCAAATCAGAGGAATTGAAATTAATAAAATACTAGAATCAGATCATTAAAGGGCATATCTATATTTTTTGTATATGTATTGTTTTAACTGACTGAATGTCTATAAATATGTATATAGTCTTTTATTGGAGTGAGTGAGAGCAGGAAACAAAAATATTTTAATATAAAATTGTATTTCAATATAGTATGTTTTCATAGTAATAAGAACATAAAAATGTGGAACAACAAAGAGAAGACAGCTCTCCTTCCTAACCCCTGAATTTACCAGTATCACCTAACTTTATGAGAATTGTCTAGTCAACAAAGAAGCTGGAGTGTCAAAATGTTTAGTGGGATCCTGCAGACCTGTGCTAGCTGCTGAACTCACAGTATTACATCATTTTGAGTGCAGGTGCTAAGCTTCATTAGAACAGCTCCTTTTTATTTCCTCTGTGACATTCTCTCCTCTTTCCACTGAAGCCAGCACTTTCTCAACTCTCTTGTCTAGATGACTGTACAAGCTTGGGTGTTCAAGCCAGGTAGGGAATTACAGCATTTAATTTTGCAAAAGCAAACGGGAGACTGATTAGCAAAGGTTATCTGGGAAAGGGAACATTATGAAATAGATTTCTGCCAACTTCTTGTTTGCAGGTGCACAGGGAGGTAATAGTTCCCTACTGCAGAGCCCTGTGCTGCTCTGAGCTGTCGCCAGCGTCTTCTATCTCTGAGACTTCTTGAGTGTGTAAGATGCCTAAGTAGAGGCTGGCTGGAAGGAAGGTAACAAGAACGTCTTCATCTTTTATCTTTGCATCTGTCACATTGCTGAAGAGAGAAGTACACCCAGTTGAAGAGAGATGATCTAATCTCCCAATATATTCATGACTCACTTTCGACTATTTTAGTCCAGACAGCAATCAGACATTGGCAAACTTTATTCAAGCTGCTATTCATTTCTTAACTTCTCCAGGTTTAAGCCAAGTTGAGAAGTCAGATTTAGAGCCTGATTAAGGCATCTACCTACAGATCCATACAGCTGCTAAATATAATGCAAAGTATCTTATCTCAAAATATAGTTAGTGAGGATAAAGTCAGTGAAGAAAACAGAGATGAGAGAGCCGTTCAGTTCACTCTAAAGTAAAATCAACTACCGACTTTAAAACAGGATTTAGGTGCCTAAAAGTAATATTCCAGACTCACTTTGGATGTTTTGAGTTCCTCCAGCCTACAAAGATTCCAACTTCCAACTAAGGTTTTTTGAATGTGAGCCCTTATGTTAAAATAGACGTTCACTGGTCCTTGGGTGATATCCACCAGTCTATGCAGACATACTGGGTAAAACCTGGCATCTGAAAAGCTCCTAAACATTTGTGTTTGGGCAGTTCCTGTCTGGTTAGCTGAATCACTTCCTAAGTTTATTAGGTGTTAAATCTCCCTAGGTTATAGTGGGAATTTTAGAAACATGAACTTATTTTAGCTGAATGCAGTAATGGTATTCATTTACAGTATCATTTGAGAAGCCCTAGAACATCTTAAGCACAAGATTTGGAGATGTGACAAAGGTGTGACTCATGGAAGATGAGATCTTTCCAAGCCAGGTAGAAAGTCTCTACATGCAGACAACCAAACCAAGCTCTCTCTCACATGTACGCCTCTGCATACAATCTCCTCTGTTCAGACGCCTTAGGGTAGAGTTCACTGGCCAGCTCCACTGAAGAGAAACACTTTCAGATTGAAGGTCATGTTACCTAACTTTCAAACTTTAAGTAATTTCTAAAGTCATAGACTATGCCCTAAAATCTGCAGGAATTTAAGTGGGATTTTGTCATTTACAATATCCAAATGTCTCTTAATTACAAAGAAACTCTGTCAATCAGATTTGTACCATTCATTCTTAATAGACCGTCAGTTCCTTTGGAGAGGTCCCAGAAAGGAGACGATTCTGGCTCTGTGTTTTCTGTCTCAGCTAAAGAGTAAGGCTTAGTTTGTTGTTTTCCTTTGCTGTGAGATCACAATGTAATCTTCAATCAAGTGAAGAAAGAAGTATTGAAAAATCATGTGTCCTCATAAACATTTACTGCTTGTTCATCTTCCTGAAAATGTTAGCTCTTTCACAGTTTCACTGAAAACTCTTCCACCTCACTGTAAGGTGATCAACTTATTTAAGAAAGTGGAACCTGTTAAATAATAATTTTCGTCTGATTATCTTCCTTTTTTTTTTGAGGTTGTGATGGGAATGGGAGAAAGACACCTTTCAAAACTCAAATCTCAAATTATATTTTTGCTGCTACATACCTAGAGAGGAAGCTCATTGTACTTACAGTTTCAAAAGTTTAAAACCTACAATATTTGAGTTGTCAATTTAAATTTGATGTTCCAGCATTCTGAGAGGAATTTTTACCATGCTAAAAAGATACAAACTGGGGAAACCTGTCTGTAGCTCACAGAGGCACAGTAATTAGTTTTGGTTTTACAAGACTTTTTTGATATATGGGAGAAAATAAATCATGACATATAATGCATATATTTGCAACCATGTGAGGTTCATTATTTCATGAGCAGGTGATTTGAAGGGTTATTTCATAAAACTAGTCAAATTACAAAGGAGAAAATAATCTGAGAATGCCTCCAAAAGTCTGCTTCTCCAACAAGAAGCAAAAGAAGGTTGTGAAATACATGTAAGGGACAGATAACCCCAGCAGCTCTTGGGAAGTACTTCCAAAGACAATCTATTTGCATCTATTTTTAACTTTTTTTTCAAAATACAGCTGTTGGTGAGAGAAATCTGTGAAAAGGGGAACTGATAGGACTGATGTTTTGGGATGTCTATCTGCAACTAACACAGAATAAGTGAAAATGCATGTGGACAGTCCTGTCTCTGGGGATGTGCTTCTATGGCTGAGGGTCAGACAGGACATGCTGTCAGCATGTCCTTGCTGCCATCCAGACCAAAGTCTCGGTCCCCAGGAGATGTTCTGCAGCAATGCCACCCACAATACCTTCACTTTGATGCTTTCTTCAGAGTTAAAATAGAGGAGAAAACGCCTCACTCAGTCTGGTCAAACTTAAAGGACCTGGCAGTCTTATAGGTTCTCCTCATCCTCTCCAGATAATTATTTGTTCTGTTGCTCTGATTTTCATTTTCCTGCTCTCTCAGAGAACTAATCAGATTCTCTCACTGGAGACAGGTGTTAGCTAAGTGCTGATTTAATTTTCACAAGATTGGCTACTATTCTTTCTTCCTCTGCTGCTCTGTTATACACTGCGGGAATGAGGAAAAGGAGAGTTAGATCTGCAGTTCTCAGTCTGAAGGAGGGGGCTGTACCCTGATGCCCTCTCAAGGAAATAGTCTGAGAACAAGTAATCCTAGAAAATAAAGTCACTGCCATGCAACCTCCATGCAATTCACAGAGAGGTCCGCAGGTTTCTGCTGGACTGATGAGGCCAGGTACCAGGGTCAAGCTTAGTCCCACCTTTAAACTGGTATTCTGATATGACACTTTATCAGACTGGGCCTCTGACAAATGAGGAGTAGGTTTTGTAATTAAAAAAAAAATAAGACAAACTAAGCTGCAAGTAACTACATTTAAAATGTTTTTGAATACCATATAATATTTAATTATTAAAGCACTTACTCAGGGAGCTGAAAAAATGCTACCTTACATTACATTCCCTCCCCAGGTTTAGAAGTTCAGATGCAAAATTCTTCAGCATGAAAAGCTGAAACATGCTTCTCTGAGAATGACCTGGAAATTTCTATTTTAATTTAGTGTGAAATACTCAATTTTTTTTGACACAGAACCTTAAATTACAAAAACTAATGTAATTGCTCCTCATGTAGAGGATAATGCAGAAACCTGTATGTTCTGTGGGCAACAAACACCTTATCATGCATCTCCATTTGCAAATGCTACTTCATTAATGCCTTTGTCTCCAAGACAGACATTCATCTTGTTTAACTTTGGCCTTGTAAAAATTGTCTCTTCTGTGTAGTCAATCAGAGGCAATGGCATTTCCAAAGAGTGATTAATCTACTTACTGATTCTGCAAGTGTCTATGCTTCCTTTTAATGACATAGTTCAACACCTTGTTTAGGCTGGCCACAAAGGGATGGAATTCAGTGGCTTAAGCAAAAAATGTGTAATGCCACCGTGACTCCTAAAGCATTGCAGAAATTTGCACACTGCTGAAAGATACTACACAGGATGTAGGACAGATTGCAGACAGGGGGCAGTCAGGTGGGATACTCCACCTGCCACTACATACCCAGCTGGATGACCCATTTCTAATTTCTAGACAGCTAAGGGCAGTTGGGTCAAGTCCCACTCTAAAGATCTTAACCATTTTCCCAACACTGTACCAACAGGAAGTTAACTTTACCTGACTACAGCAGCATCAGTAAGGCAAGAGGTATAAATGAAAACTGTGATCTCTTCCAAGAAGAGAGCTTAGTGGAAATTTACTTTAAAGATGTACCATTCCAGCTACCCATATTGCTTTTGTAGCCTGACTTGCCCTCCAATACCTCCAGTTCATGGAGGAAGTAGGCAGGACTGTACTCTTCATTTCCCATGTGGTATGTTCTGTCCACATCTAATACCACAAGCACTGCAAACAGCTGTGCAGAATTTCAGGTTTGTTAGGCCCATTGACTTTCTAGTTTGGCTTACCTAATGGTGTTTCTAACTTTCCCAGATGTATGTTTCATATGAGGAGTAACGTTTATTCTGTGGTGACATTGTTTAGCTATTTAAAGTAAAAATAAATTTATTTTATTTTCTAAGATTGCTCTAGAAGAGCTTCTGCTACATAAGACCTGCTTCTGAACCCCAACAAGCAATTTAGAGATAACCAAAACCAGCCAGAAATAATTCTACAAGTCCTAAGTATGATTCTGAACATGGAACTGCTTTCCTTCAATGTGATCACTTCAGCCTCTTATCCATGCTACTATTCATACTTCGACCTTTAGCCATGTGCTTTGCTTTTCCCTTTAATAGGAAATTGATGAATCCATCTACCCCTTGTTGGATTTGTTGCCCATCAGTAGTAAATTTCATTGCGTACCCACTAAAAATTCAACTAATAAGAAGCTTTTTTTAAAAGTAAGGCATATTTATTGCAGGTATTTTTCAAAACCCAAATCAATAAAGTTGCAGCAGATAGCATATCTACAGTTTGTAATGTAGAAGGAAAAAAAGCTTCCCAAAGATATGTAACCTAATAAAAGTACAAAGCAATAAATATCTAAAAAATATAAAATAATAGTGAAATGAGAATGTGATGCTAAGTAACAGATAATAAAAAGTAAAATAAAAAAATTACCACTGGAATAGAAATCACATTTTTAAAGGTCAAAGTTTTTATGACATTAATGCACAGGCATACCTTTCAGTCTTTCCTCATCCCAAGACTCATGTATTCCAGTTGGGAGCCCACCTTAATCAAGACTAAACAATACTGCACTAATATTTCAGAATTATCACAGACAAATCCTATAGACATAATTGGTCTTCATAAGGCAAGAGGACAGGCATTCAAAGTCCTTATCAGAACTGTTTTTCTACAATTCTCCGAGTTCTGATATTAAAAAGACTAGGTTTTGCCAATTAACTGGAAATACAGTGATTTCCAATATTCTGATATGAATCTACTGTTAGGCAGGACTTTTTCTAAGAGAGAATCGAGAGTCTGCACACATATATTTCCCAAGAGATAGTGGGTTTGCACAAGAGATATGATGAGCTATGGCAACATAAAGTTATATAAAAGTAGAAACCGGGAATGTGTAGCAGTCTTTTGTAATGTATGCATTTCAGACCACCTTATCACACTTATATGAGCTAGAAATGAGATACTGAAGACAAAGTTTTCTTTAACTTTTTTTTTTATTCTAAGCTTCTTCAGTTAAGTTGCCTGTTACAGATAGTTTTGAATATATTTTTAAGAAGGAAGCTAACAAAATGTGTAATTATATACCGCAAATTGACTTGTCTGAATCGACACATAGAAGTAACTAAGGGCAACCATCAAACCACAGCTGAAATGCAAAAAGTAGATTTATTTCATTACCTCGCTAACGACATTGGGTGTAAGAGACATGCGGGAACACAGGCTCCGTTGGGCTCAGTTCATCCTAGTGAACAGCAGGAGGAGGGTTGGGGATGGCTTGGTCCCTGTCTCACTATACAAAAAGCTTTGGGCATGTCTGTGAGAGTGTGCTATCTCGCCACAGGAATTCTGCTTCTCAAAACAGGCAGAGGATGAACAACTGTAGGCATTAGAAATGGAGTTTTCCCACACCAACATTTTTAGAATTTCCAGCTGCGAGGTCAATTTGAGCAAAACTACCCCCTTCACCTCCTCAAATCTTCCAGTTTTAACCCTTTCCTACCAACACTTGTGATGGGAGATTTAAAGAATAGGAAACTTCTGGTAATCATTCTGTCTGAATAATTTACCTAGTAGTTCAGTATTCACTTTCAATGGTAAAGATCACCAGTGTGAGATATTAAAGATTATTATTTGTACTACTTTACCCTGAGATGCCCCTGTGAAAAAGCAAATTTAAGGGGAATAAACCTGGATTAGAATCCAATTGAGGCACTTCAGAAACATGCCCTCTGACAAGCATCATCAGGCCTGTGCTATAGCAGGCCCCAAAATATATCAGGGTATCCTTTGTAAATGTGCTGTTATCATGTTTAGCGTACTTCTGAATTTACAACCAGTGAAGTCAAGAGGTAGAGCCTGTGCCTGTTCTCAGCAGCAGACTTATGGATATAATGCATTGGGAAGGGAAAAGAATACATTACCTTTACCCTGGCTGTTGAAGCTGCACCAGGTAGCTGCACTGGCCAGTTGCATAGGCATGGCTGAAAGATCAGGAAGCAGAAAATGGCATAAAAATGAATGTTTTGATTTGCCTAAATATTCCCTTTGCCTTCAGTATCAAGTTCAATGCCTTGCAGAATAAGGGTAGTGTGGCATTTAACTGTCAAAACCTCACCTCTTAAGCTTGATGTGTCTACATTAGATGACTGAATTAGCTGACCTTCAAATCCTTCCCTATACATAGATATTGAATCACCTTGGATATGTAAATACTTATGGTAACAACCGTAAAGTTTCACAAAGAAAGAAACAACATCTTTAGATTTCCACTTATTATTCTTCATTCCCATCTGTCATCCTCAGTCCCTTAGCCTTTAGGATATCACTATCCGTCTATGCACTTCTCAGGATACCTTTTTGGGTGATGAATTAAGCTCCCTGACCAGAAGGATGCAGTGTCATGTTGCTGCTCAAAATAAAGATTGTTTTGATGAGGTGTAGTTTGTCTCAGAGACAGAAAGAAACCACTGCTCAATTTCATGGAAGGAGACAATAGCAATAGGGATACTTTTAGGGAAGGTGAAAGTGTGTGTCATCCTGCTCTTTCTGTCCATGCCACTAGTTATTACCTCTGGATGGGTAAACAGGTCATGAAACAAAGTTTCCTTGCCTGTGACAAGCAAGCATGGTAAATGTTTTAGAGGTTCATGCACTTATATTTGTCATGAACTTTTATTTCTTGATCTTTACAAGTCCAAAGTATTTAGTTTACTAAATAGGAATAAAACTGCAGGAAACATATTCAATTTCTTTTTTCTTTAACTGTGTCAAAAATCCCAATAGTTTTCGCATTTGAATGAAGTTTCTCAACAGACATATGGTCATAACAGACAAATCATTCTAGTCAGTAAAGCCCTAAGCTAAGCCCAAAATAATTTGATCATTTGTAAATCATTGTCACTCTAATGTTTTCTCAATATGGCTTAATTATAATTCAACACAATGTTAAGCTTCTGGGAAAAGACCTCCATTAAAAGATACTTCCTGGGAAAAGCGGGAAATCAAGAGCTCTCAGCTA
This sequence comes from Machaerirhynchus nigripectus, assembly GCA_013397975.1. Classification (NCBI taxonomy): domain Eukaryota; kingdom Metazoa; phylum Chordata; class Aves; order Passeriformes; family Dicruridae; genus Machaerirhynchus; species Machaerirhynchus nigripectus. The sequence continues at coordinate 362,033 of VZRQ01005644.1, forward strand.
ACATTGCACTTTATTATTCACGTATAATTCTTCTGCACCACTGAACATCTGCTAATAAATTTGATTCAAGTTTCTGTGATAGCTTTTACCCTCATCATTCAATCTCTGCATGAGGTTGTATCTGATGAGAATTGACGCTATTTACTTATTGCTGAGAATTCTTATCCTATTAACAATTTAGCCCATAAAGTCATCAGGTAAATTAAAGTGTTTATAAAGAGCCTTCTTCCCCAGTTTTAAAAATTAAATAATAATCTTGATTTAGAAGAGAATTTCTGTAGATTCCCTGGAAGCTAACTGACAGATGGTCACCTTGGCAGTATGCTGCAGTAATGCAACCATACATTTATTGAGAGTTTCTGATGCAGAAGGTGATCAAGAGCATCAGAAGCAATTACTTTTAACTCCAAGGTTTGTCAATCTTCTTTTCCTTTGTGCCTCCACATATATAGATAAGCTAAACCCAGATCAAATATAAAAGTTCTTTTGAACAAGTACAGATCTGTCATATTGATTTGGTGTTTGACTTTGTTCCATGTGCTATAGCTATTTTCCATGTGGTTAGACCACAGAATTGAGGGTTCAGGTTTCCTAACTCCATTCTGAGATCTTCCTCTGAATCACTGTCTGGCCTTTTAAGGAGTCAGTAAGATCAATCTTATCAGAAATGCTTACCAATGTTTCTATTTAAGCCAAGAGTTTATTTATGCCGAGCTTGAAACACCCACAATGGGTGAATCCTCTTAATATTCCTGGCCTCAATGTCTGCATGTGTCTCTTCTTCTTATAAATGCAATAAACTAACTCATTTTGTATGGTTATGTGACACAACAATTTTGAATCTCTCAGAAAGGCTTAGTAGAAAGTTCATAATATAAAACCAGAATTCTGGCATAGTACATGATGAACTGGACTATTACTAAACCAGAAGTAGTCAACTAACAGCAAATACTAAATTTGTCTCCAGATATTTATGGTACAGAAGATCAGCATATATAGGGAAAGGGCAAAGAGTGTCAGCTGAGTTCTGCTTGTCCAAAAGTGCATCAGGAACTGTTAGGCAGGGATACTACGGAGCCAGCTGAAGTGGAAATACACTCACCAGTGACTCACCCGGAGGGAAAATTCCCATTCAAGAAGAGCGGACAGGTTTTCATCCTCCTTGCAGCTTCTCTTCCCTTTAAAAGGGCAACAAACTTGTTCAAGTATTGCAAACACACCTTTCCTTTCATCCTGCAAATTTATTTCATGGATTCTCTAGCTTTCACTATAAGACCATTCAGAAACCTTAAATACATTAAACAGAATAATCACATAACACTGCTGGAGCTACAGTACTTACTGTGTCATGAAGCATAAAAAGTTAATTGGCCTACACCATTGTCAAAAAATGTGTCATTTGAAGTACTGCTGAAAAGGTAATGCATGAATTGTAGTATGATATGGCACATTTCAGGTTTTATTACGTTTTCTTTTTCTATTTCCATTTTCAATTGCTTAGGCTTCCTTTTGCAAACCTTTTTTATTCAGTTTTTAGATTATTTTGCAAAACTAACACCTTTGAAACACAAAAGAAGAATTTCAATTGCATTGTTGGAGTATGCACTCCCTACTGTCCCTGGGACAGGTCATTTAGCCATCCTGTCCAGCATACATATCGACATATGCATTTTCTTTTTCTCTTAGTAAAGTGTTGCAATAGTTATATTACAGCCCTCGTTGGGATTACATTGCTGTAGCAATATTCTTACATTCATTTGATTGGATGACTTGATCCTAAAACTGTTTTACTCTTCAAAACTACTACTAGGGAAAATGGTCGGCAATAATTTGAGATTTTATTCATTGCTCTTACTTAATTCTATATTTGAGATCAAAGCACACTCTACTTAATAATAACTAGTGGTGTCAGAAATTAAGAATCTGTCTAATCTGAATCTATTTCAACTTCATGTTGTCCACAGGGACCCCACTGCTCCTAGTATCAGCTTTCACGTAGAGATTGTAGGCTCTGTGTGACCTTTTGTATAATGTGAATATTGTTGTAGGTATGTCATAAGAGGTCTGGATACAGCAATTTTATGAAATTTCTTCATTTGCAGATTAAATTATTTTGCTTTTTTTACGATATTATGCCTTTCTGGTGCATAAATACTTCACGCTGGTTTGATAACCTGTAAATTAAGCATCAACATAATCAACCAGCCCACATTCAATGCTGGCTCCATTAGGTTTTAGAATTAAGGGATGCCCACAGAGCTTATTTTTCCAAATTTTTTTCCAGATCTGGATCAATTTGTAAGGTTTCCTAGCTGGACTTCATCAAATGAAACTGCACATAGAAGGACAGATCTGCAGTGGGTCTTTTTCATTGGGTTTCTTACTGCCTTACTCCTATAGGTAATTACACTGGTGCAAAGCAAAAACATTACCTAATCAGAATACTAGCATTCAATACCCAGTTTGGACTTGGGTACACTTTTATCCGGTAAGTAGTGAGTATTCTGATTCTTTCTTCTTTCCTTGATGAAATTTGAAGAATACACTGAGAACACTGATTTTCTCAACAGTAGCTTTAAACTTGGTGATGCACTCTGTTTATTGGAAAATTAAATTCTGTTTTATCATGTCAAAATGAAGGCAAGGCTGAGGGTTTTTACGACCCTATGAAAAAATTTCATATATTTAGCATCAGAAGGTTTTCCGCCAAGATTTCTATGATAATGTTCACAGCCAATTTCTGGCTATTCTGCACTATTTCAGTTGCATAGGGCATTGAATTGATGGATTATAGTTGTCCTGGCTAGTGCAAAGAGTTAAACATCATCTAGACTGACCCTTTTCTCAAATACAGACTGTTTATTTAAATTTGTTGAAAAGTGAAAATGGAGGACCTATGAAGGAACAGTCCCTTTTATTTACACATCTGGCATCCTGGAAATCAGTTACTAGTAACTACAAGTAATTATGATAAAAATGCCATTTAGGAAAGTTTCTAGCAGTAATGATAATGAAGCAGTGAAATAGATTGTCTGGGGATATTGTGGATTCTCCACTACTGGAGGTCTTTAAGAATAGGTTAGGCAAGCATCTGTCTGGAATATCAGCACAGACACTTTAGCAAGGCAGTAAAACCATAGCAAAGTGCCTTTGCTTAAGGTCACACACTGCCCCAACACAAGCAAAAATAGAGGTTGCAGTTCCACAGTACAAAATGGGACCAGCTGCATGGACTCTCTACAGGTCACTGACAATTCCTCCACATGCAACAATTTTTCTCTGACATGTAGAACGATTAAGCAATGACAGTAGCTCCATGGGTATGCACTTTATGTAGTCTGAAGGTTTTTTTGCTACATACTGAAGTCCTTGATCTGCTCAGGGATCTGGGGAGGCACAGTACTGCCACACTGAGGTAACAAAGCAGGATGGTTCTGCTTTCACTTCTCTGCCCTCTCTTTTAAAAAGCAGCCCAGCTTGCTGCCCTGCCTGTCAGACTAAGTACTGCTTCCAGGTCATCACTTTTATAAAATATGCAAGAGCACGTTTACAACAGCAGTAATCCAGCAAAGTATTCATATGAATAATTAAACTGAAACTACAGTTGTCAGAAACATGAGCAAGGTACATGTTGTTCATTATTACCCGTGCATTTTCTGTTCACCTCCTGGGGTACTCTCTAATTTAACATAACACGGTGGGTTCCCTACTCTCTCCATTTCCAGGCTTACCCCAAAAGACCCAGCTGATGCACATTGTGGACAGACATCATAACACTGATGACCTTATTCAGTAGAAAAGTGAGGCTGGGAATGCTTTCTGAAAGGCTGAGTGTTATGCTTGTGTGCAGGAGGGGACGTATTCCCTTGCACTTCAGACTACAGCCAGAAATTTTCTTTTGGGTGCAAGCTAAATCTTTTGGGCTTTTCTCCTGCTCAATATAAATGTAGAGAAGTCAAGTCAGGATGGGTAAATCAGGCTCTGGGTTGGAGGAAGTCCCTCCCTACTGCCAACAGAAAGTGCCTAAGCAAAATTCCATCTCATTAAGCTGGAAGGGCTGTGTAGTTTGGGCAGTGTAGTTTTACAAAGAGTTTAGATAGTATAGTACAGATAGTGCAGTATGAGAGTCACTGCCTCACATTTCTGCACCTGCCCCACCATTCCTTTCCTCAGCCATCTTGTATTCACTTAGGCTCACAGGGTACTAGGTTAATAGGGTGATGCAAATTAAACTTCTTCATTTAAAGCTGATCAGTTTCAACAGATCATTCTCTACCCACCAGAGTTCATATCAAATATTTGCTCCATCACAAGTGGGAATGCATGTCCCAGTGGCCCACTGACAAAAAGGTGGAGAAAGAACCAAAATACCTTTAAAATTTGTAAAGTTAGAGCATTTTCCTCCTTGGATTCATTCCAAAACTTCCAGTTATGATCCCTTATGCCCCATATATCTGCTTTCTGTATGCTTTTTAATCACTAATGAAATTGCCTCGGTCAAATGCCTGTAATTCAGACTCATTGCATCAGACCAAGAAGCTTAATTCTCATCAGTGAATCTCAGCTCCACAGAAATTTCACTGAAGTCATTGCAGCTGTAAAAATGATGTGGAGAAGAATTAAGCTCTGTCCTAAACTACTGATTTATTTACTGTGTACAAACTTTAAGGCATTTATTATTTATAGATACATAGGTGGAAAATATCCACTTTCTGTTTATTTTGGAGGAAATTGGGATCATGTTGTTATTTGCTTAGTCAAATATAATCTGTGATTGCACTCAACAAATAATACAAGAGAGATAATTTAGAAGTTTTTTCTCAAAGTTTATTTAACATGAAGAGGTTCATTCTCTTTGACCAGTGCTTCGCAAGCATTTTTCCTGATCTTATCTGATACCATTGATTTAATTGAGAAAAGTCACTCTAAAGCAATGACATTTTTATTGCATGCTTCTGTAAAAAAACCCAAATAATGTAATTATGACTCTGCATAGCAAAGGAAAAACAACAACAAAATCACCTAGACAGCAAAACCAGCAAAAAATTTTTGAATGCCCAGGCAGAACAAAGGTATGTGCATGTCTGCAATAAAAAATTGACACAGTTAACATACAGGTAGGTGACCTATAGATGATCTAATTTTTAAAAAAATTACATTATGAGGGCCTGATGTGGGAAGAAATAAAGGACAGAGGGAAGGAAAGCATGAAGTGGGTGTTCTTACTCCCAAAGGATTATTCATAACACCACTTTTATCTCAATCAGTTTTCGAGATTTCTAGTTAAAAGTGGGTCATGGGCTTAGTGGAACATGACTGAAGAGGACGTAAAAGGTGCTGAAGTTTATTTCTGTATCATTAATGCTACAAATGAGAAAAAAAATACCTTCATTTAAAGTGTTTGCAGCAAATTATGATACAAACCAGGAAAAAACTCTGTGGACTCAGTGGGCAGTGGATCAAGCCTCTAAACTTGAAACCACTGGCAGCTCTCTGACTTTACTCATCAACAAAGTTAGGTCTTTTGAATCCTCAGAGTTATTGCCAACAGTGGTTGCTGCTGTGCAGTCACCTGTACATGCCAGTAGTTCTTCTTGGAGGGAGAAGAAAGAGCTCCTACTTGGATTAGATTAAAGATATCATGAAAAAGGAATTGGTATGAACAGCTTCAAGATACACAAGCTTTTTTCTGCCTTTGTAAACGACAGGACTTTTGAATGGCATTAGACGGTTGAATAGTGAGCCAGAACACAGACATACTGGTTTTCTTTTTGTGCAAAGGCCTAAGAAAAGGCTTTTCCCATCAAAATAGAACCACAAGAAAAGATGCAGAGTAGTTTGTGTGTCATCTATAAATATAAGATTTGTCCTCCCATCTTCAATATGTTACAACAAAGGAAATGTAACCATTTTGTGAGCACAGAGTAAAGATGCCAACATGGTTTCTCTCAGTTAGAAAATATCTTTTTGTTATAATATGGGACTAAGGCCAACTGTCTAACCCACCGAATTTCAGGATACAGCTGTCGTCAAGGGACTGCAGGAAAAGAATAGAATGGAAATATTCTCTGACCTAAAGTAGGTCTTGAATGATAGGAAACAAGGAAACTCCTTCAATCATCTTATTGTATTCAGTCTTTGCAATAAATCTCCCCAGAAACATGTCCAGTTATTGCTAAAATTGGTAATTATGCACAAGGATAGGTAAAAGGAATAATTTAGCTATGTTTAAAAGAAAAATCAGTGAATTTTTCAAATTCAAAATTTCACTTTTATTTCAATTCCTTTTTCAAGAATATAAATAATATAATATTCAAAAAAACTTTTTTTTTATTTGTAAGACTCCAACAGTAAACATAGTTTGTTGATCTGGGTAGGGCAAGAGTTGAAATCACAGAATGTGAAAATCCTACTCTTTTTATTTATTTCTATTTTGTTATTATGGCATGTTTATCTCTATTAAGGTCAAGATCTTAGTCCTTGTGTACCTGAACAGGCCATGGAAGGGCTAAGGAGATGTCAGTGTTTCTACAACGTGCACATATTGGCAGTTTGACACCCTTTCATTCCTAGGACATATTGTACAGCAGATATACAACAAAAGGGCAGACATATATACACAGAAAGCAATATACTCTTGGTCATTTTACTAAATTGCTTGTTAACAGCAGCAACAGAGACCTGGAAGAAAAACAGGCACATCAAATGATCATTTTCAGAAACAGGTCAGTGTGCAGTGACTAGTTCTCTGCCTGGATTCTGCCTGACTGCATGTACAGGATCAGGTAGTCACCATATGTTCTGCCAGCAAACAGAGTGCAATCACTCAGGGAGATTACAGAAGCAAAGAGAAACAGAAGCTTTTATAGAGAGAGAAGAATAATCAATAAATTCTCCTAAAGATAAAAGAAAATATTTCCTTATTTTCTTCATTTATTTATTTCTTCAATCCTTCTTCTAGCTGTATTTCTTTCCCTTGAAAGAAATACTTTCTGAAATTGCTTTTCTGAAATGCCATTAGGATTTGTGGATTTTTCAACCATTAAAAGCTATTATTTCAATTAGCACTCTACTTTTAGCTATATTCTAGTAAGAATGGCAGTTCTGAGAAGCCCTGACAAGCAACACAGAGAAACAGCTTCCCCGTCTACAAACTGCATTTAATTGTTTGTCTTTACACAATACTGAAAGCTTCATTAAAGCACCAGATTTTGCTGTTGCCCAGATGGTGGAGGACCACAGTGATTCAATTGTTTTACCATGTAGTCACAGAATCAGAGAAAGGGTCAAGTTGGAAGGTACCACAGAGGTCCCACCTCCCTGCTCAAGCAAGATCATCCTAGAGCACGTGGCACAGAATTGCAGATGGCTCTTGAATATCTCCAGTGAGGGAGAATCCACGGCGTCTCTGGCCAATCTCTTCCAGTGCTCAGTCACCCGCACAGCAAGTAAGTTCTCCCTCTTATTCAGGTGGAATTTCCTCTTCCTCAGTTTCTGCCCATTGCCTCTTGCTTGGCACCACTGAGAAGAGCCTGGAAACACCCCCCGGCAGCCTCCCTTCAGATAGTCATAGACATGGATTATCCAAAGTGTGCTGGCCATGAAGCAACACTATTAACACTTTTAGTATTACTTATCTCTCTGGTCCCAGGAAGACTAACCTCTTGCAATGCAGTGTAAATTTTGCTTCCAGCTTGTTCTTAGTACTGGGGATTGCTGTTTATGGTTCAAGTGACCCACTGAAGTCACTTGCCTACATACATACAATCCGAACAAAGAAGGCATGAACAGATATTCATTAATTGACAGCACTATACTAAGTTCTTTGTTTGTATTTAGGTTATAAGGATTGAATTTTCGGGCCCTTACCTATATCACTTAACTTGAAACTTCCACAACACAGAGTCCTGTACATGAAGTACTGTCCCTAGCCTCCTTACGTAAAGGGAAATAGGTGGTATAGAGCACAATATATCTGAAATATTTTAGACAACTTCTTTAGGATGATATGGAATGCAGCTCAGAAACACCTTCTCCTCACTGGGTGGAAGTCTAAGGAGACTAACTGAGGTGCCAGTCTTTGCACTCTAGAAGAGGTCATGTAGATCGCACCACCAATATCTAAAAAAGGTAGGTGTGTAATCTAAAGTAATGTATCAACCCAAATGCCACCTGTTTTATATCAGTCTGAGGGTGAAGTGATGTGCTTTCTGGAGATGCTATGTTCTTTTCTTTGATTTTCAACTTAAATAACTTCATCCCTCTAAAAAAAACTTACCCAGTGTATAGAATTTTGTAAGCCATTTTATAGTCTCAAAATAGGGACTCCCAAAGATGATTCAGCTAACCCTAAATATCTCAGCAGTTCAGAGAGGTAGGATAAGTCAATACCTATATGTAACATTTTCTTCATGGGCTTTAGATGAATTGCTAAAATTATGCTGAAAATAAATCCCAAATTTTAGATGACTGCAATCATATATATATACATATATATACATACATATACAGTACTCAATCATTATATATATAATGACCTAAGTCTACAGATTCCACAAAAATAAACCTGTTTCTAATTGAGTTCAGTATTTTCATTAAGGCTTTGATGAGAAAGATAATTTTTAGACCACCCCTTCTGTGACCTATTATTCAGGTTGATTATTAACCATTTCAGTGAATTGTGTTCCAACTTTACATTACTTTCAGATTTGATCAAGGCTCCTACTACTTCCTTGGCCTTAAAGAACAAATGGAACAATCATAATTTTGAGACTGTATGTACTATATAATAGGAATGTGCTTGAATGTTCATATATGCATATGCATTTAAGGCCTAAACAATCAGGGCTCACACAGTCATGCTGTTACACTGATCATCATAGTACTGGTGACAGCATCCAAACCTTGTGCATGTTGTATCCTTCCTATGAAAATGATTCAGCACATGCAATTTGGCTTGTTCTCAGAGCAACGATTAGCTTGCTCAAGAGAGTTATTAGAAACATGAAAAGAGAGTCAGCCATCATCCCAAGTGCATCATGTTTACAACAGTCTCTAAAAAGTTGAGCCTTGGACAGGAGGTTAAACAGGTTCTGCTTTTGATTTCTGTTATCTTCCTGTCATACTGCTCTGCTTCATCAAACAGTGCATATCTATTTTTTTCAAGTTTTAATTTTGTATCTCCCCCATATTTCTTCAGAAATCTCAGGTAGGCTGCTTCAAAGACTTGTTTTCCCAGAAAGGCAGCTCTTTCCTCTTCTGTTCTTTTTGCATCTATTATTAATAAATCTATGTTCTAAATATGTAGTCCATTATTGATGAACTCACTTTCCTGTGCTCCATTGTTGATGCATTCTATACTGATATTGCTTATGTATCTATGGAACCTTCTAATTTTGTCCAATTTACCTGTTTTGGAGTTTACATTTGTACTGCATCCTGACTTGGAACCAGAACTGTAACTGGTACCATTATATCTCAGAACACTAGACCAAAAAATGCACCACTGCAGGTGCACGTTAGGCAGCATCTGCATCAGCAAATGGCATGGGGCAGTAGTTGTGTGCTGTCTGTGGGACGAGATAGGTGTTGACAAAGACTTGAGATAAATCCACGTATGTTCTGTGGCGGGGGGATTACTTCAGACTAGCTCTCATATGGCTAGTATCAGTAGTATCAGGTGAATGTCCATTTGTGGCTGGGGTGTATTAACTTGATCCATACCTCCATCATGTTTTCCAGTTTAGCTTCAGATGAAAAAAAGAAAAAACCAAAACAGTTCATGCACTCTGAGATCACTCCACAGTAAATGGAGCTGACTGGAGCAGATCCTAATCTAAACTACTGTTGAAGAACTAGAGTGTCATAGAGTGTCATAAGTTACTATTTACTTTAGAATTTTTGTTAATTTTAACAGTGGAAGTGAAAGTTATTTTAAAATTACTTCATGTACTACTTCAGAACAACCACATGTATGTTTGCTGTACAAATGACTGTAAAGGCACTACCAAGATATTTTGAAATAATTTTAGTGTTGTGTTGTCAGTCAAGATGTTTCAAAACCCGCACAGATTCTTGCAAGAGCCACTTAAAGATTTTTTCAAAATTCTGCCTGCAGCAAAATCATCTTTCTGAACATTTCAATCTTATTACAGCTCATACATCTAAGTATCTCAAAGGGGAACACTAAAAATCAAGATGGTATCAGATTAGTATTAAGAATCAGCAGTGGTCTTAGGGCATCATCAGAGATATAAGCAATGGGTATTTTATTTTTGCAAGGTTTGTATCTACATGAATTAACCTATATCTGAGCATATTTTATATCATTTCTGGCCCTCATTCAGCAAAAATTTACATATGTATTCCACTCCTTATTTCTGAATATTCCCATAAGGCTACTTTAGATAATTCACATGACTGCTATTTAATGCATCCTAATATATATTTTCCCCTTTCATTTTCCAGTATGCTTTGTTCAAGAGAGCTCAATAGATTATTTCTTGGAAAATATGCCATAATCAAAACAGAAGAAAGTCTTTTAATTGCAGTTGAATAAAGGGTCCCTAATACAGCTAGCATCCAGCTTTCATCATGAAGCAAAAAAGTAACTGACTACACTGAAAAGCAGACTGCAGTTTAAGGCTGTATGCAAAAAATTGAAGGAGTTAAGACAGTGTAAAGAGAATAGGATACAGCTCCTGGTAACCTTCTTCACCACCTACAGAACCTTCACCACCAACAATATAGTGATGGTAATGGAATATAGAGCTGGTAACAAAATACAGTAAGTCTGAGAGAAGCTGAGTTAAGAACCAGTGAAATATTTTAATTTTTTTTATCAAAGTAGACTACATGTAAATAAGAAAATGAGCCAAATTTCCAGAAGGTGTTTCAGGGAGCTACTATTTTAATTTGGTATACTGCAACATCAGAGCGAGTACTGAGAATCCTTTAATGCATAAAAATGCCAAACTTAAACCTTATACCATTTCATTCCGTTTGTCTTCCCTCTGTGTGGGGCTTATAAACTGTGCTGCTGTAAAAGCAGATGATTCAAAATTATCCTGTCACAAGTTTCATCAGAACAATCGTAAGGAAAAATGTGTTGTGAATAAAGCAGCCTCAGACTGATTTGGTGCAAAACCACAAGTACATTTCCACATTCTTGGATAGAAAGATTCGATGCTTGGAGAATCTGTACTACAGTGTGTCTTGATTTTCTACAAGTTAACCCTATTCAGACAGTATTATTCAATGCACACACCCCCCTATCAACAGCATTAGAACGTTTAACATCAGTTCAAGACTTTAATGTTCTTTTATGCGACAAATCTATGCAATTTGCAGTCTTAAAAGGAATATTCATTCATTACCGCACCTGAGAGAGTGCTTGCACACACTGACTGTTTTAATCAGGTCAGAGCATGGCAGTTTGTGTAAAAAAATGACGTGTTTATGTGTGTGCACACATGTACACGTGTTCATCTATACTTTATGTTTACATAGAGTTACATTTCAGTTTGAGTAGAATTAGTTCTCTACACAGTCACTGAGAACAGAGAAAGGCAACATGTAAAAGTTAGAAAAAAATTATTTAGAGATTCTTATTCATGGAATTGCTGGTTTTTTATTGAGCTTTTTTAATGGTATACACTGACAAGAAAAAAATCCTTGAGGTAAAAAATATACTGAGAAGGAAGGCAAACCATGAAGACTACGATGAATAACAACAAAATTTTCTCCAGAGATTCATGCCCCTCAAATGCCTGAACAATTGTTTTAAACAGTCAGATAAGGCTAAGTGTCTCCAATGCTTTAAAATATACGAAAACAGCTCAGCAGTACTTCAATGTCACAAAACTGGGGTTACAAGCTAAGTTTAAAACTAAGTTTGTTGTATAATTGTAGAATAATTTATGTTAGAAAATACTTTTATAATCATCGAGTCCAACTGTTAGCCCAGTACTGCCAAGTCCATAACTAAACCATTTCCCTAAGCACCAACACCCCCCAGAAAGCTTAGTCTATTTTGTATGTTTGCATTCTATGCTCAGTCTAAAAAAGGACACTGGTTTATCATTAGTTTTGTCCCTGTCTGGTTTAGGGGGAAAAAAATGAACTGATAGATATTAATGAGATAGGTGTGCTGGACAAGCTCTGTTAAATTCAAGTCTCAGCATGATGCTAGTCTAGGATTTGAGATCAGATTTACAGAGGCTTTGAATGAGATTTAGCTCCCAAAGTGGGGTAGGCACCAGAGGAGCCTGTGAGCTGCCCATAAGCCTAGGCCAAATAGGACATGATGAGCCAGGGTTAGCATGATCAATGGCAACAACCTCTGCACTGAGGACTGAGGCTAACAGCTGTTTCTGTACTGTGTTTAAAGCCAGATAGGATAGGATTTGACCAAGACTGTAACACTTTTAATACTGTGGGAAATTTATGCCAAAGTGTCTTCATCTCTTAAGAATAAAATTTAAGGATTGCAAAGCCTATAGACAGGTTTCTGTCAGAATAAGTCATCGTTTAAATGAGAGCTTGGAAAGTTCAGAAATTAGAACCTGAATATTAAAAATGCATGAAATCAAATCTTTCCTGTTCTTGTCACAGGGATTATTAAAAAGATGAGGCTTAAATCTAACTTTTATATTTCCTTTTATTGTCCATTTTTCTGTAGAGTTTTCCATTTTGGCCAGGAATGGACCAAAGATTTATCAAGGTACAAATCAAATCAAATTCTTCCGCTTCACACAACAAGGGAAGGGAAGGGAAGGGAAGGGAAGGGAAGGGAAGGGAAGGGAACCTAAAGCATTTCATCCTAAAAGCGAATGAGGAAGTCAGAAAGCAAAACTTGCAGAGCTGAAAACAGAACTCATTTTCAAGACTCCCAATTCAGTGTCATGGCCTTCACTTTCTGCTGCACTTTTATTAGTCCTAGAGGCAAAGGAAGAAAAATGACATAAAGTACTATAGTTACATTTTACTTCCTTGGAAAGTAGAATAAGTTAATTTATAAATTTTAATTATGTCCCATTTTCCACAGTTCTCTTCAGCACTCTCATCTAAAAAAACCCTTGATTATTTTTAGTACAACGCAAATTCCATAAGCTTTCTAAAACTTTTTTCACTGTATATAACAGATCCTTTAAATATTAGATATATATTTCATCTGGCTGAGTCTATTACCACATACAAGGTATTAGCAGACTTTGTACAATTTATTCCTAATGCCCAATTGAAAAACTAAGGAGAACTATTTGCAAGGTACAAAGTCTGACAAGAAAGCTATGACGATTATTTTTGACTTTTTTTTGACAAATTAACAGTTATTGAAACATAGCTGGGTAATATTTTTTCAATTTCTTATAACTTTGCCAAATTGAAAGCCATTATGCTGAAATTTGCTGTGGCAGGACTGTGCTTCATGACAGACAATAAAGTTCATCAAATGTGAGCAACTAAAGAATGACAACTTATCCCTCTGCTATAACTCTCCCCTACTCCATCATCTCAAATGTGATTAATAAATTTCTATTTTTTTTAATTTTCAGTTCATGCATTCCTTTTTCTTTAAAACATAGATATTACTGTTCTATAGTACTATAAGAACATGTGACCCTGCAGCTGTCTGGGAAGTCCTAAAATAGCATACTGATGGTTATCTTAAGAACAAGTCCACATGTGTCCATGGATAAAATCGGAGTAAAGGCCACAGACTAAAACATCATACTCTGAGTATCAGATAAAGTAGTCCAATGGAAAAAGTAGCATGTGGTCACTTTAATTACAGTGACAGGAAATTAACAGATCTTAAGTAAAGTTTCAAAGGCAGCCAGCTTTCTTCAATGTTGACAGTTTTGGCTTTGCAAACTTGGTAGCCCTCTTTCACCATAAGCTTTTCTCTGTATGGACAACATATTATCCCTCATATATTTTACATATAGAACTTGCAGTTTGGGAAAAAAGTGTCTCTCTGAGCACCAGTTCATAAATAATTTTTGTGCTTTCTCAGTTGAAAAGTCTTGATTTCATTGATTAGCATTCTGCTCTTATGTTCCTATCAAGCTTCTATAATAAAGTGTAATCAAACTGGATGTTCCATGAATTTAAGATCTGTTATCCCTGTGCATGCTAGGTTGGTGTATCCCAACTGAGAGAGTGGAATAAAAGGGAGAAGAGTAAAATTGAGAAAGATATTGATTTATATGAATCAAGTTATTTGATTTGACTTTCCTCCCACCTTCAGTGTGCTCCAGGGATTCCAGGTGAAATCATATATGGCCCCCACATGCTTTTCATCTTCCCAGAGTAGCTTCTAATGACAGTAACTAGAGGAAAGAATCATAATCAGAAAGCTACAAGTTTAAGAAAAATCCCTCACGTGAAATCTTGCCTCTTCAGCTTCAGCAGTATTTAAATAAACACTATATTTGCATAAATAAGATGTAAAGCTTATAGACATAAAGCCAGCTTTCTGTCTTCTTAATAAATTTTTAATTGGATTATTCTTCAAAAAATTGTGTTTATTTTTTTAGTGTCAAAGTTTTATCCACTAGATAATACCGTGGTTAGTTTATACATAACTAAGCAAACTTTTCTAAAACAGCTTCTCTGCTGTTCCAGGTCAGGTGAGTCACTCATAATTTATTTTGCCATTCATACACTATGGATTCACCTCAGAAAAGGGGTCTTAATCCCTATTTTTATCTGTAAAGACTAGTTAACCTGAATATGTCCCTTAAAACCAATAGCATATTAAACGGGGAGGTTGTGGATATATTCAGTTGTAGAATTAAACTCTTTGGGGAATGCTTAAACATAGGTGTCTAGTCCCATTTGAGATACCCTACACTATTCAAAACACATACATGCACCTGGTGGATTTGCACAGAAATCAGGGACCATCTGTGCTCTTCAAAGGCAGCAGCTGCAAAACAGGTGACTTAATCTAGGTGGAGATGTGTGAGAAACTGAATCATGAGCAGAAGCTTGTATAGAAGTCATTATATTCATATGGATTACAGAAAGATGTTTTTGGAATACACATGCAAAGAAATATAGCATGCATCATGCATCAAGGTTAAAAAGTTCCTTCTTACAACTGGGTAAAAGTGAAGCTTTTCTCAATTTTATTTTTAAAAAGCCTGTCCTTTGAAAGCTCTTAGTCCATTTTTTAACATCCTGACATAAATAATGCTTTGACTTGGTTCTCCTCACCTCATTCCTACACAATGGGACTGTATCTCCTATACTATTCCCAGGGTACCTGTCCTTGTTTCCAGTGCCTGTGCATATCCTTGTGCTTTAGCTTGACCAGCAGGTCTCGACTCAGCCATGCCTGTCTCTTGCCTTCCTTGCTTGGTTTCTTGTGCCTGAGGTTCGCTGGTTCTTGAGCTCTACGGAAAATATCCTTAATAATCTGCCAGTTCTGTTCTGCTCCCTTATCCTCAAGAGCAGTTTCCTGGGGGGTCCTACTGAATAACTCCTTGCAAAGCTGGAAGTTTGCTGGGACTTGACTTTACTCCTTCCCTGACCCATGTTCCTCAATACTGCGAACTCCACTTGCGCATGACCACAGCAGCCCAAGCTACCCCCAGCCTTGACATTCCCAAACAGCTCACTCATTTTCATGACTATCAGGTCCAGCATCGCCTTCCCTCTGGTAGGGCTCTCTATTGTCCGGCTTAGGAAGCTGTCTTGATTTAAGACAGTTTAAGGGGAACACACCAAAAGGAGTTACCTGCCCTCATTTTTAACCAATCCCTTTCCACCAATAAGAAGAAGTTAATACGAGAGAAACAAAAGACATGGGAAAAAAACAAAAACTAAGTGGAGCCTCTGCCTTGGGCAAAGACCGCAAGGCAAGAGAGCCTGCTTGGGTGACTCCAACTTTTTAAAGGGAATCCCCCATCCCTTGCAGTTCTGTTTCTGGCCTCAGCACATGACTGTAAAGAGAGAGTAACAATTTAGAGCACAGATATTTATGGAATAAAATAACATTTTGGTTGACCCAGGACAGAAGTTATCCTCTATGCATTCCAGGGGTTTCTTGGGTTGCCCACAGATTTGTATTTCTTAAAGCTTTTAGGGTTAAAGAAGCTGTTTCTTCCAAATATATGTCATTGTGGCTAATTTTTAAAAATTAAAGTTAAACAAGACTTAAAATATAACAGTTGTAATGTACTCGTAAGATTTCTCTTATTATACCTGGACCTTTCATGACTATTTCCAATTTTATCCTCGGGCTTTGGCTTGTTTTGTTTTAAATTGAATACAAATAATATATTGTCAATTTGACTTTGGAGTTGCTTGGCTTGAGGTAATTTGTGTCACAAATTTAACATTATTTAAATGCAGGTTTGAGTTTTATTTATTGTTAAAAATTTAAAATATTTAAATTACATTCAATAAACATTTTTACTGAAAGGTTAAGTAATAAATATTTAAATCAAGTGTTATTTAAATCTAAGGTTGTTTTCTTAATGTGTATGGAAGGAAATATTGATCATTTAAAAGGAGCTTTTGTGAAAAAGACTTACCGATAACAGATCTTCACATTGTGACCAGCCAAAAAAAATTCAATCTTGCTATTGGTTTCCGGTATGCAAAAATTAGAAGATTTGCTTTGCTCATATCTGTCATAATATAATTAAATTAAGCACATAGATGAACAAATTAGAATAATAATTTAAGTTTGCAGTTTAAACTCTGATTTGTCATATTAGTTCAAATCAAAAGGAAATTTCTGAGGAAAACATGTTTCTAGCCATCATCTGATAGGAGACGAATGAAAGAAGTAAAACATGAAAGACGTACAAAAATCCATCTTCCTTCATGTTGGAAAAAAAAAAGAAAGTTGAGGGGTCTAAGAAATAGCTAGAACCTTTCTCTAACAGCACAGGTCTCTTGTAAAAAAGTTGCCTCCAGGTGTTGTGATGGTTTGAACCTGAATTGATGGACAGTTGTTTAGATGTTTAGACCAATAATGCTTCTCGAAATTCACATATTCAAGTCGAGGAGAAGCCCAGGAAATTTCTCTTCCTTCTGGCCTTTGGGCTGGTAATGGCTCTGGCCCCACAGCCCAGCCAGAGCGGGCTGGGCTTGGCTGGGCCTGGCTGGACCTGGTTGGGTCTGGCTGGGCCTGGCCGGGCCTGACCACTCGGCCCCGGCAGGGGTTGGGGCCAGGCCCGCGGCTCCGTGAGGGCCGTGATGCCCCCCCCGCCTTCTCCAGGGCAGCCAGAGATGGACTTTTTACAGCTACAGCCAAAACCAGCTCCTGGCCACTGCCCAGCAGAGAGCATGTGACCAACAGAGAGAGATAAGTTTTAGCTGCAAGCCAAGGCTTCGGGTAAGATTAACCCCTTCTGAACTGTAAATTCCCCAGAAGAGATGAGAACTGCCACATCCATCCTCTCCCAGGTCAGAGGAAAGGGAAAGGCAAAGGCACGTGAATAGATACCATGATAGTGACACCAAAGTCAGTGAAGAGGAAAGAGCTGAAGCCCAGAGGGAGGAGACAGAGGAGATGCTTTAAACCTAGAAGCTGAAATTCTTTTGTGAAGCTATGGTGATGGACTATGATACATCAGAACCCCTTGTAATTTCGTGATAAGCATGGGGGGTGGAGCTGTTCAAATTGGAGCCACAAGCAAAGATGCCTGTGCTGGAATCAGTAAATGTTGAAGTAGCTGTGATTCACTGAGAAGCCTGACCAGCCAGAAATGGTGGCGTAGCTGTGATCCACTGAGAAGCCTGAAGAAAGAGGGATAGCGATGAAGTGAAGACCCCTTGCTCCCAGGGGAAAAGAAGACCTCTGTTCCTGAGATGAAGATGCCCCTAGAGGCAAATGACAAGAACCTTTGCTCTTGAACTGCTCATCCTTAAAATGGTACCCCATTAGCTAAGACTGAACCCTTGAAAACAGCTGTGGGGAAAGCTGTAAGTCAAGGGAAGGGACTTTTCACATGCCAGCAGGAAACCACCCTGGGCGGCTGCTTGTGCTGTGACGTGGAAGCCACGAGAAGACTCCTTCTTGTGGAGAAGCCCCATAGCATGGGCAAAAGAGACTCCTCTCCCTAAGTGAACTGATGAAAGGCTGTTATATAGGTGGTAAACTGACCGAAATAATCTCAAATTTGTGCCTTTATGTTTTAACTGGGAAGAGGGGGGAGGATGGGGGGGGAAGAGAAGTGTTCTGAAGGTGTAAATTCTTTTTCTTTTAGTTTAGTTAATAAACTTCTTTATATTCTTTAAGTTTGGAGCCTGCTTTGCATTCCTCCTAATTCTTATCTCACAAAAAGTAAAAAATGCAAACAAAACCCACTACAGGTGTGATGGTCCCTACAAAAAGAAATAAATGGATGAAGAACCCCAAGAGATAGAGGGGGAAACAGCTGCTGTAAATAGTATTTTTGTTGCTCTTTTCACTTGAACAACACATAATCAGTGAGTCACCACTGCAAAGCAGTATTTTTCCCTTGCATTGTGATAAAAAGCTGCAGAGTTGCCTTGACAGGGTGCTAAGATGCTCCCTGCTGATTTCTTCTTCTGTCATGATTGACATTACTTCCTGTCATTCCACACTAGAAAGACTTAAACAGACAAGGACAACACTTCAGTGAAATGCTGATAGGTCATGAGTCATTTCAGAAAATATCTACAAAATAATATTTGAATAGACATAAATAAGAAACAGTTAGGTTTGAATTTCAGTCTGAGGTCTCCCCATTTTTCTCAGTGGCAATTTCAGCAGCAGAAAGATGAGATTATGCTGAGTCGTAATCACAGCGCAGCCATTCAGGATTTCCCAACCATCAGATCATTCAGTCAAAGTGCAGAACCATGAGCCTTCACAAACTCACTCCACAAACTGCCAACTACAAACTTTCAGCATATGATTCCATCACTAAAAACTCAGTGTAACACTACCGCTTGTAACAACTCCCTAGAGCCTGGCACCCTGTGATGTAGTCCCACTTCTATTGCCCACAGAAAAGTAGACTTCACCACATACCTGTTTGTGCATGTGTACTTTGATAAAACTGATAAATCCTGGGCATTTACCCTTGTGCAGGGCTCAAGATGTCAAATGGAGTTATTAGACTAGAGAATAAGTTATTGTAGTCCAGCTGGAAGCAAAGGACTTGTTCAGAGCGCTTGAATATAGGACTGCGTACATGCGGCAATTACTTTGAGTAAAAGCAGGTGAGAGCATTGTTGTAAGTTAGTACTATTGTTCTCTGACATATAAATGTGCTTCTTTTGAAATGTAAAAAACATGATAGAGTTTTAATGAGACAATAAAGAAATGAAGTGCAATTTAGAAAAGCAATCAAAGGCAAAGAGACTGAGAAAAACCCCAAGGTATGAAAAATGATACTTTAGTATGAAAAAACCTAAAAATGGAGCAAAAAATATGAAAGGAGTATGCTTCTTAAAAGGTCAGCAACAGTCAAAACAAAAGCTAGATATAGAAATAGGGAGAAAGTTCAGGAGGAGGTAGTCTTTCAGGAAAGTAAGTTTGTGTATCTTATGGCATATATAAAAACTATTCAGATTTGTATAACTGACCAGCCAGGACAGCACTTTATCATTCTGACAGAAATACTGCCTCTGGCTAACACAGTATGATGACAAGCACTCTGAATTTTAAAGCAAGAAAGGGATAAAAATTAGACCTGAATTTCAAGACATTTGAACATGCTTCTAGTCAGATTCAAGTGGGGAGTGGAGCTGTGCAGATTTCATCTTATAGCATGCTTACATTTCTCCATATTTTCCATATGGCCATCTATCTTGTTGATATTGTTTCTTATTCCTCATAGATCAGTCAAATATTTTAAACATAGGAAGCCAACTAAAATAAATAGTAGTACATAAAATAATATTAACACTAACATATAAAATAAAAATGAAGTTATTTCATAATTAAGAAGACACTACTCATGGTCACCATGTGAAATAGCTCTTGTGGATGCACAAATGCATTTGTCTGTTTTAGGGAAAGTACTTTATCAGAAAAACAGAACAGATGTAAAGAAAATAAGATGCCTGTGTAAAGGGATAGCTCTGTACTGCTGTGTTTTTAACCAACAAGTAAGATATATATGTAACAAAGGAGAGCATTTTGATCTGTTCAGATTATTGTTCCTCTTGCCAGAGACAGTTCCTATCATAAGCAACATCTTTAGAGAGTTGATGTGATTTTTACCTCCACATAGAGGCTTCTTTTTCCCATCTATAAAAAAGCACATTAAAAATAAAATAAAACACATCAGTTCTGCAGCTGCACACTAAATAACAGGCTAAATGGCTTTAATTTAGGTGACAAATTGGTATAATAATGTAATGTCACCCTCCGAGACTGCCTCACTGAACAACTGACCCTTTGAAAAAAGAGAAGATATAATCATTTTTTTCCTTTGGAAATCTCTCAAAACTTATGTTGAACTTTATTCCTTTCACTTCTTTGCTGTTGGCATCTCAGTGGAGTAACAATGAGGCCAATATCACATCTCTTGCTACTAAGAGCTTTAACGTTGTTTACGTCAGTGAAGGAAAAGGCTCAGCATGGAAACCAGCAGATGTATTCTAAATATTAAATGTTTTGTAACATGGTGAGGCAATCAGAAGCAAATGGAGTCTGGTGCCCTGCATTCCAGCAAGTGTTACCTGAATTTTTACCTCTGATACTCTTTTTAATTGCAATTCTTCTATATAGAACATCCTATAAAAACAGATGCAAGATCCCATCTGAATTACAGGCTAGTATGTCAAATGCGGACTAGGGGGGTACTACTTTGCTTTGAAGATATGAAATCAAGGTTTCTGTGAATAAAAGAATGCATATTACTTTCAAAATTGATGTGATTTAATTACATTCTATCCTATTTTCAATTCTTTGCTGTTAGTTTCAGTTAAAGGTCTTGAATTTCTGTTCTTACACTGCTGCTCTCCACCACCTAAGTGATCATGATTTTAAGTAAATATGGATGCAGAGAAAAAGGGGGAAAACTAAAAATAATTTGCTCAGCACCTCACCACCCTTTCACATACCTATGGAGAAATTCTCTTTGAATGTACACTGATGATATCACTATCCATTCTGAAAGGAATTTGGCATACCATTGATAGATGTAAATATTTTGTCATGTCTTTCCTTTCGAGACACTGTTTTCAGGATGAGCCCGTGAGAGAGAAGTTTCACCACCATATCTGACAGAGCGGCCAGGAAACTTTCCATCCCATGTGGGTGCCTCTCAATCCCACTAATCCACAAAGGCTCTGAGATGCCTTATTCTCCCTGACTTGTTCAGAAATTGGTTTCAGGCAGGGAATTCACTGAGATATGCCTCATTTAGCGTCTACAAAGGACTTAGTATCTTGCAAAGGACTATGTGCCATACTATTCTGATTAACTTTGTATATTACACTGCACATGAGAATGCGATCTGGTCCATGAAAATCAGCAGAGCTTGCAAGAATAAATCCCAGAATACCCTCTTCTCTTACCACATCTACTCACATCTACCAGTAGAAACTGGTCCTCCACGTTTTTTCCCCCTACTGACTGTATCAATCAAGAGTTCATCCCCAGTGTGTAGAAGAGAACTGATGCTATCACAAAGAGCTAGTTTTGCAAAAGGTAAATTCACAAGAGTTAAAGAGATTATTTGCAGACTTTCAGAAGCCTTGCTTGAGCACAATGTGGTTTACAGGTTTTTGGGTTTGGGCTGGTTTGGGTTTTTTCTAATTTCACTTATGACTTTGAACTAAGAGAGAAAAATCTTCTAAGTAAATGGTAAGAAAAACTGCTTGAGGCAATGATTTTGTTGACAAAAATATTTTTTCTTAAAACTTTCTTAGAGGTCTTCTTTGTGAGGAGTGTGTACATATCTGCTTTTATAATATAATGTCTTTACTTTGGCAAAATCACTGATCTTCAAGAAAAAAATAAGGATTAGTTTACCTTTAATGTCAGCACTGGGAAAAAAATTAAGTGGTGAATAGAGATTACCACTTTTAATGTGTTTTCCCTTTGGTGTCAATTATTTCAAATCCAGGTTTCAGTTATTTCTATAAAAGTGTGCTAGTCATTTAGACCATGAATACCCTTAAAGAGATCAAAGACTACCAGAAGATTGATACATGCTGCAAAAATATATTCTTTTGCTTTCACTTAGACTTCACAGACTCTTAAAGCTAAAAATCAGCAGAAGCCACTCCTGCCATAAAAAGGGAACACTTTTGTGTCTTTAACTCTTTGGATTTTAGATTAGAGCAGAAGTAGAATAAACCACCTACAGGTAAGAAGCCTGAGAACATAGGTATCCATCCTATTTTTAGACAAGGAATGTAAACCTAATATATACTGAAATGATATTTGGCTCACCAGTGGGGATAAAAGAGTTGCTTTAAGCCCTGGCCTCTGATGGTATCTAAGATTTGGTTCTGAGCCTTCGGAAAACCCAAGTCCTTGAAGATTAGTCTTCTTATGACAAAAATCCCTCCTGTCTTAGTGCAGAATAAACACAGCAATGGTCAGAACTCCAACAACTACCATTGTCATCAACGTTAGCACCAGTAGTTTTCAGGCTGTTACATTTTAATGGTGATACTCAGCATCCTCTGTTTCTGAAGTCTATGAATTGTCTGTTTGAATGCTTCAAAATTAGGAATCACTTTTAAAGAGCTGGCTGTACTTTGTATGCATCAGCTGCATGCTGACTACCTTTTGTCTCTGTATCAAGGACTCCACAGCCTAGTGCATGGATAAAACAGTTTAGGTAGATAATATGCTAGATGATGATACATCTGTAGGCTACAGAACAGTTTCAGAGAGAAGCAGAAAAGAAAGCCAGCATGGATGAAATGTGCTCATACAAGATTAAATAACTGAGAAGAGATTGCTTGACAGAGAGAAAACAAATCAAGTAAGTCTCAAGATGTGCTGCACAGGGAAAAGATGCTACCACGTTCTGAAAAAGTAAGAACATGCAAATCTTAAGAGATCTTTGAATCTTTGTAATCCTATTTTCTGAGAAAATTTTAGATAGGAGTTGTAAACAGCAGAAATTACCGTAAAATGTTTCATTTAATAACTTAAAACATATTTTATACATCAATGGTAGGTAAGTTTAATGTTTTCTTTTTGTTTGAATGTATCACTGCAGTTGTTGAAGAGATGATACTTAATCATCCCCTGAAACTGTCTATTACTTCCAAAGGAATAGTGCACTATATTCTATTTCCTTCCTTCACAAAGATCTTTGATACATATAACTGTAACTGCAAGATTCAAGAATCTGTTTAGTGAGTTCTGATATACTGGACCAGCTGCTGCATGTTGCTGCACCCAGTCTTGCAAAATCCTCTTAATCCAGCATTTCTAGAAGCTTGATCATATACTGAATTGTTGTTCCACAAGAAATCCCAGCATTTTAAAACATTATCTGAATTAGGGGAGGAAATCTGTAGAATCCCAGAAGATAAGGGTCTAATGTGTATGTCTCAAACACTGATAGGCAGATGACGATGGAGCCAGCCGAGGATTGCTGGTAATAACAGACAAGGATTGTTGGTAATAACACACCATGTGAAAGAACAAGATGTGTCAGGAGAAAGGGGCTATAAGGAGGTAGGGCAGCACTTTTCCAGGACAAACATCCTTGTTCTAGTTCCTGGAGATTAGCACAACACAGTACAGCACAAGCAGAGGAATGAAGCCAAGAAGTGGGCACGGACTGTAGGAGGGATGAAGACCACCAAAGACCCCTGAAGCCCTCTGACACATTTCCAGAAGGGTCTGAAAGAACAGACTCTGAAGGATAATTAATTTGAATAGGGAGTGAGAAATCTGTATTCAGGATGGGGAAAACCTACCTATAAACAGGTACCCCCAACTAGCCAGGGTGTGGACTCCAGGACTCTAGACATCCTGTCCCTGGATCAGTGCTGAAATCAGTACTGGATCAGCTCTGGATCAGAACTGGTGATCTCTTTTTCTCTTTCTTTGTCTCTTTCTTTGTCTCTCTTTTTTCCTTGCTCTCTCTTTCTCTCTCTTTGTCTTTAATTAATCTCTTTCTTTCTCTCTTCTTTTTCGTCTCACCCCTTTACGCAAAACCCACTACTGTATGCCTAAATAGTAGGACTACCATGCTGATTTCTATGACAAGTGTGTAATTTTTTAATAAAACTTTGTGAGTTTTTGAGGACCCTCTGACTTTTTCCTTTCAACCACAAACATTTACAAATCTTGGGTGTCCCTTTCCCTTAAGAGTGGGGTATCACAAAATTTAACTATGAAATTTCTCAGAATTTCCAATTATTTAAGGAAATTAAGAGCCTTTTCATGCGCCATAGTCAGGAATGTGAAAACACAGGTAGGCTCTGAGTTGGCCTTTCTAAAGGACTACCCTTAAAATGGTGGTTCTACTGTGGAATCAGCTTTTTCGTTTGTTTGTTTGTTTTTGAAATGCGTTCATTTAAAAGCTTTGAGATAAATGTTAAAAGTGACAGAAAATTTGTTTTCAGGCTGAGAACTGATTTTCTTCCTGGATGCAGAAAAACAAGTGTGTATCTGCATGCAACTGGTTGGCTGGAAAACTTAGCTAAGCTAACAGAGGATCAGTTTCAAACCTTTATTTAATCATTCTATGCCAGCACAGCATCAAGCAGAACCTTAATCTTCTACTTTGCTAACCAGTGCTCAGCCCCCAAGGTGTTTCATTCAGCCAAATGACACATTTTCATATTTTACTTTGGCTCTGATATAATCTGAATTTGTTTTCTGACCAGCTTTGTCTAATCTTACTGGGACTTCTCTAAAAAACTCAGTTAGAAAGTTTAGCTGTTTATGAAGAAAAATATAATGGGAAGAAACCAGGCAGATTTTCCCTTCATACAGCTTGCAAACTTTGAGTTAGGAATTTTATAAGAGTATATAAGAAACTCCTACCCTCTCAGCATGCCTCTATTCAAGAACATCTTCCTAAAAGATCTGTCATCTGAAGAGCAAAAATATGAAGACCATGTAAGTAAGATCTCATTTAAACTACATTAGAAGATTCCAGAGATTGAGTTTGTTTTTCCCAGCCTCATTAATCTCAAATAAATAAATAAATAAATAAATTTAAACAATAACACTCTCTGGGCTCCTTCTATAATAAAGAATCACAGTCACAGAATCATCTAGGTTAGAAAAAACCTTTGAGATCATCAAGTCCAACCTATGACCTATCATCTTGTTGAGTAGACCATGGCACTAAGTACCACGTCCAATCTTGTATTAAAGACCTCCAGGGATGGTGACTGCACCACATCCCTGGGCAGCCCATTCCAATGCCCAATTACTCTTCTGTGAAGGAATTCCTCCTAATGTCCAGGCTAAACCACCCCTGTTGCAGCTTAAGACTGTGTCCTCTTGTCCTGTCGCTGGTTGCCTGGAAGAAGAGGCCAACCCGAACCTGGCTACAACCTCCTTTCAAGCAGTTGTAGAGAATTATAAGGTCTCCCCTGAGCCTCCTTTTCTCCTGGTTAAACAACCCCAGCTTCCTCAGCTGCTCCTCATAGGACAGTGATTCACCTTGTGTCTCACAAACACCTTCAGCTGCAAATGTTTGATTTTTGTTGAGATGTGTGCTATTGTACATTAACAACACATTTTCTGCATGCAACAAAAATCGTTAGGGAAGACTGTGTCCTAAGGCATAATTGTCTCTGCCCTTTTCTGAAAGTAATGAAGCTCAGCAACATTCCTGAAAAGCATGACAGGTAATATACTCAGTTTATCTTTATATACCGTCCAAACCCCAAGAAGTGATTTCTCCAGTGAGAATCCAGTGATTCTCCCAAAGACCTTCTAAGGGTCATGCATTTGTAAATGCATTTGACTTTTCCATTTAAATTGCTTCCTGAGTTATCCATGTATATAATTAATGATAAAAATATATCCTGCAGAAAATAATTTAGTAATAAATGTAGCAGAACATAAATATATTTACAAAATAGAAAGACAGTCACTGCTGAATCCAACAGACAACTAGGAAACTTATGAAAGCTAAGGGAACCCTTTACTATTTCTGTCCTGAACCACAATGCATGATGCAGATGATTGTGAAAAGTGACTTTCTGAAGGATCATATCACTGTTGTTTTTCCAACTCAATATGTCCAAAATTCATCTCATAATCATGCTGAACCTTATCTTTATGACATCACAAGCATAAAGATCCTTCCTCTCCCACGAGGGAGCCAAGGCAAGTGCTTCTACATTGCTTTCACCATGCTTTTGAAAATCTCATTAAATTAGAGAAGAGGACATCCAATGCCCTGGAGGAGATAGTGCACCTTGAAGCACTGACTCACTAAGGAATCTTTATATATGAATGTCATTAGTTTCCATCTCTTCCAGATGTTCCCCTTAGTACAGTTATGAATTTCCTAACATCATTCAGAAGCATTAATTCACCCTCTTTTCCAACTATACACATGTAATTATTATACACATGTAGTTCTATGATACTTGATTTCAAAGGCTTAGACTTGATGTAAGAATTCTAAGTAGATGCTTTCAATAATTGCATAGCTTATAACAGTAGCGAAGAATATGTGACAAATTGGCCTACTGCTATCTCTGCCTTCAGCATTTCCTGTGTCTGGCTAAACTAGCTTCAAATAGGCACACTGGTGTCTAGTAAACTCCACTTATACTCTTATGTAGAAGTAAAACCCAATCAAGTGTGGAAAGTTTGAGATATATTTACCATTTGGTCACTTTACAAGCATTAATAAGAAAAATAGTATTTTCTTTTATCATGGACTTTACTCTCCGAATCAAGTGGGTCCCAGACCAGGTCTTTCCATAGATGCATAATCCAGACAAAATGCTTCCTGTTGCCACATTTTTAGCTCACATTTCTATTTGTCAGTGTTAGTCCCAGAAATACAGTTAACTGAGATTTCCATGATCTAAAGCTTTTTGTTGCGTGTGGCTTGCTACATAACACCACTGTGGCAAAGTTTGCAAGATGGCCACTATTCAATCTGACTTAATTCTGGTGTCTTCGTGGCTGTGCAAAATTCTTCCAAACTGAAAACTGATGTCCAAGAAGACATCTAAAATAATCTTGACTCTCTGAGACTTATACGTAGGTAATTCAAGCATATATTTTCCCCAAAGTAAATTTTCTACAGACATTTGTTCTTTCAAGGACCTGCAAAGAAGGTGTGTGCAGTGTTTTCCCCAACCAAATCAGTGGGAAATATCTGAAATCTTGCTTCTACAGCACTGCAGTCATTCAGATCTTGCTTCTGTTCTTATCTTGAAGCTTTTCACTGTCACCTTGTGGAAAGACTCACTAGACAGTCAGACTATGAGAGCTTTCCAGCGGCTGCAATAGCAACAGGATTAAGCTGTGATTAACTTCTGTAGGATATGGGTCAAACCTTGGATAAAGACTAAGAAATGGAACTGGGTTTGTTCTATAAATCTAACATACTACAACTCAGACTTCTTATTGCCATGGACAGACTGCTGGTTGATATGGCTTATCCTCACTGAGCTAAAATATTTATGAATCACATGTTAGTGTGAACATTCAAACACATTAATACAGATAAGAAAACTACAGCTGCAAACAGCTATACTATCATGTACCTGTCAACTCCTGAGCACTCTAAGATATTTCATTAGTTATATATTTTTATACTTTGTCCTTGCACTGAATGTTCAAAGATATTCTCTCTGTTTAATTCTGCGCTTGAAAAATGATGTCAGAATGATCGTTTGAGATTACCACCATAACCTGTTATTCCTTAGCCAAGCATAGAGACTCTTGTAAATTACTTGCCTCCTTGAATTTGTCACCATGCCTGACAGCTTGCTCATGCATCCAGTTATGATTATGCATTGATTTTAATGATGAATAAACTATATAAATACTAAGATAAGCATGGAAACACTTACTGTTTCAACATTCTTCCTTATAATAAATTGCATATAAATCTCATACTTGCTGGAGCTGAAATTCTAAGGATTAGGACAGGTTAATAATGCAAAACATGAGTCTAAAAGACATGTCTGTTCTCTTAGTACTGAAGATGAGATCTTGCAAAGCATCATGTGGCAGAAGGCAGAAGAATCATTTGTACTAGTGTTTGCTGTTAGAGATTATGCAGCCTTTCCCTTTTTCTGAAATGGACATGTCCTTTCCTTAACACCTATGGAGAATGCAGATACAAACCCAGTCCTCAGCCTGGCTACTAGGACTAGCTTCTGACCACCACAGCAGAACACACATCAAGAAAGGAAAAAGTCAGCTGGGTGGAATAGTTTAACAATATAACTATAACAATATAACTATATAGGTGTGTTAGATAGTGCCTTTATTTTCTTTCCTTAAAATTTTTGAATTTTAGGGACTAATTTTTTTTGGTGTAATAGAATAAATTATGACAAGATAATTTGCATTTTCCTGACTCTGTAGATGTTCCTCAGCGCTGTCACGTCACCCCTAACTCGTTCCTATTCTCTGCTAAAGCAGAGGATACCAGGTACAAGTAAATTTGATCAAACTGAGGCTAATGAGCTTCCAACTGACTCTCACATAGTTGGGAAGTCTCACTTGAAGCACTATTTTTGTTGCAGACAACATTGTAAAAAAAGATAAAACCATTAAATTGATCTTCACCTCTGACATTTGACTTGCAAGTTGATTTTCAATACCTATTTAATATTATAAATAGATTGCTAATCTAGAATAATTTCGTTTTATACGGCTCTAGAAAAGTTTGTCAAAAGCTGTGTCCCCAGCACATTGCTATTCTGGCAGCTTGCGGCATTGCAGTAGGCAGACATAATTATTTTATACATTATTCATTCTTTCTGTGAATCGAGACCACAAACCTCATCTTTCATTTTCCAAAACACAAGAGGCCCCAAAAGAAACTTGTTTAGCGAGTAATATTAGCACTTTTTATTGCCAGTCCTTGAAAAGGAGCACGTCCAGTAACTTGTACCCACAAAGAAAACGCTAAAAAAATGGTAGGAGATCGGGTCAGGTACCATATTCAGTTAGCCCTCAACATGTTTAAACTGAAATAGGGTAGGTTTGTATTAGATAACAGGAAGTAATTCTTTACTGTGAGGGTGGTGAGAC
This sequence comes from Machaerirhynchus nigripectus, assembly GCA_013397975.1. Taxonomy (NCBI): domain Eukaryota; kingdom Metazoa; phylum Chordata; class Aves; order Passeriformes; family Dicruridae; genus Machaerirhynchus; species Machaerirhynchus nigripectus. The sequence goes on from VZRQ01005644.1 coordinate 391,191, forward strand.
ACTGGAACAGGTTGCCCAGAGAAGTTGTGGAAGCCTCATTCCTGGAAGTGTTCAAGGCAAGACTGGATGGAGCTTTGAGCAACATGTTCTGGCAGAAGGTGTCTCTGCTCATGGAAAGGGGGTGGAACTAGATGATTTTTAAGGTCCCTCCAACCCAAATCATTCTATGATTCTGTGAGTCCATGATAATAAGACTGTCTAGAAAGGTGCTATGGTGGTGCTGTGCTTTGTCCTGTTAACAAGTAGAAATGAACCCAAGAATTTATTTTCTTATTTTTTTCCTTATATTTATTTCAATATTTATTTATTGAGGTGCCAATAAAACCTGTCCTCTGAACAGTCAAAATACCATGCCTGACAGAGGGGGGGAAAGTTTCCTGTAGTGTTGTTTCCAACCACAAGAACCATCTAATGCAGTAGTTGCTTCTAAAAAAAAAAAAAATCTAATCATATCAGATTTATTCTTGCTGCCATTGAAAATAATAACACTGAGGGAGTGACCATCATACACATCTTCAGTACCTAACTACTATTTTTCTTTCTCTATATGTAGCAACAGTAAACTTTGCTTCCAAATCTGAAAGCTATAAAGAAACAGCAGCCCTGAAAATTCTTTCTTGAGTCCCCAGGCTATACTATCTGATACTAAAGCTGCTTGAAATTGTTTGCCAGAGATGAGAGCTGTGGTTGTGTTGATGATCCCTGCCTTCGAAAGCTTTTCAAGATAACAGTCAAGTTCAACTTTTTCTAAGTCTGTCTGAACTTTGGGTATAATCTCTTTAAAGCTCCAGCTAAGCTTACCAAGATTTGCTGGGTTTTCCTTCCCACAACATTTTTTTCTTACATTTAAAAAGCTTCAACAGCCTATCAAGGAGGCTGTGAAGAGCCCTTTTTACTTCAGATTCTTCTCTGACAGAGAAAAGAGCTCCACAAACCATTAAAAAAAAGTATGCAAGCCTGAAAATGTTTTGAACTTTTTCTCACTGCAAACTTCATCTGTGCCACCCTGGCAGATTTTGCTGTTTTGCTGTGCATAGGTCTGAATGGGCTGGCTCAGCAGGACATTAGTATTCCAGTAAAAAGGTAAATTCAAACCTAGATCAGTCTTTTAAATTGTCTCTGACATCTAAGTCCACTATGGTTTTAACTCACCTTCATGTTTTAAACAGGAAGCTGAGATGAAGAAAGATCTAGGTCTGCTCTGTACTGGCATGGTTTTAAAGAATATTTCCATCTAGAAGAAACACATCTAGTACATATCTGGATACGACATCTGGACATTGGCAAATAGCCTGCTCCCATTTGGGACACTGGTGCATTATGCCAGCCAGTCCTGCAGACTGTGCTCAAGACCCAGCACAGATGCCCCAAGAGACTCAAAGGTGTGAAGCTTTATATCGATGTATTCTGGCACCATCACTCTTATTTATCTTGTCTAAACTGAGGGTAAAGGTATCAACTCAATTTTAAAAGTAGTAAGGTTCTTATTGACAACAGCTGTGGGTCAGGAAAATGGTTTTACTGTTCATATGAATGTCTGTGTAAGCAACCGGCCAGGAAAAATACAGAAATTTGGCTTTTCTGTGGTTTTGCCCAAGCCATAATGGCAATAAAAGTCTGATTTGTTCCCAAGCTGAATTACTGCTTAGAAACTGAAAGAGAGGTGATGTGTAAATGGCACAGGTGAATTCAAAATATGTCTTTCTGTGTAACTGGAATAGAACAAACGGATAAAGTGGGAAAATGGTCAGGAATTGAACATGCCTTTGTTATAAAATGAGGCTGAATTTTTGTGTGTGTTTACAGTATGGGTACTGCAATAGGTTTTTAAGATTTTTTCACTTATAGTTTTCAGTATCCTTGAACAATTGATGAAAAATGTATGAATGCATTTGGAGTTTCTCAGGTACAAGCCAAGTTTTATGCTGTACAGTAGAATTGCCAGGAGTATGTCATGAATTCCATATGGAAAGCAGATTTTCAGTGTTGAAAGCATGACTGAAATGTTTAAGGTGTTTCAGTCATGAAACACCTTATACATTTACTCTAGAAAAACACTGCTTCTACTTTTAAGGAACTGACAAGGACAAAATCTGAATCCTCATTTAATTTCCATTCCCTTAACTCTACACATTTTCATATTTTTTATTGTGTGGATGAAATAAAAAAATATAAAGACAATGAGAAGAAACATGCCTTTGTAACCATAAAAAATTCTTTAGCAAGGTATGCACATCACACATATCACTGGCAGTGCCCATAATCCATTAAACCACTCTTAATGCATTCAAATGTAATTAATTTGAAACTCTTTAATAGAAGTGCCAGATAATATTCATTTCATTGGACCCAAATAATAAATGGAGGAATGGCGCTTGTCTTATCCCCATCACTTCATATTTCTATATATGCTACTCATTATTTACAAATCTTACAAATATCTCCTCGGACAATGTTCAAACATTTAAGCTTGTTTAATTAATGAAGAAATTATGCTTTAAATATACATTTTTTTTCTGCAGAGTCTAGCATGGCTAACATGGCTCAAACTCACCATTTCCTTCCCAGGATATATGAATGCCAGAAAAATAGTACTATTCTCTGGAAGTTGTATACAATATTGAGATGTATGCTTTACTCCCAAGCCTTAAGAAAAACTAAACAAACCAAAAAAGCCATTCTAAGCCAATATATCTAATGCAATGCTAATAGTATTTAGTTTTACTTTAGGTAACATAGGTCATAAAAACGGTATTAAAATATTTGCATTTTTGTAAAAGATTTTTCCCCTGGATCATAATGATACACATTCCTTAGTTATTTTTTCATATAACCTTGTGTATTTTTTGAAATGCAATGAGAGTTTATGGCATTCATCACTGTTCTAGAGGGAAAACAAATGTCACTAAAAAAATCTATATGAATTCAGAAAGGGTAGTAAATTAAAAGTAGCCTTAATTTTCTATGACCTTTGCCTTTACCTAAACAAGGTAATGTCAAAGAAAATTGTTAAGATTCAGCAAGGAATTTGAGAGATGTATGAAATCAGAACAAAACAAAACAAAGCAAAGCAAAACAACAAAACAAAAACAACAACAACAGCAAAGGAAAGGGTTTCCAAAAATTTTAAACCGCAATGGATTAATGTTTTGGTTTTTCTTCTGTTTTTGTTTTCAGACATTAACTGTTCATTAAGGCCAGGGCCTGAAATAGATTGAGGCAAAATGCTAGTTTGTTGCTGTGCTGAGAGATAGTCTACTGATTTATGGATATAAGCTTGAAATCTGACTTTTGGACATGAGAGGAAGACAGCACATATCTATTTTCTTCTGAGGCCATGTGTGCAATCAAAAAGAATTGTAATTATAGTTATGCCAGTTGCCAGTAGAATTATGGTAACAAACCACTATGCTAGAGACATAGTTCACTTTGGAAATGTTCTTTTATAGATTGAGGTAGCATCAATTTATTGGGAAATAAACAACCATCACACACACAAGAAGAATATTTTGGTTATACAACCATTTTTATACCGATGCTTTTACCAATGTGACTATACCAGAAAATGGTAAGAGGGGAAAACATACTAGTGACACACAATAGAAAATCTCTGCTCTACACCAAGCCTGCTATGAAATATTGCATTTTAGACTTTGCTATGAGAGTAAAAGAATTTGCAGTGAGGATAATTTGGTACATCCAAAGAAGCTTACACTGTAACTTGGGAGATAATTCACATGACTGTGCTATTTTATTCATATGACTTCCCTAATTATTGTCAGGTCTGGTGGAAAAAAAAGTTATTTTTTACTTTTTTTTTGTTTGTTTAATTTCATCTATCTTAAGATATTGTTTGAGTCATAAGAAAGGCAAATATGATAAATTTTTCGATGACCGCTTTTTTTTTTCATATTGAACAGGACTTGTGTATATGTTATTGAATACTGGTTTACAACTGCATTTTTCTTTCTTTTACATCACGTAGCGTATTTTTTATTTTCTTATTAGCGTGATTTTGGTTTGCCTTCTTTTTTTAAATGAGCAAACAATAATGGTTAAATCAGAAATTCTGCTAGAAATAACAAAAAATGAAGGAAAAGTGCAATGTGATATATTTATAATCTCTTACCAAAAAATGGTTTCATTTATGAAAACAAACAAACAAAGAATTCTAAATTGTATTTTAAATTCAAAATATGCTACATGATCTGGCCTGAAGGAGACTTTAAAATCCAGCAAGGAATAATTCAGATTCATTTGCTGATGTGGGAAGCCTGACACACAACACTTTTGACTGAGACATATACATTCGTAAATAGATGCATAGATATAAAAATATTACCTTCCATTCCTAAAATTCTACTTCATAATGACTTACAGGTGTGAGATTTTTCATTAAAATTAAAGAAGAACAAGAAATTAATAAAGTGGAAATGCAAATCTGATTAACAGAATTACCTTCTTGTATAACACATTTATATTTTGAAAAAGCTTGCTACAAGATCCGCAACCTAGCAAAATTCAGAAATAATTGGAACCTTACGCCAACAATAAGCATATCTGCTCCTAACACACAGTGCTAACAGAAAGATGAGAAAAGCCCACATTGGTACTATAATACAACCTGTCTCCCATCTTTAATATAAAAATGAGGCAAATCATTATACTGTAAGGAATACTCCCCAGTCCATCCAGATTGTATTAGCAGGAGAAGGAAGACATCTAAAAAAGAATCATTCAAGGAAGGGAACAAGATCCTACTATAAAAGATTCAGCTACAAAGCATCACTGAAACATACCACAAAATTTGTTCAGAGATTGTGGTTAAGAGCTGAAGAATTCTGGGTGGTTGTGGTAGTAATGTCAATGTTAACAAAAGTGACTTTGATGCAAAAGAAACCCTAAAAATGATGCTGCATAGATTTTCAGTTCCGCAAGTCTGTCTGTGTTCTCCTTTGAACCATTATTTCGAAGCTCACAGTAGTGCTTGAATGTTTCCCATTCTAGGCTCTAAGTTTTCACAAAGGGGCAAAAGCATATTCAGTATACGCTGCAGTATCCCAAATGATATTGCTAGCAGAAAACATTCCAGTGAAAGAAAAATTAACTATATGTCAAAAGAGATTATTATGCTGTGAAAGCCAAGACAAGAGCTACAAGTTCTGACTTGGCCACATCTAGTTGTGCCTAACCAAAAAATCTACACAGAAGTAGCAGGAGCAAACATGTGGGAGAAAGTAAATATCTGACTTTGTTCCAAGACACGTGACTGAAATACAAGGGCAAATTGAATTCAATAGCACCAATTACTGGACCAGAAGAAAAAAAAAATAATGTTCGGTTTCTCTCAGAAAAATGTCATAAAACAGCCTAAACATGTTCATTTTTAATGCTGTAAGAAGGGCTAATCTGTAATTAAAATTTTACAAAAATTAGGACTGCCTATGCAGAAGAATATGGAGCTTGAAAGCCTTGACTAAATATGCAAGGTCAAAGTAAGAGAGAAGAGTGGTTCTATTAGCACAACAAAAGAGCAAATATCAAAGCAATCTCTGGAACAATTGCAGCAACTACGTTGCTACATGTCAAAATGAACAGCCATGAAAAGCAGAGAAAAAGAGAAGAGGTTTATTCCGAAGAGAAAACCTAAAATTTCCCTATCATACTTCTGATCAGCAGTGCAGCCGATACACGCTCAGCAACTAAGTGGAATTCATTCCTGAAAAGAAACTTTCTATTAGTGCTGAATGCATGATGTAGAGGGGAAAAAAATTTAAAAAAAGGACTTCAAAGGCAAATGCCATTCCCCAGACCAAATCCATATCTGTCTGTGTATGATAGTGACGAAAGCTAAATGGAAATGGGGTGATTTGATGTGCTGCCGCTGGGATTAGTTCTGGTGGCAACACGGTGCTGTCCTGTAACACTAAATGTGTTGCAGCATGATCCAGCTTCTGTGTGGTCTGCCGGGGTCCTTCCTTTCACTGAAATGGGAAATGCATCGTCTTCTTAATAAGAAAGGAAAGGTGGGGAGAGATGACAGGGCTAAATAGTGGAGGGCATTCATTGCTGCTGCTTTCAGCCCAGCCCATTGTGCAGAGCAGTTGCCTTTCTGCAGTATCAACCTGAAATGGAGATTGTCACTTAGTGGGTCACAGACTACAACTCTATCTCCCAGTTTCTTCAAAGAGAAGAACAAGTCTGCACACATGCATTATCCTCCCTGCCACATTTTATGACAGAAAGCACACTGAAGGTGCAAGGACACTTTGTGTATTTCCCGCTTGCACTCTGTGGTCACCAGAGGGAAGAAATATGTCTCCATGAGGCCATCTCTTTTCTAAATACAGTTGGCTGTGGCTTGTCATGCCAAAAGGGTATCAGCACAGTTCCCTGCAGGCTGAATAAGCCATGACCTGACCCAAAGTTCTGCTCTTCTCTCTGTATGCATGTGATAGAGAAATAGCTCTAAGAAAAATATGAGAGAAGCAAATCAGTCATGATAAAGGCAGTGGCTACCTTCTTAATCAACATGTGGCCCAGGTGCTTTTAAGAAAATAATGCTTCACAATAGCTATATCTTTAATTCTTTTATGCTATTTTCCTGCTGGCTTCCACAAAGCATTTCATCCGTCTAGTGAAAAAGAGAGGCTGCTGACCTTCCCATTTACAATAACCATTGAGACGGATTCACTTCACCTAAGCTTGGCCCCGTACAGAATAGCCCTCTAGCTTAACATATTCATTTTGGTACCTTTCTTAGAGAATATTGCCTGTATTGAACACTTATTTCAGGATGTGCTGCGTCGTGTCATTGATGAACCAAAGGTATATGCTGTTGGTACAAACCTTCTTTTCTCTTTGTGTCCTTCATAAAAAATCCTACTTACAAGATGCTGTCTTGATCCCTTTCTTCTTCCTGAGGCTTAGCATGTTTTGATTATAATGAAATCCATGTTAATTGGCCACTCAAAGACTGGGTCTATACTTCAGTCACAAACTTACACATCTCAGCTATTTTTAAAATAGCTGTTCCCGGTATAGGAGCAGTTTAATCAAGACAGTATGGAGCTTAGTGCAGGCTAAGCATTTCTCCTCTGTGCAGACAGTACTATTGTTATTCTTACAGCAAAATAACATCTCAAAGCTGTCTTTTAAGGGATGTTATTGTAATTGAAACTCAGAGCATTTTAAGGACATAGTAAGAAGGATACAAAACAAAAACTGTGAAAAGAAAAACATTTCTCAATTGAAGAATAAACTCGGGATGTTACTAGACATCATAAAATAAAAGTGGCAAAATACCTTTCTTGGAATGCTGTTAGGAATCCCCATTTACTGCTGATCTTAGTGATCGTGTAAGAACATACAATTATACAAGATAGGAACAAAATTATGTCTGGAGGTTTTCTAGTCCATTCCCCCAGTTTGAGCACATATCAGTGTCTTAGAATGGCAATATTAAAGTCCTCAAGGAGTTTTCCAGTGGTCCTCTCTCTTCTCTGAAGGTAGTAATTTTCAGCACAGGATCTGTTTTCTGTAATCTAGAAGAAAAAGAAAAATAACAATCATAAGATTCCATAAAAACTGAATTTTTAAACATCTGTTCAGTGTATACATACATGAAATAATATTTGAATTCTTTTAAAATATCTGAGACTCAAATTCTTCAACACATTAAAGTTTTATAAAATACCAAAAATACACATTTAGATTAAACCACCCCATTTATTAACATCCAGAAGGTCAAAATTCACCTGGCTTCATTTAGCCAAGCCATTGATCTATCTTTCCATTTATTAAATCAAAATAAAATTTTCACATTCACTGTATTTTACTGGAGTCTGGTGTATACATTTACTCAAAATAGAGCTGTGACTATGCAAAGTGAAGACTTCCAAAGTATATTTTAATTGGTATTGGAGTTCAAAGAATTTTAATCAACTTAAAAAAGATAGGTGTTACTGTCTCTGGACCTGGTCTAAGGATTTAATACTAGAAATGTTATTTTGCTCTGAAGAGGCTTCTGATGTCCTTTTAAAGCATAAGGTCATTTCACAGATGTAGGCTTTAGATACTTGCTTCCCTGTAATTATTTTTTTTCCTTTAATTTGAATAAAGTTTATTAAAAAAATATTGGAATGAATGATCACACTTTCCATGGCCATTCATTTGCCTGCAGCGCCACTTTCTTAGAATTTTCATAATACAAAAAATGTGATTAGAATAATTTACTGTTCTTCATGAATAATAAATTATATAATAATTTCTTATTCACACATCTCTTACAGAACACGCTTGTTTGGTTATATTGCTTATCATGATATTATGAAGCTATTAAAACTTTTACAGGTTAAAGTAAGGATTGCCTAAGTTTGTTTCCGTATGTTTGGTCACATTTACTAGTACACAGCTATGGTTAGTACATGTTTAGTACATGTTTAGTTAACTTGGATCTGTGTTCTGGCAATAGTTCTTTTGTCTTCTAGGAGAATTTTTTTTTTTGTCTTGTCTAAACTTCCTTAAGTTTTACATTAATTTTTTTCATGCTGGTCCAGCACTGCTCAGCAGCAGCTAAAACACTGGTGTGTTCGCAACACCTTTCTTAGCTACTAGTGCAACCAACACTGTGAGGGCTGCTGTGGGAAAATGAACTCCATCTCAGCCAGACCCAATACAATCCCTAACAATCATACCTGGGAAAGAAGAGCTGTCCCTATACACAACTCTCTAACAAAAATAAATAAGTAAATAATCCAACATAAACCTCAAGTTATACTTTGGTTGATCTCAAAAGCAGCAGTCCATGACTGAACAAAAACCTGCAGAACATGGGAGTAATAGGCAGACCATGGGCAGATTTGGCATTAAAGTTTCCTTATACTTCTCATCCAGGATAAAACAAAGAATCTACCCATCAATAATATTTTTTTTTCCTTAAGACCTTTTTTTGTTCCTTTGGAAGCTAATTACTGAGGTGTTAATATTCCAAGATTTAAGCCCCTAAGAATATTTGAGGTGAAACAGTCACAAGCAAAATACCAAAATAGTTGTATTCACCTATGGAAGCACCGACATATACTTGCTCTGCTTCCATTTCCCCTGACCTTTATCAGCTGAGATAAATGAGCTCCATTTCTCACAGAAAAAAAAACCCGAACAAATCCAGACCTACCACTTCTTCACATTTTCCATTTCACAGCTTTCTTCTCAGTTTGTATTGCTGCTTACTAATTTAGCAGGACAATCGCCCTTCATTGCAATACCCACATATTATCCTTTCTTTAATGAGTCTGAGTTGAAGATTAGATTGAGAAATACCCCACATGATTATGAAATGGATTATCTGGTATTATGCCATTAGTATTTCTCAGATGACATTTGCAGATGAACTTAACTTTTTAAGTGAAAATTGCATGTTAATAAAAAATGTGGTTTATTCTAATGAAAATTTTTTAATGTGATCATATTTTTTGATACCATTTCAGATGTTGGACCTTTTTCAGGTGATTATATAAGTTTTTATTTTCTTTCTTTTTCAATCTCTTTATTGAATTTGCATGATCAACTATATTTGCTTTTAGTGTTCAATCTTGATGACTTATTCAAAATTCTATTTTCATACTGTTTTCACAGATGCTGCAAACCAGCTGGCTCCAGCCAAGACTCCTTCAATTAGCATCAGGGTCAACCTTTCCTTCCCTCCATCACTTGATCATACAGTTAATATAAAAACACAGAGAAAGTGGGGAGGGATGGAAAGGAGGGGTAGCCTGTTTTAGAGTGAGGAATTCTGATTGCACAGCACTTTGACCTGTTTTTATTTAACTTGGTAGGAGTTTTGCTACTGATTTCGGTGCCTATTGGTCCAGACTTTATTAAAGAGATTTTTTGGTTGGTTTCTTTAAAAACTCCACACAACATTATTCAGAAGGGAAATCAATCTACCGAGGGCAGTCACTTTTAGAGTAAATACAGAAGTGAGCTGTGGAAATGCACGTGTTTAACCTTTGAAATTTATTTGAAAAACACTGTTATTCTCCCCAGTATCACCTTCAAAGGGCTTACTGTAATGGCTCTCTTTCTTTTGATTTCATTGGAAATTGAAGAAATCAGTGCCACTAAAAGACACTTGAGTTTTGATAGTAAAGGAACTGAGGGATTTCTGACCATTTAATAAGAGGTTAAATATAAAATGTATATAAGCCTCAGATTAGCACCAGAAAATCATTTCCACATGCAATACGGGAATCCTTCAAGTGCTTTTACCCAATATTTTAAATGTTTGCAATTAGTTCATATAAGAAACATGAATTGTTTCTCCCCGATTTCATCAATACTGAAATCAAAGGCACTCAGTCACTGATTCTGCTGTTAAAAAACAAAGCAAAAATTCAACATTCACTAAGTATACAACATAACAACAGGAGACACTCTGATTACTGTCTGCACTATGTATAATATTAAAATTATACAGTGTGTGTACATGTTTATCCAAGCATGTTCATATGTAATTTGTCTGTGCAGCAGCAGTGTACACAGCTTTTTCCACATAGGGATTTACCATCTGGTCCTCTGAAAGGACCAAGCACAATTGTGACACCTACTGCAAACCCAACATCACCACTAACATTAGGCCCTTGGGCTGCACTGCTTGGCAGAGCAGTTGTACAGTCTCACCTTCAGACAGGAAATATGGGGACGATCCTTCTTTTCAAAGGATTTTTCATTTCCCCCTCAAATACTGATACACTTTAGGGTTTAACCTAAACAAAGCCTGGACACCAATGAAGTTGCACAGCTTCTGTAAAACAGCCTTATCTTGTTACTCCGTTTATCATCGTACTCCACCATTGCCTATTGGGTAGGTGTAGGGAAGATAAAGCCAAACCCTTCCCAGCAATTCACAGTGAAAGGGTGAGAACCATGGATACTAGATATAAGGAAAAGAATTTACAATGAGCGTGGTCAAGCACTGGACCACAGAGGTCTAGATTTTGCAACTTATTCACATAAAAACATTGTGATAAAAAGCTAAGGCAATCAGTAAAGTATTTCTGAAGTTTCTTACCATGGTGTGTGAGAATTGCTGCAAGGAATAATTTGAGAAATCTCTCTGCAGATGCCTCGTATTTTCAAAAATAACTAGTTCATTAATCCCTCAGAGATTACATTCCACCTTGTTTTTACTTCCAGAAGTTCCTTTATTTATGGGAGTTGTCTGCCAAATTCAGGAAAATGTCTCAAGACTGGAGTACATAACAAACAGCTTGGATTACACAAGCATTGCCTCCCTTGTTGTCCAATGGAATTACAAGAGCATGTCTCTGAGAAATGAGCCATTTCCTTTCATGCATTTGAACTGAAAAGACACCATGCTGACCTGCACACTGAATTTTCTAGTATGCATATCTTTAATTCAAATGAATTAACCACACACATATAGACAGATCTAGATCCAGGAGACAGAAATAGAGTTCAGCTCAAAATCCAAGACCATCCTTCTTCTTTGTGAGTTTTCTTCAAGAGAATCCTCAGGGTTCAGTCTCACAGAGCACTGAGTTACCTCACCTACCACCAACATCAAAGGGGTTCAAGTGCACTCAGTGTCTCACAGAACAGAGCATCAGCCTGTCGACATGTTTAAACTCCAGACATTTATTTTTAATGAATAAAATAACATTCCCTTCTATGCTCCCCTCCTTCACTGGTTCTTTTCTCCTTCCAGGCCTGATTTAGAAAAGTGCTAAGTAAAATGAACACTTACTCCTTTCCTCTTCCATCACCAATTACCCCCGATAGACACAGAGCCAAATGGCACAGAGGATTTCTTTGCCACAGGGGTGGTCTTCAGGCTACAGTTCTGAAACATAGTAATAAATTCAGCACTGCCTAACAGAAGTCACAGAAGCAAAAGTAGATGGAGGGCAGAGTTACTTTCTAATATTTTGCTAAATCAGACTGAAAAGAATGTTTCTGCTCTGAAACTCAATTCTTCTTTTATAAAATCTGGCACCTACCTCTGCAAGTAGAATAACAGCCTTAACTATTTTTAACTTACTAATACTAATTACTGAACTTCCCTGGTGGGACAAAAGCAATATCAGAACTGCATCACTCGACCCCTGTCACCACCCAAGCTGGTTGAAGTGTCACAGCAACGTTGAATCCAACAGGAAAAGAAGTTCGTGAGATTTCTATTTCAGGTCTCCTAACCAAGGAATAGCACCCTTTCCAAGGAAAAATATAGAGACTCTTCCAAAGACAGTATAGAGCCTTTTTTCTCTTCTTCTTTAATTTGTCTGAAAAGCCCTTGTATGACAAAACAGGACAAAATGTGATAGTTTGAGCACAGCTTGCCACTGCAGTGAAGCCTACTACACCACGTCACTTTGCAGTCCATGTGCCAAGTTGGATGAGTAAGTCAAAAGGAAGAGCTTAAAACGAGAGCAATGCAAGTGAGCTGTATCTCACCTAATGTCAGACAGACAATGCTGAGGTTGCTGCTATAATTCCCTCCATAGTCAGTAGGAAGAAATAGGGAGGTATTTGCAGCTGCACTATTTTTAAAAGGTTTCTTTTAGGATGGAGTGAGTTACTTTTCTCCATGGACATGAAAGTGGATTTGACAAACTATTGATTAATGGGTCCAAGATTCCTCTGTTTGCTGCAGCCCTGTGACTTCTTTGCCTCTGCATACTGTATAGTGCTCTCTATTATCTGTGTTCCAGTCAGATAGTGAAATAATCTCAGCCAGGAAACGGCTTCTATGGTGAGTCTGTGCAGAAAAAGAGCACAGTGGAGAAAATATATATGTGTGTTCTCCTACTAATAAATACTAATGCTGAGTATCTAGGGAACGGGGCAGTGGTAAACAGTAAATAAAACCAATTTCAGTTTCTGAAATGTTCTTTATTATAAGTGAGACATTATGTTACATTATATATATATTATTAATATTATATTGTTATTTCATAAAGATGTCAGCTACTTTGATGGCATTACTTTTTAATAACAACCTGTTGCAGGGTACAGCATTACATTAAAAATCTATGGTCACATTAGATGTGGGTAATTGCAAGGGCTGAGTCAATGGAGAAAAGAGAGTGTTCTTATATTGAAAAAGTTCCCCACCACATCACTTGTGCCTTAGCAGCAGGGCTGGGGGCGGAGGAGCTCATTGCTTTCAAAAGGCTGGAAACAGTTCCAGCATTCCCACTGCCAGAATACTTTATTAATATTCCTTGTCTTACAGGCTGGCAAGTGAAAAACTAGAGACCTGTCATCAATTAGAATGGTGATGATGAGCCAGCCTAAAATAGGCCAATGAACAGGGCAAGTGCCCCTGTGGTTTGTCAATTACCTGAATTATTTGCAGTAGTTTTAGTGTCATCTGCAATGAATACAAATAGCAAGCACATGATGTCTGGAATGCAGCATGTTTAAGATCAGCTTTGGTGTTAACAGAGGAGGGGAAACAACTGACATGTTCTAACAGAAATATTGCAGAAGAGGAGCTCTCATTCACATCTCTCTCCCCACCTTCACACATGTTAAATAGACTTCATTCTGTCTGGCGGCCCTGTGCTTTTTCTAGAGGGTGAAACCTGGTGGAGGGAAGTGCAGCTCTGCTGACCCTGCAGTGTGTGTCACGGTGTCACTGTCCAGTGTCAGCATTCCTTGTCAGTGACTCCCCCAGAGTCAGGAAAACGGGCCAGCAGGACTGGTGGTGTAGGTAACTTCAGGGGATCTCAGCTCACCAAGGCTTTTCTCTCCCAAAAAATTCTGTTGTAGACAACAAGCAGAAGAAAAGGCAAGAGTAAGGCAATCCAGTATTCCTGAATTCAACCAAATTATAAAGAATACATTTTTAAAAGGGGAAAAAATCAAATAAAAGAGATTGATCTCTTTTTTGGGTGTTTTTTCAAAAGCTTCTTAGAAAGTTTTGTGGTAAATTCCATGAGAAATATTTAACAGTGACTCAGAAAATATTATACTCTTGCAGCAATGAACTTTTATTCTTTATCAAGAAAACAGCTGGACTACCACTGGTTTGGTGAATATTTAAACTGATTGCTAGTTTGTTGGTCTTTCTTTTACATTTCTCCTTTTCTTTATAGCTTTCCACCCTTCTTTGCTTTGTATCCTTCTCTCCCACTTCTTCTTTAACATCTTTGGAAATCATTAGGTAATTGCAATGATTTGACATTCATAATTATGTATTTGGCCACATTGATATTTTTCATTATTTAAAAGAATGCATGGGTAGTTATTGGCACCTCTTCAAGTTGTCTGCTGTTCCTAAAATATATTTTGAAGAATGTATTTTATACGGCTTGATAAGTTTCAGAATTTTCAGTAAAATCGCTGAATACAAGAAAGATTTGGAGTACTACAAAGGGACCTGTAGTAGTCTCTAGAACCTTTTCCCTTCCTCTTGGCTTTCATATAACTCTGGAGGCTAAACTTACTACAAACATCTAACCTTCATTAAGAAATTTAAAATGTAGATGCTTAGAATCCTAGCACTTAAAAATGTCTGGCCTCCCTATTTCCTGAGCATTCAGATTGAGACAGAAGAATGAGGTAGTTTTGTGTTGCTGTAGTACCCGGCACGGAGAGATGCAGCACACACAAATCCAGTGAGAAAACAGAGTGAGTTTTATTATTTACAACCTCTGCTTATATGTGCTAAAATTCCATAAGTGATTGGTCAGTGGTCACCCACCTCCTGGGGTGATTGGCTGAAGTCCTACAACACCCAGTTCCAAACACTCTCTGCCTTAAACCCAAACAGATCAGGAAAACAGCAGGTGTTCAGATACTATTTACAAAAACCATCTTATTGTTTTCACAGCTTGCATGAGAAAGGAGAGATTCTTGCAAAATACTGCAAGAAGCAGTGAAAACCTTCTGCTAGTAGCTTTTCAGTATCCACAGTTTTGTACCTAATTTTCCTCTATTATTTTGTACCTAATTTTCCTCCTAATTTTGCTCAGTGAATGCATAGTATGTACCAGTAATACTGGGCTCCCTACAGAAAGCAGAAAATTTAGGAGAAGTAACACAGAATCCAAATTCACCTACAGGAAAAACATAAAGTTCAATGGCCTGTCCAGGGCAAAAATTGCAAACAGGCTAGGAGGTCTTGACCACTAGAAAGAAGCAAGTTCTAAGACTCAAAATGTGGGCAGAGATTGTGATTTTGAAAGAAGCACTGTAAGACTGCTAAAATATCAACATACTTCATTCTACCTACCGATAACAGTGACTGAATCTTCTGTAATGAAAAAAATTTTGAATAATTCAGATCTTGAAAATTTCTTACAACTTTACAATATACAAAACATTCAAAAGAAGTCCACAACCATTGGAAATGACTCTTTAAAATAATCTCAAAATCCCTCATTCATGTGTAGAGATACAATGGAAGTGTGGAGTAGAATTTTGGCTACTTTTTTACTTGGTGCACATGCTGCCATCATGCTACAAACATTAAATGGGCTGATTCACTTCACAGAATATCCAGTATTGTTACTAAATTCCACAGCGACTGTTTTATTATGCTAATTGATAATCTAGTGCGCTCCAAAGATTAAAGAAAAATGAAATTAAAGCTACAAAATCAAAGGGTAACAACTTTATAATGCCTCTTTAATTTAGTGAAATACAATTAAAGTCACACAGAGATAGAATTGACTATGAATACCAAAATGAATGTAATTGACAGAGTAAATGTTACAGAGCAGGGATGCATAAGAGCAAAAACAAATGTCAATAAACTTCAGTGCCACTAAACTGTGCCACTGGGCAGGCTCACTGAACATCACAAATCTTAAAAGTCCTTGGGGATAGCCAGCCACAAAGAAAGCTATGATGAATGTTTATGAAATCAGAAGTAGATGGTATTGGAAGGGTCTGATTTTATAGGCATGCAAAAAGCACTAGAAACATAATGTGGACTGTAATTACAGTAGGAGCTTGACAGAGCACAAGAAAAGTGTTTCATTGATTGGAAAAATTTGAGCTGAACATACTGCAATTTGTAAAACTCTCAGTGCTCACAACCTGAATTTTAAAAATGGTTTCTTTTAGGCTGTAATCTGTGGAGAAGTTGCCTCAATATTTATTTTAAGTTTTTGAAGTTGGTAGAGACATTGTAATGACCTTCAAATACATGCTATTGTAAGCCAGTAATTCAATAGTTCTTCTGTACTGGGCTACTTATTAAAACATCTTTTCTTATACCAGATCCCCTGACGCCTCCTAACTGGTTGCATTCTATCTGGGAGAAATGCACCAATCGTATTTAACTGAATATTATACCGTCAAATCACTTTGTGGTCTGATGGGATCAGTGAAAGTGTATAAGGCCTTTCCAGTGGAGATTGCCATTGCCAGTGCAATTCTGATGTTAGAAATTCGAAGCTGTTACCTTCTACAGGCCTTATGGTTATTGTGATGAGTCAGTCATGTTCTACATCCCATGTGATATTCTCATTTATCACAAAAATCATTAGCATTTTATTTTCCCTAGAAGTAACATGTATGGATCCAGAAAAAAATCTGTCTTGGAGTATCTTCACTAAGCTTATTCTATGAAGAGGAGTCCAGTTGTTCTGGCTGTCAACACAACATATTTTTGAAATTATGAATTCACAGCCAAAGAACATTTTGTAAAATTGCCTATATCTAGCAGACCAGAGTTTACATGAGTATAATAATCAGGTTTTACACAGTCAGGTTTTCACAACCCAATTATTTTTGAATTGCGTAGTAAAAAATAAATTAACCTGCACTGAGGGATTCATCTTAGCTTTTTAGACATCTACAATGTAGATTTCTACATATACTAAGCATCTAAACAACCTCTATAACTGAAGGGGAAAATAGTACCTTCTAGAGGATGATTTGTTTCATCAAAGAAAGATGAAACATGGCCAGTGAATGTCTAAAAAACTCAAGTGTAGCTATCTACACTGTCAGCTTTTGATATTGAGTAAAAATAATCCTTTTTTCTCTCAGTCAGGAGAGTAGAGATTATAGTTACGTGTTCCTTAGAAAATAAGTTCTATTTATGAGCAAATGAATTAAACAAAATAATTTAGATTTGATTTCAATATGATATTTATTTCTTTTTTTATCAAAAATTGAAGGCAGGGGGAAGAATCTCTTTAAAATAATTTAATAATCACATCCTGCACCAAATATGGCAATTCTACATTTAAGTCCTAGTCTGAATGAAAATCTTTGACTTACTTAAACAAGCTTTGCATCATAGCCTGGTATTTTCCCCATTAATTGCAGTTCCTGCAAATACTTCAGTTACTGAGTCCATGTTATAGGAAAATTAGACCCAGTGGTGATACATACACCAGTAAATTAAGGATTCCCAAACTGGTTTTGACACTGAGATTCACCAGCAAAGAATGTCCCACCTCCTTACTACTAAACCTTCCTCTTCAGTATAACATAGGGCCTGCAAGCTATCTGCAGGAACAGCACCTGTTTTAACGTCGTTCCTGAACTCTGCCTTGAAATTGTTTGCAGCTGCTATTTGGTCTGGGTTCAAAATAATGCCAGGTGCTACACTAACAATTAAGACAATCAAGGCCAGTGATGTCCTCAACACTTCACCTGCATGCTGATGAAATACATTCAATTCCTCAGAAATTTTTGGAAGTCAGCCCATCACTGATTTTTATTTTTTTTTCCTTAATATTAGGAGGTTCATAGGCTCTACCAGTGAGCTAAAATAAATCTATATAAGGATGTGGGTTAACCCTAGTCAGCAGCTAAGCACCAACACAGATGATCAGTCATTCCACACTCACACCAGAATGGTAAAAGCAAGAGTAAACACTTGGGTCAAGATACAAACAGTTTCATAACTAAAGGAAGGAGAGGTGAAAAACAAGCATGTGAGGTAAAGGCAGTCACTCACCAACTCCCAGCAGGAGACCATTCCCAGTCAGTCTCAAAGCAAGTACAATTTTGGGAAAATCTATCGTTTCCACTTCACTGCTGAGCACAATGTCATACGGCACGCAATATCCCTTTGATCAGTTTAAGTCAGACATCCTGGCTGTGTCCCCTCTCAACTTCTTATGCACCCTGTTGTGTTGCACTATGGGGAACTGAGGAGTTCTTTTGAAAATGGATGGTTGGGAACGAAATGAAGCCAAATGAGGCAAACCTTGTATCTGAGAACAGTTTACTGGCATCAAAAGGAGAGGGAAAAGGAGTTGCCTGAGCGAAAGAGGGCTAGAAGAGACAGAAAAGAAGAAGGGAAAATGGAAAAGGACTGGGGAGAGGAAAGAGAGGGGACAGAGACAAAAGGAGACAGAAGGAGGGCATTACCATCAGCGAATCAGGGCAGTGCTGTCGGTGTCTGGGTGGCGGGTGGGTGTGCATGCACTGACTGCCTGTCTGTGGCTGGGCTGGGTGTTGGCGACGCTGCACGGGTCTCGGAGGGTTGCAGCTCCCCAGGCGCGGTTCGTGTGGCGATGGCACCGGACACGAGGTGAGTGGGCGCTCAGGTGGGAGGACCAGGACCATGGACAGGGTCACGGTGACTGGCTGGATCGGGGCAACAGGGCAGGTGGTGTCAGCTGGATCGGCTCGGCAGCAGAGTTGGATGCAGTCAAGGATGCGGGGCGAGGTGGCAGGAAGGCGATCAGAAACACAGGAAGGCAGGGNCGAGGCTGCACGGGTCTCGGAGGGTTGCAGCTCCCCAGGCGCGGTTCGTGTGGCGATGGCACCGGACACGCGGTGAGTGGGCGCTCAGGTGGGAGGACCAGGACCATGGACAGGATCACGGTGACTGGCTGGATCGGGGCAACAGGGCAGGTGGTGTCAGCTGGATCGGCTCGGCAGCAGAGTTGGATGCAGTCAAGGATGCGGGGCGAGGTGGCAGGAAGGCGATCAGAAACACAGGAAGGCAGGGCAGGTGTGAGGGCAGGAGAGCCAGAAGGCAGGCAGGCAGGCTGGGGCCAGGGCAAAAGGGGGAGCAAGCAGGAACAGACAACAGTAGCCAGCCCCAGGAGACCAGCAGCGAGCCCAGACGGAGTTGGTTTTTATACCCCCTGGTCCCTCCCAAAGTCTGCCTGCCAGCAGGGATCCACTGGTCCAGCCCAACCTTCCTGTGCTGTCCATTGGTGGAGAGCAACTCACAACCTGGTTGGAGAAGCCCCTCCACAGTGTCTCTTACTGCCTGCCTCATGGGAGGTGTTGCCAAGCGAAGTCCTCCCAGAGAGAAGGCTTCTTCTAGTTGCCTCCTGCACGTGGCACATGTGCACCCCTCCTCCACATGCCTCTGACAACCATTGTTGAGGCATAATAAAACTGAATTGGCTCCTCACATACCCCCAGCCTACTCACTGGCAGCCAAAGGGATAAATAGAGAAAGCCTCTAGGCTGCAAAATTACTGCTCAGCAGTAGCCAAAACACTGGGGTGCTATCAAAACCACTGTAGACCCAGGTCCATACAGCTTCCTATAAAGAAGGTTAACTCCAAACCAGCCAGACCCAGTAAGAAGTAACTACCCAAAATGAATAAGAAAATTTTGACCTGTGAAAGAAGCTCTTCCAACTGCCAAAAATCCCAGATTATGGGAAAAGCATTTAAATATGTGATTTATTTATAAAAAGAAAATCTTTAGAAAGGTGATGCTGTTATTGCTGGGATCTAACTTTTCCTAAACCAACAGAATGCAAAGATATAAGGATCAGTCATCTGAAATAATACTTTATTCTTAGCCTTCCAAATTTTGATTCAATTTGGGATGAAAATGCAAGATTAGCTGAAAGACCTAGGAAAGGGCACAGAATTATAATTCTGGTATCGATGTGTCCCACACATTATAGGATTCTGTAAATAGTTAAACAGCCATTTAAAGTATAGAGAGTAAGTTCATAATGCCCAGGAATGTTAAATGCCACTGGTTAATTGAATGGTGTAAAATAATATAGACCTAAACAACAACTTTCTGATTTGCAAAGTAATCTAAATCTAGCCAGTTTAAATAATTAAGTGCAGACCAAGTCAGGGATGTGTTTTTCAGCTCAGAATAATGCATCTATTAGATCAAAAAATAACATATCACATCCTTTGTGGGTAACGTCAAAGTCAAAAAAGGAAAATATGTTCACTTCTTAGGCATCTGCACCATCCTATTTACAGCAAGAGAGAAATTAGACTCAGAAAGTTTTTTCTGAGTTTTATGAAGTTCTGACTCCACTGTGCACAAGGTCAGATCTACCCAGGACTCAGCTGTAGATTTCTTGGCCAGAAGTGTGGTATACAGGAAATAAACAGTCTCAGTGATTAAAAATAATTTTGTCTGGGAGATAAAGAATCCGAGAGTATTTTACGCTCATCATAGATTCTTTATTAGTTCAATAAACCAGTAAAGCTCATTTGGAAGCTCTTTGTGAGCTGATAACATCCTTACAACATGAAGTAGCATAATAATATATGAGTTTCTGTATTAATCTGTGGGTGGCTGAAATGTCTTTCAAAAACTAATGCACCAGGAAAGCAAAAGGAGCATCCGTGTAGACAGGGATAAAGCACAGAAGAGCCAAGATCCAAGTCCATATAATAAATATGGCTAGGCCCTGGATGAGCACTGCCAGCTCAGTAATTGTCCAAGTATGGGCTTCACTTTAGCAGGAGGAACATTTCATATGCAGTGGAGGAGATGACAACTCCCAGGGCTTGCTGGGTCAAGGAAGCACCTTAACCATACATCATGGGAAACCCCTGGGACGAGATCTGTTACAAGCTGGCAAGTTGAAGTCTCAGATAATTAAAGGAATCATATCTCAACAATAGGAAAATGACAAAAAACTTTTTCCTATGATAAGAAAGCAAAATTGATGTAATAAACCACAGGAACACCATAAAGATTAAAATTTATTTCCCTGATATAACAGCAAAAGGGAGAAAGAGCTATTTCTCTTACTCCTACTTCCTCACTTCATTTGCTGTGATATCTGAAAGTAAGTTTTAACATTCTTCCTTCTTCATTTGCAAAAAGAAGCTGCAAAAAAAATCCCTACCAACTGGGATGCAAATTCATCTGTTGTGGTCTTTGTCACGGGGTGATGAACAAAGAAACAGTAAAGTCAGCTTCTCCCAAATTTATGGGAAAGCTGTGATTTGTAGAGGTGAGCTGCATCTGTATTTCACATGTACTGGAAAGATGTTCTTGTCAAAATTGCTCTCCAAATGTTTTCAGACAGTTCTTGTTTCTTTCTTTTTACTATTTGACAGACGGGGTGTGAAGGGAGGTCTTCATTTGAGAGATTTAGTTGTCCTGTGTCAAGGCTTCACAAGATTTCAAAAAGTGCTTTGGGAGGATAATTTTACTGATGTAGTGCAATCTGATCCAGCACAACAATTACATGTCAAAAATTACATCAGTGTATTACTATAAGGGGTTTTTTTAATGTCATTATAAAGGCAGAAAGGAGTGTCTAGCAAAATACTGACGTAACTTCTTGTTTTTAGGAATTAAAATCTGAAAATTTCCATTTTACCCTACATATTTGCTTTACTTGGAATTAACGTCTGTTTTGGGACCCTTTAGAGAGCTGAGCTAAATGACAGAGATGTACTTATCCAGATCCTGATTGAGTAGCCAAGGCCAGTATGTGATCACAGATCACAATGCTCCCAGTGGTATAGACAATATTTGGTACCCAAGATGAAGTCAAACAGCTTTTCAGGATATGTAAATCTATTTGCATGCTCTGCACCAAGTGATCTTCAGTCTTCACTGTATAAAGCTAAACATAGCAAATCCAATGGTGAATTAGCACAGCGCAATGAAGGACTGTGCAGAGATAACTAATTTTGGTCCAGAAAGTCTTTCAGCAAACTTACTTGAATAGGAAGGGTTAACATGGCCCTACATATGAACGGTGTAGACAGCAGACATCCATTTGCAGATCACATGAAAGCTTCTTACACTTCAAGTTGCGTGGTCAGTACCTGCTGAGATGAGATGTAGAAACTCCTGGTAACGTTATCTCTTCCTTTTAACTAACGTGAATGATTCTATGTATGTGTGAGGTATGGCAGGGAGAGCGGGGCACAGAAGGATCAGGGCTGCTTTTAGAAAGCCCTTAGGCACATGCCTAATACAGACCTTTGCTGCTGGGATCAGTCACGTTCTGGTCTAGCTCCATAATGCTTACGTGTTGTAGGTACACTACAGAGAACACAACCTCCAAAATTAAACTGTGGTGTATACAGTATAGTCAGGCTGACTTTCTACACTCAAAACTGGGTTGCATTGTGAATTTTTTCAAGTTTATTCCATTGTAATCCATCACTGCACTCTCACAGATTTTAAGGACAAGAAGAAACTTTGTAAACATGCTAAGTTTTGGCACCATTATAATCACTTATAGTTTGATTTTTTTTCCAGAATTATAGATAGACATATTTTCCCAGGTTGTTATACTCATTGAATTATCTAGAAGAAAAAAAGGAATCATTTCATGCAAGGGGAACATTTAGAGTGTACGGTCAACATTTCTGGGAATTTATGACTGACACATTTATTTGAAGCTGTTAAGGAGGTCTTTCTCTGCTTAATAAGTCCTTTGAGAGTCATAATTGAAGCCTGATGGATTGATTACAGTGGATAATTCTTTGTTTCCCAAGCATTTTTTTAAAAATTCCTTGTACTCTTCCTGCTCAGTTGTTTATAAAATACATTATCTTGTTTTAATCTTTGTAAAGAAGTTAAACTAAGCTTGCCTTTATATATCTGTGTTAAATTTTCCCGAAATATTGTTTAGAGTACGTCTCCCATATATACAATTTCCTTTACAGTAATTTTTTACAGAAGTACAAGTGCTGATTTAACTGGCCATAAAAAGAGAACATTTATTCACAGCATCTGGCTTATATGCTGTGTTCAGAATGGCAAACGTTTTTGTTTGAAACAGCATTGGTTCATCTAGACCATCCCCCTGCCTGTGTTACTACAGTTCACATTGCACCATTTAATTGAAAACTAAGCAGCCAAATGAATACTATTTTGCAGCATCCAGCATTCCTCCCAAAAGAACTGTGATACAATACATTGTAGGAGCTACTACAAGCTGGCAACAGACATTTAGCAAATCACATTTCAAAGAAGAGGGAAAGAAAAGGATTTCAATCACACTGTAAACTATAAAACTCATGTTTGTTGTAAGTTCTGGTGTCCAGATCTCCTTCTTTCTCTCCATCTCTCTACAAACCCTTCTCTTCCTGCATCACACTACATTTATTTCCTCAGAGTTTTAATGCCAATTTCAGTATATTGGATTACAGGTGTGATAACTTCATTGGTAAAACTCGCAGTGTGAATATCATTATATTCATGTCTAAGCGTTTTTACAAGACCAATTTTCAATTTGGTCAATTCCCAATTTTTTAATTTGTGTACCTAACATGAAAAGAACATGAATTTATGAATACTACCTTGCATACTTCTAAAAATCTATTCTCTGATCAGTTGTTCATTCTGATAGGTATAAGAATCTTGAAATATGAAAATTAGTAAAGAAATAAAAAAAAATTTCTTTATTATAACACTTTATCTCTTTATCATAAAATATTTTTGGATCATATAGGACATTGCTCTTTACAGAAAGGCAGAGAAATTTTAATTTTCAGTTCACAATTAGAACTTTAAAAAATTACCCAGAAAAAATTACAGCTTAATTATTTCTTCATTTTCCCTTTTGATTTAAGCACCACCTAAAAGAGTATCTGTCTACATTTTGTGTAGCATTGACATAAGCTTTAAAACACAACAAAGCAAGGTTATCTGATCAATTCAAATAGCAGCGGCATCCTTTCTACAACTGTGATCACATCTCAAGCAAATCAGGACCTGGAAGACTCAACATGGATTATAATTCTACTCAACACTGTGTTTTCTTCTAAATAACACTCCAGCTCCGAAAAGACAAGTTTTGCAGTCAACTCCATGGTGAATGACTGGAGACCAGAGGAGGGAAGGAATGTTTTCTCATGAAAGGAACTTTAAATTGGTCCTTTTTCGTAGTCAGTAAAAAATGCATGCAAGCACCACGTTTGCACCCCCACCCTGGGCTGAGCATCACGACCCTGCGGCAACAAAGACTGCGAACATAGCAGAGCAATATCATGTGATCTTCAATAAATCACTAGCCCATGAAACTGCTTTTCTCAAAGACCTGAGCTGACAGTTTGATGCTAAAGCAATCATTTAATAATGTGACATCAGGAAAAGAAAATATGCTGCTAAACTATGTGTTGCTGATATATAAGACTCAATATAAAGAATATAGACTGAGAAAACTGTTGGTACTTGCAAGGAAGTGGCCCAATGGAACATAAATTCATGATAAAACCTGAGAGATGATTCTAGTACAATAGAAATGAATAATGTACATTCAATGTGGATCCTCATTTCACACAAGTTATGAGCAGTAAAGCGAAAATCTAGTAGGAAATCACAGTAAAACTGGACATGACAAGGATCAATATCCCTGAATGAAGTCCAGTGACACAGGAATTGAATTAGGAGGGATGAAACCACAATACAGGAATGAATCCAAGTCCACATCTGTCACTGCTATCTATTCTCAGCATCCTATTACATCAGAGAGCCTGTCTCTGAATTTCTGTTCTAAACTTAGAACAACTGGAATGAAATTATTGCATACTCAATTTATTATCTACTTGATGATATCTTAGTAGATCCATTGAGATTATAACTGGGGAAATACAGGAGAAATCTGCAATGATACACTAAAGTAAGACAAAAGAAAATATTTAATTAAATGGTAAATTCATTGATGAAATATATTGCCTAACAAGTAACTTGTTTTTTTTTATTGTCCCATTCTTATCAGAAAAGGAATTTGTTCATTCTTGATAGAATTTAGAGTCCACAAGTAACAACTCACACCAACTCTGATTAATATTACTTAGTTTTCATAAATTATCCTTCTCTTGTTTATACCTTGAAAAAAAGTCCCATCAACTACACGCTAAGCAAGATAGAATATTCTAAGCCCAACACCAAAAGTCCTCCAAGACAGATGAAAATCCATTCCTAATCTTTAGGTCTAAAAATAAGGCTTTCATTTAGGACCGTATTTCATTTGTTAGTACAATTTGATTGCACACAGAGATTTTTATCTTTTACCCCTGAGTTCCACGACGACAGTTATTTGTCAGTGTGTGCAAAACTGGTCACCTGTAAAGCCAGGTAAAATATTACTTGAAGCTTACATTTGCAGTCCTGGGTCCTTGGTGAATACAATGGATATGAAAGAACATGAGTTTAACAATCTACATATGCAGCTTTGGGAAATAAAATTCATGCTGTCAATAACTGCCCTGAGACAGGGCTTAGAAAAATATTTTTTCCTTCAAAACAAGCCATCTCCTAAAACCATAAAGAGGAACGTTTGTTCTGGCATTTATTCACATAGAACTATAAACAATGTGTATTTTTGATGAAATTTTAAGTGTTAACATATATTTTAGAGGACATGAAGCTCATTCCACGCTGCACAGTCACTATTGCAGCAAACGCTTCTGCTCCAGGTCTTTGATGGAAAGGAATGTTAAACAAAGATCACCTTCAGGTATCCTGACCTAAGGGACAGACTTGCCAGTTTATCGTCTTCCTTTGTAGCTCTTGTGTCTCATCCATCCTCTCCACTTCACTCGGTCTTTGAACCTTGCTCTGCAATACATCACGCCACATTTCTCAAACTGCAGTGCATGTTAAAAGAAGCACAAGCAAACAAGCAGTTGATGCTGTCTGGTACTCTGTTCCCAAGCTGTTGTATAATGGACAGGTCTGTGCTGCTTTTTCTAACTACTAGGTATAAAATTGGATTCAGTTTCTCTCCACAGCCTTCCCCTCTGCTTTCTTTCATGACTGTGCTATTCTCCCACTTCTGCTGTTCTTGCAAAACAGTAGAAGAATGCTGTCTGGATCACAAAGAGAGCCAGATTCTCCCTGCATCACTTTGATATATCCTGGCTTTCGTGGCAGTCAGTCAAAGCAGTCACTTACAGCTATTTGTCTACCTCATGAACTACCAGAAGACAAACAGGACCTTCCAACAAAAAATATCTTACAAGAAAACTGTCAATTTAACTATAGATAACACCTACTTAAATGTGTTTATATGTAAGTGTTGATAGGTGGAATAGATGATAGATAGAGGAATAAGGTGATAAACAGAGACACAAGCATTTAAACAGACTGCTGGTTAGTACTCAAGTCTGGCCATGCCCTGCATCTGATCTGCAGTCTGCCCTATCTTCTCATTAAACCACATTTCTAACTATTTTTTTGAATGAGGGTACTTTTTATCTGTGACCGTGTGTGTGTGTGGATGTCTAAGAGCCAGGAATCAGTGACCAGGTCATAAGCACCGTGTGCTCACGATGTCAGAAACTGGAGAGACCACAGGGTGTGCACCTTGACTAAGTCATATGTTGGTGTGTCATCGCGAGAAAGGATAAAGCTGAACTAGCTGGTGAGTAGGGTAGAAGCTTGGTAGCCAGATATTAGAGCAGCTGTAAGTCTGGGTGAGGTATTGGAGAGATTAAAGAGCCTGAGCACTTGCTACTGAAGGGACCAGGAGGTCTAACTCAGCACCTGTGGGGGACGTAAGGTCTGGCTACTGCTAAGGTCATAGCTCAGGACCAGCCAGAAAACCCTTCAGTGTGTGTGAGCCTGTACATGAAACAGCTGAGATATCAAGGAATCCAGTTTACAACTACTGGTTAAATTTGGAGTGTAAGGCCAGCTGCTGGGAGGATCTGCAGTGCTTGTGGCTGTGAATATGTGTGTAAGCCTGTGTAACAACAGCTGAACTGTATCTACACGCCAGCATCTTGGATGAGAGAACAGGGGTGCAAGGCCAGCTGCTGGATAGACCTGACTGTATAAGGTTGGCAAGTGAGCACATATTGTGTATGTGTATGCATGCATATATTTCCCACTAACACACCTTCCTCTGCAACAAGGAGAGACAGATCAGACCATTTGAATTTAGATCCCCAGTCATTGCTGGAAGAGTTATTTTGTTCTTGATCTCAGCAGGTGCTGTTCAGAGCTGAAACTCACTGAAATCCCTTTCAGCAAAAGCCATTTTCTTTCCTTAGGATTGGCAAACATACTTTCTGTTAACCAAATGAGTTTCTGTATCATTGGAGGACTCTGCAAACATAATGCCCCCTATATCTCTGAAGTCATGGATGCTTCCTAGCTTAACTACGTTCTCCTGCACAAATCTAAGGCGATTTCTAAGATGAAAAGTTTCAATACACCTACAGCAATGCCCCTTTGACTCTTAACAGCAGAATTCACACAGCTTCCCAATGAAAGGCAAGTTTTGAGGCATTCTCAGGTGGCCCTTGCGACTGCAGGTAAAAAGGTCAGGAGTCTGGCTTTCTGTTTATAGTTCATGTACTGTTGTACTCACCTGCATGTTAACTCCAGTTAGCCTACATTTCTCAAACTTCTCCCTGAAAACTCCTATTTGTACCACCCTTCTCACATGCTACTTTTACAAAACCTTCTTCACATAAGCAGTTCCAAAAAACTTGGAGTAGAAAAGGGAGACACTAGTCATGGACCTTTCTAGGGACACTCTTCCCCTAAAGGGCAAGACACCAGTGTGATACATTGTCTACTTAAGGCAGTCAGCCTCTAGGTCTCAAAAATACCTTCTTTTCTCTAATATCCCTTAAGTTAAGGGACCTATGCTTTCTTTACATCCAAGAGTGGTCAAAATAATAATTGAAAATTTTATCACATCGTAACTTTAATTATTCGTGTAAATACAAGAGAAAACAGATACATAACACTATGGAACTCTTTCTTTATACATCTGAGTCATTTAATTTCCCTGTATCCTACCTGAAGAAAAGGCTATAGCACTAACCTTATGGGCTTTCAGAAATCTGTCCATATATATTTATTATCTGACAGTTCAAGCTTCACCATTCAACACTATGGTACCAAATACCCAGAATTTCATACAGGGTAGTAAAGGATATTAAACTTCCTCACAACAGAAATACACTATCTTCCATCTCCTACAGCAGATGGAAGCTTTCTTCTGGAAGATTTCAGTTGAATGATGAGTCTTTCTGATAATCTACCACAAGAGTTTTGAAAATAAAAGCCCAAGTTCAACCATATAAATCCATATTTAGATCTCTACCTTATTAAATGTTGAGCTCCCATTGATTTCTTTCAGAGTGTTTCAGAACCAAAGATGGCATCAGCTGGAGAGACAGAGAGCATATAGCACTACTGAAAGCCAGGCAGGTGTCTGAATAGGACTTCGTATTTATCTGTTCCTGAACTTTTATTTTTGAAGGTTTTGGCCCATCATTCAAGTTGTTTCATTGTGGGGAAAGAAGTAGAGGGAAGATTACAATTAAAGGAAAAAAAGAAAACCAAACAGAAGGAGGTCTGAAGGTCTCTTGATTCCTGAATGTCTCTGTCTACCCTTTCTGATGTGAGACTCATTGCTGGCTGGGAAGGGAATGAGCTTTCATAATGAATAATAAACTCTGCCAAAGCTCAGATCTGTTATGCAAATAAACATATCAAATGAATGCATTTTCCATGCAGCATAGCTTCTGCCAGGGAATTTGTTGAAAACATTGTTTTGCCATTGACAAAGGCAATGTGCCAAATTCAAGCCTGGTGTGAGTGGGCGCAAGTCTGCTGGTTTCAGTGGCACCGAGCCCATTCACACCAGGTCTGTAATTGGCCTATTGTGTTTCAAAGGTTTTCATGATCCAAGAAGTGCCAAAGTGCAGATAAACAAATTCCTTAGCTATAGAAGAGCTTTTTCAGGGTCAACACTAATTTTCAGTTCACTTAGCAGGCATAAACTCCTTCTGGCTGAGTTCAGTCTGTGACTGTACCAACTTTATAACCTACAGAATGAAAATTCTTGGGTACTCTCAACTCCCTCTCTGCAGAACTGCTAAAATGAGCCAGCCTTGAAGGCACCAGCTTCAGAAATTGTATCTCAGTGGAAGATGGGAAACTGGACTGATTCAATAAAAATACACCTGACCTTCCTGTTCTGACTTCATCTCAGGCAAAATCTCTTTCAAGTTTTAGAAATATTTTATTTACTCTTGCTCTCCACAAGCGATGTCAAATGTCAAAAAAAAGGGCTCAGCATACAAAAGAGTGTGAGATGGACTGTTTCTGTGAAATCTTTAACCTTGCTTTATGGTTACAAATTATGTAAATAAACATCTCAATTTTGTGTGATCTGCATACAGATTAAGTCATACCTCAGGACTTTTTGAAGTATACCCATGCAATTTCAGAGAGTATATGTTTCTGAACTCATACTTTCTTTTATCTCAACTACACCAAACACTGAGGACTATCCTGATAACTGTCATAAGGACACAATAACAAACATCAAATTTGGCAGAGAGCTACTAAGGCGAGCAGTACAATATTTGCCCTGAGATAGATCTAACTACCCTGTGACATTCTATGATCATTAGTGCAATATGGGTATCTAAATGATTAGAATAAATAGTGACTAAGATGTTTGGATTCCAGTGAGAGAGAATCAAAGATTAATGTGAGAATTAACAGAGTGGTATGCAGTATAACAAACCAGATATGATACAATTTTTTATTCAAGCTGACTTCTTTAACATTTTTGGAATGTAAACATGAAGCTGGTTGTATAAGATCAGGTCACCTATTGCCTGGGGAGAGCAGAGCAAATTTTATTGTCTTGATTTTGGAAGATTTAAGTCCTGATTTGTCTTCATTCAGGCATAAGAAATCCTGGGGCAATTTCTCTCACATACAAATTACTGATTTTCATATTTTCATCATAATTTGTCATGGTTTTCTACTGCACCTACTCTTTTTTTCACTTTAGAAGTACAGCTGTTACATATATGAGCATCTTCTGTGGCACAAAGCTGAAAAATCAGGTTTCTTGCTGTACAAGTATGGCATAACAGCAAACAGTGCCATTAAATCAAAGCTGCAATAATCTGCAGCTCCACTGACAGATATCTGCACATAACTTCAATGTGACTTATGTGCTAAGATAATGAATTCTATAATGCAAATTTACACACGGGTCAAATAAGGAAGTTCTTTGTATTTGACAGTACATTGGGTATTAGGTATTTGTCACAAAATAAATAATTCATCTCGCATAGCTACTTGCTATGTAAATGATAGTCTATGTATATTAAAGCATTTAGCACTTAGAATAAAATGGACAGCTGGGGCCAAATGAATATCTCTCAGGACACATTACCATTAGAGCTCCCCTGTGAGTTTTTAACTCTTTTCACTTCTGAGTGCTGTCATGAGGACATTAATTGAATAAGACATAGAATTCGTTCTAATGCAGGCAGAGCCACAAAAAAAATAGAGGAAAATAATGTAAAGCAGCACATTAATTTCAGATTCAACTTTCCCCCAATATTAATGTTTCTCAAATCCCCCATGTACTTTGGTTCTGATTCAATTCAGGAAAAAACAAAGGTTAAATATTTTCAAAATATCAAGCAGATGACAATCAAAACATAATTTAAATATGTTTAAGACAAGCTGAGATTTGGGCAGAATCTGAAGTCCCAAACTACCCCTGAATTCCATGTGAATTTAGACTATCATTGACTACACATTTTCTCATTCCAGCCCTCTTACAGATTCTTCTCCTACTGACTCAGACCCATAGTGAACTTATATTTCCTTCCTATTTACTCAAATCCAAAGTGAACTTTAAACAGAGCATGAAGGTTCACCCAGCAAAGAGTGGTCACGCAAGTGGGTTAAGGGTAACCCTCCAGACCCCATGCAGAGGGTAAATTGGAGTGCATGCTCTCAGTCCTACCCAGTATTGCACAAATTTCCCCTAAAGATAAAAGGGACAGAGGCTGTTTCAAAATTCTGTGCCCTGCTCCTGAAGTTAGAAATACCAAGAGAATCAAATTGTGTCTCAGACCTGTAGCTGTGAATCCAAGTCCCCTAAACTCGGTATAGCTGCCTGAGATTTGTATCCTGGTTTAATCTCAGCATCTTCTCTCCACTGGAATG
This sequence comes from Machaerirhynchus nigripectus, assembly GCA_013397975.1. Lineage (NCBI taxonomy): Eukaryota > Metazoa > Chordata > Aves > Passeriformes > Dicruridae > Machaerirhynchus > Machaerirhynchus nigripectus. The sequence goes on from VZRQ01005644.1 coordinate 422,319, forward strand.
GGAATACACAGGACTTATAGTACTGAGTGGTTACTTTGAACATGGTATAAACCAGACTGGACCTGATTTACTGATCTAGCTGTTACATATATTTCAATAATCTTTTCCTCCTTGGTTTCAGGATGATTATATGATACCCCTGTCAACAACCTAGGCTTCTCTAGGGCTAGTTTAACAGTTAATCAGATCATACAGAAATATGATCTATAGAGAAGTACAGTAAAACAGATTATAAAGCCAAATAGTGAAGAAAAACAGATAAAAGATTCTGATCTTTTAATCATTCACAAAATATGTCTATTCCCAAATTGAACTCCTAAACCCCAAGCCAGCGTGAACTGTTACTTTTAAATACTGCATACCAACATTTATTTCAAGTTCAGCTTATGTTATAATGATACTAGTTATCATAAAATGAGTTCCCTGCTGAATTCAGCTTTGAATTAAGGTGATGAAATTGAAGGAATTAGACCTATGCGTGTCCTGGATTTTTAGTATCCTGGTTCAGCACAAAATATGTTAACATAACCAGCATTTGACCTCAACACATTGTCATCCAATTCTGTAAAACAAAAGAAAGTGGAAGACAGTTTAGTAAAAATACTTAAATATTTTTGTGTTTTCCTAAATGAGAAGTTATAGGTTCTGCTACAAACACAAAGAAAAATCTATGTCCTTTGAAATCCTGGCCATTTGAGCTTTCAAGCATAGATCAAAGACACCTGAGACAGTAATACTCTCATTGACAAATCCCTCTAGGACAGTGCAGACCTTGGCAAGATGGAGTTTTGACCCCAGGAAGCAATACTGGGATAATGCTGGTGAGCATCAGGTTCCTCCCCAGAATCTGGTGTTATTCAGGTCAGGCAGAAGCCAGGTGAGCCATTTGTGGGGTGCTCTTTATTTGCAGCCAACCCAGGTGAATACAGTGCTCCACTCTCAATATGCCCTTAGCTACCTGGCTGGTTTGCTTTATTCAGGGCTGTAAACAGTTTGCCACATTTTAAGGCAGAAAAGAAAGCTGTCAGTATCTGTGAGGGTGGAGAGTAAGGAGGAAGAGGTTTCTCTTTGGGGCTGGTTAGGGTCACCTAACGTAATTTACTTGATAATTTCAATATTATAGCCTTCCTCGCTGCTTTAAAAATGTTTGTCTAAAACCTGATAATGCCTCCACAGTCAGCGGTGTAGAAAGAAGACCTTAGACCTTTTCTGCAATAACTCTAGTCCTGGTGGATTCAAACTCTCATCGGTTTTGCTCTCAAAGTCACATTCGTAACATGGTGACAGCTGGCTCAGTGCTTTTTCATGTCATTAAAATCCAATGTCTTAAAAGAGTAAGTTTTGTGAAGCCAAGGCTCCATTTCAAAGACAGAAAACAGAACAGAGTAATAAAATCTCAGTTGGAGGTTTTTTTTCTCTGAGATAACCTTTCCTTCACGAAAATAACTGAAGTACACAAATATGTGGCATGAAGTGGGCACTTGGCTATAGTGTGCAAGATGGTTTGGACCTCCAGCTGTGGAAGCTGGGAGAGAACATAACACATATTTCAGTGTGGCTATTGAAAGAGAAGGTTTGTTTCAACTGATGGAGCACAAAGGGAATCATGAATCCCCCTTTGAAACCACCAGCTGTGGCACACGTGCAGTGCCCATTCCAGTGGCATGTGCATGATGCCTCCCCTTGCAGATGAGAGCTGGTTTTGGCTGTCTGGGTGGCATGATAACTGAGACAGTTGTCAAGAGTGCCCTGGTCACTGGGTTAGTAGGAGATTGGTCCAATGCTGATATTTCTCCCCCGCCTGTGCTTCTCCAGTAGCAGAATACACAGATTCTTTGCAGTTGGAAAGCTACATTGTCTTGCTCATGAGCTGCTTTCTCCCCTGCCTGCCTCCCTGTGAGATTGCCCTTTCTCTGTGTGCTCTTGTCATACCCTCAAGGTCAAAAAGTGTGGAAGAAACAATGTTTTTCCAGGTGTTTTTCCTAAACAGCTTATTCTCTGAAGATGCCATTGTTGAAGGCTGCACAATAATAGGAGCTACATGCAGATGATGAGTAATTAATGCAGCATATTGAGTTTTCAAATCTTTCTTAATTTCAAGTTTGGACAGAGATAAGGCTTTAAGAAAGAAAATTGTGAAGTGAATAACTGGAAATTGGTTTGGATCAATCAAAATATTTAATTTTCATTAAATTATTCTTGCAATATGATTTTGAATTATCTCAAAATACAGTGGATACATGTAATAATCAAATAGAATATTAGTCATTTCAAAGGAGAAATTAAGCCATCTTCTTCTAAGAATGTCAAAAAGCAGGTTTTGTTTTTTTGCCAAAATAAAATATCAGTTGGATGTGAATACCCCTACAAACCATTCCAATTTCAGAGAAATGGTATTTGCAGGTGGAAATTTCTTTCATCTTTTTTCCTGATCACCGCTAAACAGACATCATTTTCACAGCAAAAGGTAAGGAAACCAACAAAACACACAAAATGAATACATTGTTTCCATTTGTTCATTCATGTGCACATTTTATCTATTCCTGATCTAAAGGCCATCGGATTTCTTGAACTCTTTCCATACCTTTAATTTTTGAGCAAATGTTGAGACAAGCACAAGCAGTTTATGTGCATTCCCGTATCCCACTCCTTCCATGAATCTGCATGCTAATCCACATGTTAGACATTCTGAGGTCTGTCTTGATGAACAATTAGTGTATTGTGATGTGCAAAGCTTTGAAAAACTATTCCCTAACCCATTTTTGCCTATGCAAGGAATTTGAGTTGATCCCAGGAGCATGCAGCACTAATCTGCTTCTTGTATAATACACTCTTTTCCTTTCCTTCTCACTTTGATTACTTCTGAAGTCTAGTTTGTTATTTTTCATTATTTGTTATTGTTTTATTATTTTTTATTCATTTCTTAGTTTGCTCTTGTTATTTGTCTTTCTTCTTTGCTATTGCTTTATTTGTTTGCATTCTGTTTCTGCAATATTTTTCCTTTTGCTATTATTTCTCTTCATTAGTTAGTAGAGAACATTTATCTCTGCATATCATGTAGCTTGTTTTTATTTCATTATTTCCTGTGTTTGTGTTACACAGCCACCACTGCTCAGCCTCACAAAGTCTTCTAAAGGCAACTCTTGTCAATACAGCACCACTGAACCTCACAGATAATGCTTTATTAAATGCTACACTGAAGCTGAAATCTTACACAGTAGGTAGCATAAAATCATTAACAGCTTGAATATTTTTGAGGATCAAGATGATAATGATAAGAGCAATGTCCCAACAGGGGACTCGCCACTTACTACTTAATCCACAAGCCCCCTATAGGTGTATTTTGGTGTCATTGAATGCCCACCCAAGGGCTGTATGAAAGCCTGAAGAAGCTAAGACACATCAATGGTTCTGTAAAGGTCTTGTAAAACAGCCTAAGCTCTCTGTGGTTTTTAGGGACTTTATTTTATTAATAAAAAGTTAATGGGAAGTAAAAATATTGCGTGGGAAATGTGTGCAAAAAAGCCTTACTTTCTTTATGACTCTCTCCTTCTAAAACTGCCCAGGAAATAACATCCCACACTGTCTTTTCTTTTTAAATCGTATATGTGAGTGATCTCTCATCTCTTCTTTATCTATGGAATATTTAGATATGTAATATAAAAAAGATTTGTAAAACAAATAGTGGTGCCCACACCCTAGATTTCTCCAGTCAGAGCAAATGCAATGTTATTCATTTCATAATCTGAACTATATTTTAGATGTGAAAGGCTAAAGTAAGTTAATATTTTCCTGAGCAAAGCTATCAAGCAGACAAACACTATAAAAATGTTATATGGTCTTTCCTTCTCCTCATATCAGTTTAGATCTTTGATCCTCAGATCCAGTTTCAGAATCTTAAAGGACTGAGAAGATCCACAATTTCTTTAACAATATTGGCATTTTCATGAACTGTGTAATGTCCTCTACCCAGACGGTTAAGATTTTCGGGAAGATTATGTCTCCCTTTTGAATTATTTATAATGTTTTGAAGGTCCGTGTTCTACTACAAGTCTGTATTTCCCTCTAAAGCTCTTAGGATTTATCTATTGGAACAGCTGGACGTTGGGTTTTGCTGGTTTGTATTTCATTTTTTTCCCCCTTTTTGGACCCTAGCATAAGTATGTCAAGTGCAGCACTCTCCAATGAGATCAGTGTTGCAGGAGCATGGACTTAGCATGTTATATCTGCTGTTCAGGGAACAGAGAGGTCCCCACTGTGAATCTAATTAGTATAAAATAACAGAGATCTCACTGTCTGTCACTCTTACCATCAACAAACAAATGACAAAGCCCTCAAGTCAAGGCTGTACTACATCACATAAAGAAGCAGAAGTTCAATCCTAGCCCAAATTGAATTCCCAAAAATCACAGCAGGACTGGGAATTTAGCCACTACTGTATAGAAGGTGTTACATACCAGAGACTGAAATTTCTCACAAGATGTACTTTTGTACCAGGTAATTACATTGCACTAACTATAAACCATATTTGGGATCATAAAGGCCTTAGTACAGATACTTAAGATGCTGTGAATTAGGGTGTTTGCTAAGCCCAGATTTCTAAATTTGAGATATCTTTCCCCTCCAAAACAGACCTTAGAGCCTGCAGCAAGAAGTTTCATTAAGTCAGTTCTTTAACAGAACCTTCTCCCTAACTCAGTTTGCCTAAGAGAGGTAAAACTGCTTTTTATGGGACACAGACAAATACACCAAATGCACATTATTAAAGAATGGCACTTAATAGATTTCACTGAGACCGAAGCATAGATGACTATATTGGTGACTCAGTCTTACAGTGAGACCTCACTGGTTTTAGACTCCCTTCTCTGACTGTTTCTCTATGCAATTATCTTTTATTTCTCATTCTCTTTAATGTTAAAAATTCTGCAGTTCTTTCAAGCAGTCGAATGTTACCCATCCACACTAGTATAAAACCAATGCAAAAAAGGTTCTATTATTTTTAGCTGCATAATTTTCCTTTTAAAGTTATATACTCATATACATTGTATGCCTTACAAAATTGAGAGGGGGAGTAGTAGATTCACAAACCCTTCTCTTTCCTTCCAGTAGCATGAGGTAAATTGCACAATAAATCAATTTTTATGGATGCTGTTGACTTGCAACATTTGCTGCTTTTAAAAATTAATAGCTGAAATAATGAACATCCTCAAAAACTCTCTGAACAGTCAGCTTGATTAATTCCCTGATATGAAAAGCAGTTGACAGGTGCAATATTCTCAGCTGAAATTTTCTGTAGCCTGATCAGACTACAATCTAAACCTATTTCAGTAACATGAGTTTGTTTGCTTTGGTTTTAATTTGTGCAAAACAAACAAACTTAAGCCCCATATTGTGCTTTACCTAGACGTGCATACACACACACATCCATAAAATATTCCTTCCTGTAAAATGAAATCAAGTTTAATTTTTGTGCAAATATTATTGTGAAGTCATAATAGCACTGCACAGTGCAAAGTGCGACTGGCATCACTTCATAGTAATATTGCATTATTGCCAAACTGATAAGGAATTCCTGGGTATAAGGAAATGTGCACTGCATTTTGAGCATTTTCTAGATAGTGGTCCACATGTCAAAGCGATGTAGTCAGGAACACCTCCTCTGAATTAAATGTAGATACACAGCTTCACACCAGTGTTTCCATTTTCCCCCCTTTCTGGGTCTCACTGTTCATAGTCGTTTAATATAGGAGTTAAACACAAAAAAAGTGATAGCCATTTCTCTTATTTTCTAGAGCTGGAATTAAACTATGCTGTTCCCCACAATGAGAAGCATTAAGGATATATTTCTAGTTAGGGTGAAAAAAATAAGAAATCAATAAAATTTTGGTTAAGCATTAGGGAATTTGTTTCAATTTTAAAATGTTCATCAGATCTAAAATATCTTTTTTAATGAAATTTAATGAAATAATTATTTTCATAAAATAAATTTTATGAAATTTAATGCTATGCCATGTTCTTTATTGTCCTGCTTTTCATTATTGAGATATTGGTCCAAAATAATCAAGACAAATGCCTGAAGTAATGATTAATGAGGCTGCTTGAGATCTTCAGATGATCCAGGTGACTCCATCCTGCATCACAAGCAGTGAATAGACATAGAACCTTCACTTTCAATGAATAAAGGTCATCAGTTCTCAGCTATATACAATCTCTGTTACCTAAAGAGCCTTTAAAGTTAGCTCTTGTGAGGAATGTCTGCATGAAAAATAAGCAAAATATGTTTTCAGTCTGAATGTAATCAATTTGATGTTCTTTCTTATTTTTCATGACAGTAAGGTCCATGGTATCTCCCTGTATACCTATGGGAGTTTTTCCTCTGTTATTCAGGAGTTTTCTCTGCTGATTAACAAATTCATTGTTACTGTGAGGAAAAACTGCAGAGGCTTGTCTTGTTGAGGACAAAAATAAATAAAGCTATACAGGAATGCGTGAGTGAGACTGAAGGAAACCTTCGTAAAAGTTTCAGTTGGCAGATTGGGATATCATCTATGTTGCTGTCTAAGATTTCCAAGATAATAAATACTACTCTCTTGATAATCACATTAGATAACTTCTCCATCAGCAGCCCTTGCAACTGTGAAGTGTCTGGGGGGTTTGTAGATTAACAAGATGTCAAGGCTGGTCTTTACTGTAGTCTCACAAAATAAAGGGAAACACTCAAGGGAGTCTGCTTCAACAGAATTCATTAAATTTCCCAAATATGCAGAGGAATTACGGAGAGATAGCTAATAAAACTATGCAATCTGTTTGTCAGATATGTCCAAAAAATATTAATTTACAAAATGTAGACATTTCCGCTACATCACACAGGCAATTTTTAGGACAGGACTTCCAAATGCATACACGATCCATCAAAATAAGGTATCAGAGGACAAAGGAACATGTAGCAGGGCAAGATGGGCTTAGAAACATGATTCTAGAGAAAAATCTAAAACTCGTTAGGGATAAAGAAGCATGAAAACAAATTCTAAATAACAGTGTAGACAAAGTGAGATATGTGAAGGTTTTAGCTTTGCTCAAATAAAATTACATTTTGTCCCCAGAGGACTAAGATGTCTTCCTGAGTGAAGAGGAACAACAAGGTCTTTAGCATCTGCCAATATATTCTTGCCAAGTGCTAAATTCTGTCTCTGTTTAGACAAAGATACGACTGGGGGATTATCATGTTCTCAGAGTTATCCTGGTTACAAACCAGCAAAAGGCTTCAGAGAGTGTGCTTTCCAGTGCTTCTTGGCTTGATTGGAGAAAGGAATGGCTTATGTCACCCATGGTAACTTGTTCTCAGATGTAAATTAATTAGAATAGTAGAGGTGGAACCCCTAGTACATAGCTGGTCTCATCCTCCTCTCAGGAGCCTCAACAGTCATATTTGTTCTCTCCTCTTGTATCTCCACTGTGCCTGAGTAACAGCCGGCACACTCTGATGCTGAGTACATATGTAAAGGCTGTGCAATCCCTTCCTCTTAAGCACACCAGTGCTGTATTACATATGTCCATTTACTACCCAGAATTAGTCAGAGCATTTGCTTAGGTTATGAAACATTGATTTTCATGGTCCAGGGAGGGGGACAGGGGAAATTGCGATCTCAAAATCAGAAAAAAAGGCAAAGCGTTGAAACTGGCATTGTATAAATTATAGTACATGACAAGCAGTGCCAGGAAAGCATGTCACTGAGCAGAATAATAGCGTATTACAAGTCAAATAATAAAGCCAATGGGAAGACAGGAGGCCAGAGTCAAAAAGAAGACACCTACTTATTCACAAATCAATCTTAAACCTTTGTTCCCTAACTCAGAATAAGCACCCACTAAATGTTAACTCCAGATTTATTAATAACTCAAGATGGAAGGGCACTTCATCTTTTTATGATTAATTATGGACAGATTGAGAACCAGGAGACTGCTCTGATAAGCTGCTTTGGCCATGAGGAAAGAGAATATATACCCAGAAATGCCCAGCTGTCAGTTTCGCTGGAGGTATTGACCCCAAGGAACCAACTTAAGGCAAAACAATATGAAGATGGAAGCAACACCAAGGAGGCTAAAAGACTGTCTGCTTCCCATCTTAATTGCTTGAGCTATTAAACAAACACATCTGGTGTTGATGTCTCTGGAATACTGTACTTTTTGTGTATCACATATGCCTCTGTGTTAATGCTTTTATGAGCTGCTCACTTTGTGCTTGGAGAGTTAGTCTGCTAGCTTTTTTTTTTTTTAATCTTCTAATGCAAAATTTATACACACTTATTTGGTGATTTCATTTTATTTGTTTTTTACCCTCAGCCTTTTGGGGTTTGCCTATTGCATTGTCTATCCATTCGCCTTCCACCACGTCTGCTTGCCCCATTTGTTCAAGAGAAATCAGTGGAATTAAATAAAGAAAAATTCCACTCTGGCAGGCATGAATTTGTTAGAGTGAGTTAAAGGAGACAAGTTTGCTCAATTTCATTATGAAGCCAAGTAATTGTTAAAAGAGATGCTGCCTCTTATTTGCTCAATAAGGCTTTTATACATTTCAAGCTTTATGAGTGATTGATTTGATGAAAATATCCTTGGAGGACTGTGACCTTGGGTTGCCTTTTGTGGAGGAATTTGCTGGGTCTAACTTAAAAAATAAATGGAAATGGAGACTATGGAGAATTTGTATGTGTAAGGCGATAAATTTGTGCAGACATACAGAATAAGAGTGATTGATAATTTTTTTCAAAATGTTACAGGCCACGAAAGGCATTTCCACTTGGCGTCCTGGAAATTTCGTATAATCCTTAACCTTTAAAGATGTAAAGTAACAATACAAAACACATGTACAATATAGGGGGCTGAAACTGCTAATTACCTAGGAATCAAGGATACTGTAAAGGCATAGTCCTTTGCTGTTATCTAATAACAGGAAGATGCCAAACTACAGAAGGTATTTTGGCTAATACTTTGGTCAGTTTTCGTGAAACAACACAAAGGGAACTGCACGTCCCTCAGGAATGGCCTGGCTGCTTATTCCATAAGAATGGGAAATATTTCCCGTTACCCCAATAAAACATGGTGCATTATCCTACCCAAATTGTATCTGCTGCATAGGTTAAATACACACCGATGATGTTTTGTCAACAATAGAGCCTGCAACGTTTTTTGAATACAGAACACTTACCTGAGTAAATGTGTCTATAAATAACATATATGATTCTTTTTTTCCACTTACAGAGATAAAGATAAAAGAGTAACTCAAGATTCCTGAAAGTCGATATTATATGTTCCTGTAGTTTCAATATATTTCTTATAAATATTTTAGTGGCTTTATTTAGTCATCTTTCCTCCTGCAAAGTTGCTATAAAGCAAATTATGTAAGAAAGTTATAGTTGTAAGGTTTGGGTGGAGGGACTTTTTTTCCCAAACATTATTTCTAATATGGTTAAAGTATGGATTATTTATTATGGGATTTAGAATTAAATTCAGACCAGTAATCTAAATTTTGTAGTACTGAATTTTTAGAGTGGAATTATATACCTCAACGTCCATTTGAGATTTCCTGCCATTTACTCTACACTGACAACGTTTGCAGCTTTCATGGTTTGATTGCATTTGTATCTATGAAAAGTTCATTTCAGCATTGTTTAAATGGAAAACAAATTTCAGCTGGCAATGAATATAATTTCCACTGCTATGTTATTCTATCATATTCATTCATGCAGTGGCATTTGGTAACATTTCCATCATTCGCAGTGGGGTTATGTCAGTGTTAATGAAAAGCTAAAACAAATATTTATCCCTTTGCTAGTTTGAAAGCTAACATGAAAAATAAAAATCTAAGTCTAGATTTCCAGAATTGTTCTATAAGAAGGTAATTTTTTTAGCTATCCCTGTCCCCAGGACTTCCAAGGAGAGTGCCTGGGTATAATTGTGCTTCTCGTTTACAGAAAGGAGCAAGAAGAACTTAGATAAAATCACAACAAAAATTAGTGGTTATTGTATCACTCTAGTTTCTGCCTGTGCAAACACAACAGTCTAACTGAATCTTTAATGTCAGCTACCTGTTTCAACTCCTTGCAGCACCTGGAGATATGCAAATGCATGGAATTAGCAGCTGCCTTTTTTTCCTTCCCATAAGCACTTTCTTTAATGAACTCAGTGTCTCTGATGACCAGTTATGAGAATTATCTAAAAGTACACGGTTTGAATTTGGATACTCATTCCTGTATTTTGGCACCATTTTCAGAAGACCTCAGTTCAATAAGGCTTTCTGTAAACTGCATTTGTCTCCTCCAAATCAGTGACATTTTTTATGGTTTTCCTTCTAAAATCTACATAACTGATGAAAAGTCTTCAATGTTTATAAAATTAGTGTCACTCAACCACTTATAAACTTCTCTGCTACAGGTGTTCTGAAAGGTAACAAAAAGATACCCAATTCTTACTTTGTACTAATTTTCATGTTTTGAAAGAATTAAGAAAATATTGAGTTGTTGGAGTGGAAATATAGAGAAAGATGATCAAGTTTAATAATTCTGGCATTATACCTTGCCTGACTAAAAACCAACAAAACCACAGTCACACAGTCAGTTCCAGTGGCAGCAAGGTAGTCTTTTTAAACAAAAAACTCTTTTGTTCAGATTAATTTTATTCCATAGATAACAAACTAATAAAAATCATGAAAATATTGCTGATACATGGTATTTTGAGATAATCAGAAACATGTTTGTGAGAAATCCAAAATTTATCTGATATAATGATATGCATAAATTGTAACGGTAACTGAATTGAAAGACAAAATAGCATATTCCAATTAAAAGGTGTCATATTTCAATAGAAATTTCTATCATTTTGCAGCTGTACACACATGGATAATATGTGGTCATAGAAAATACAACAGGACTGACAAACTCAGGAAGTGACATTGTTCATCAATTTAGTCTGCAGTAGGATCAAAACCAGATTTACCCTGTTTTCAAGGGCAAGCTGGGAGGTTTCCTACCTTCAGCATGGAACCCAGTGCTTGGGAGATTACTGGCATACAGCAACAGGCCACTCCTGTTTTCTTCATCACTTTCAATATATTTGAAGCCATTTTTCTCTCTGCAGGAGACCATTTCTCAAAGACCACATTTTCTAAGTCTCTGCTCATTCTGATGGTTAGGTTTTGTTTGGGTGTTGGAGAGAGTTTTTTAAGAGCTCCTGTTTTACTGACATTATTTTATCTTAAAATAAGTACCCAAAGTAGAACAGAAAATAGATCTGAATGAATAAGTATTAAGGGAAATGTAAAATTTACCTTCTATGTGCTATATATTACACTTTGGTAAATAAATACACACATGAAGCCCATTTTTGCAGCAAGTTCTTCCATCAACTGCCTATGTATTGCATTGCACTGTACATTGCAGGGTAATTTTGCAATTTTGCAATAGAAATATGTCTCTTAACTGCATTACCTCACACTGGTCTTCAGTTAATTCCTCTTTATATACTTTAGGTGGTTCTCTTTTCATTACGACCATCTGCAATTTGATTTCCATCCTTAAAAGTCCCTGGTTTATACAATGTTCATCTAAATGCAATTGTTTGTGATCCACAAGGAATTATATTCTCTATTTTGCCGACCTAGCCAGTAAACGAAAGTACTGGACAGCATCACATTGAAGCAGCCTCCTACAAAGAAGATTCTGTCCCATTTCAGTAACAAGTAATTTTACTAATTTCTTCTGAACTACCTTTTCTTTCTTCTGATATTAAAATATTTTGGCCATGTGAAAAATTTTGCTAATATCCTACATATTTCTCCATCATATGTTTCACAGTTGTCCTCTTCAGAAATTAAAGTGGTGGGGTTTGAGCACATTTGTTCTTAGCAAAATCAGGTCTGCCTTCTCTGGGCTTCCATAAAATGATTGTTTAAAAATACATCATAAAAATGCTATTGTATCTTCATTGGTGCCATAGTTAGACTGACTTGTCTACAGCTCAACATTTTTACTTTCTTTCTTATTTCACCGTCCATTTTTTTTAAAAAAAATAGTAGTGTGTTTGCCCTTCTGCAGTCTTGTGGGACTGACCTAGAATTCTTGAACATAATTAATAATGGTTCAAAGATAGTTCTGGCTTAGTTAATTTCATCACATCCTGACATCTTGGCTACTTCTAAGTTATTTAATATTCTCTAACCTGTCCTTTCTTTGTTCTGACCTATTCCCCTAACTTTTGTTAAAATTAATTGTGTTAAAAATTAGCCGTTATAATTTAAGATGCAAAAATCACCTTTGTGTTCATGCAAATAATGTATGAAGGCAAGCTAGTCTTTGAAAAATAGGGGGGTTAAGCTAATTTAATTCAACAAAAAGGTCATACTGACAGCTGCAGCAACCAAAAACCAATCCCAGTACAGATAGAGGTAATGCAAGCTTCCCTATCCACCTATTAGTTCAATATACAGGGAGAGGATGAGGTCAAAAGGGCCATTCATTCTTACGGGTCTGCAGGATCTTTGATTTCTCCAGAATGTTGCCACAGTGCACTGGATGATTTATTGCTTTTTTCAGCATGGACATTCTGTCTGGAAAAATTGGTTTCAAATTATCAATGTATGTGATATTTGCTTCCCAAAATAGTAACAAATATTAACTGCCACCAAGGGCTGTATTTCAAATGGCACTTTGGATATAAAGAACATTTTAGAACAATGAGCAATTTTACAGGAATATATTAATTTTCCCTACCATCTTCTTACAGAAAGCCTCAAAATAAATGTTGTTGTGTTGCTTTTCCTCTCTTCTTTCTGTTATCCTGTGGCCTCTGATATCTGGCTGTATGGTGTCATGCAGCTGGGGGGAGCCAACGTGATTTGTCCTTTTATTGTGTTCCTTTACATAAGTTATTACTTTGCTTTTATAGGAGCATCACTCCTCTAATGAACCCAGCAGTACACTGCAGCCTAACCCCAAAGCTATGTCTGTGTATATACTCAGAGGTTCTTCTGTCTAGTCCTGCCATCAAAAGTTAAGCTTCACTGTTAGAGCCTCAACCACCACATCACAGATAATTGTCCTTGTAGTTAACTCTGAGGGGGACCTAACCAACTGCATCAGAAGTGGATGTCATTGGACAATACACAAGACAATCTGTTATTTTGGGAGTAAGAAAGCACCCAATGCATCCCTTGATCTAATTCCTCTATGGGGGGGAGGCTCTGAAAATGTTAATGGGATTTCTACTTCATCTTTGCAGGTCATCTTCAATTTATCACTATGAAATCAAATCTTTTGGGAGCACCATCATTAACCTCCACTAGCTTAGGTACATCCATCAAGTCCTCATTCTGTTTATCATTATCAGGGAAGTCATTGCTGTTCAAACCACTGTGACTATTAATTTCCTACACATTAGACATAAACCCTATTTTATCCATAAAACTCAGAAAAGCTGAAACATCTACAGGTTTTCATGGGGCATATAAAGGAGTATTTTTTGACTTTACATTCTTTTGAAATACCATCTGTGGTAGTATATTCAGTATATCCAGATAAGAAATCAACACTAGATAAACTTCCTTTGAATAAAAATAGTTTCCCTTCTCTGTTCTTAAGTCTTCCCTTTAAAGAATGTTTTAATGAAATATTGCATTTGAAAGAGGTTATGAGTAACTGATTCAGCAACCATGTCATCTATTATCCACTCAGTGAGTGCCAACAACTTCTGTTACTATCAGTGAAAGTTGTGTGCACGCATTTACAATAGAATGTATTCCCATGGTAGAGATTAAAGGTTTTTGTAGAAACTGCAGGTCTATACACCCTGTTTCTGTAATTAATATCCCTTAAGATAGGAAAAAACTTCAACAACCTGGGTGTCAAGAACTAGTGGCAACAGAATAGGCTCAGGCAAACAAAAAATTAAAAATACTATCACCTTTTGACTTGTTTAATCTCATTTCTCCTACACTTCAGCATTCATATTAATTTGTTTTCAAACAATGAACTCTTTAGGTGGTTCCTACATAAAAGTCAAGCATTTCCATGTCATACAATCTGTTACACCGTTGTAATTTGACAGCTTAAACATTGCAGGTATAATGGGGTATTTAGTATTATGTGCAAAAAGTTACTATAGCCTATAGACAAGCACAAAGCACTCAATAAACAAATAAAGCAAATTCTAGGATATTTATGATTGGAACCACATGAATCCAGTCATGGAATCAATATATTTACCTATAGTGGTTTGAGATTATCTCTGCGCTCTGTGCTCCTTTCCCTGGGGATGCATTATACTGTATGCCCCATTAGCCAGTTTGGGAATAGCTTAAGATTCATGGCCAGGAAGCGAAGAAGGAGGGTTCCTGCCATACAATTTATTTTAAAAGCACAAGAGGCACATACTGCTGGTGTTAGCATAGGAAACACATAACCACGGACTGGTAATATGCAAGGTGCTTTATTGAGGTGCCGGGGGAGAGGGGTACAAACCCAAATCAATCCCCAACATAGATTTCAGGTGCTTACATTATATACCCTTCCCGTTGTATAATCAGATATTAATCATTTATTAATCATTTACCCAAACATGAATTTCAAAACTCCCCAAACGATTGTTCATTGTGTATTTTCACTCAAGCATAATTTTCAGCCCTCCTTTAACTGAACATTCAGGCCTGTCACCTGCCGTCCAGGCAAGTACACAGGCTCAGGCTGACCTGAACAGAATGTCCCTTTACTCTCGGGGCCTACTTTAGTTACTACAATTTAAAACATTTTTAACCCTATGCTATCACTGGGAACCACATCACAAAAGCAGATACAGGAACGTGAGAAGGTGTTCCAAGCAGGCATAGAAAAGAGCTAAAAAGGTCTGAAGTGGACAACACAGCAGTTTTTGGAGGGATGCTTCGCGGGAGACCAGTAAGAGTTTCTTCCATGGATGGAATGTTCTGATCACACTATGGACTTGATTAGGTTACTATTATCTTCATGACAGTGGCCAGTGTCAAAAGTGTAAGAACAAAGAGGTATAAACCCTTTGTTGTGGAAAAATGCAGGTGTTTAGAACTCTTTCTGTTACCTTATGCTTGTGGTAGGAGAGGAAAGCGGTCATGCGAAAGTGGAAACTGAAAACAAAGGTTCACCACATTTATTCAGGGACTTTTTTGAAACTTGAACCCATTAGCCTAAAGTGGATTTGAGAGAAGACAAACAGCTAGTCTGGCTGAAAGATACAACCTTTTCCTGACTCCCTCACTCACTCAATTGACAGGACATAGCCAGGTATACTTCACCAGGGTGTTTAAGATTGAAAGCAAAGGGAGTACACTCCCTCACATCAGCACTAACTGGTGAGACAAGTCACCTTCAGTGGAGGTCCTGGGACTTCTATTTCCCAGCCTGTTAGACACTGTGCCCTTTATCCAGTGGCAGGGCTTAGTGCACATACCAAAGATGCAAAATGCACACACAGAGAATACAAGTACACACAATAAGACAAGCTGAAGAGCAAGGTCTTTACTGGCAGCCCCATTAACACAAGCACTCACATAATGGAGACCACAGAAAACCTCATCTTGCTCCTCATTTCCAGACAATGAAGGTTAAAGCTCACAAGGGCAACAATCTTGATTCACAAGGTTGCTGTCATTTCTGGATGATCTCTAAATTTTAGCATGGATTTGACTTTTTTGGCCTCCAGATCTCACAGCTTTGGTCTCTAAAGAAGCTAGTCTTCTACTCTCAGGCTAATCCAGCTCCTTAAAGTTTCCTATAAAATATGCCCAAACCCTCACACAGCCAGTCTTCTCTGTCCTCTCTCCTCTCCATTTTTCACATTTGTTTCTCCTGGATTGACTCCATCTACACACCCTGCTCCCCTTTCCCCAGCATGTGGCCCTTCCTCTGAACACTGTAAAACAATTTTTGCACATCCTCACAGCCCCTTCCAACATTCCATAATAAATTTCACACAATCCTTCAAGCCCTCAACTACCACATGCAGTTGCTCTTTCCAGTAAGGCTCAGCATAATACTGCTTCCCCTTGTTCTCATCAAAGTTCTAGTTGAATATCTTAATATTATATAGGAGTGTTTCTTCCATGGCTTGTCCATGGCTTCCATGAACCTCTCTGTACTGTTTCCACTATCTGCCATTGCTCAATTTACATTTCTGAGTGCTTAGGTTTCTTTCTGAGTGCTTAGGTTTCTTTCTGAGTGCTTAGGTTTCTTTCTTTCCTGTCTCTTCTCTTTGTCTCTTAAGGTGAATCGCAATTAATCATATGTCTGTAACAGACCAGGTATTCTTGAATGCCTCATGTTCACACTAAGGTCTTCAATCAGTTGCCAGGCCAGGGCACAGCACATAACTTCAGCCTGTAAATGGTTGCAGTAACACCTGCCCAGCAGGTGGCTGAGGTTCTGGTTCATCAGAGCAATCCTTAGAGTAGGACTTTCATATATTTCCATGCAAGAGACTTCATCCTGTACAGACTGAATATGATTCTAGGCTAAGACTATAAAAGGGGTTTTCTTGTGTTCTGGTAAGGTTTGCACACCAGGTGAGGACACCACTGTTAATAGAGGCCACTCTGTGGTTTTTAGGGGTAGACCTCAGCTCTCCACAGGTGAAATATTGGTACACAGCACAGCTATAGCTGGTTTTGCAGAAAGCATTAATGAGATTTCTGATGTTACATTTATTACTTCAGTAGATCTGCAGGGATGCATAGATAACCTATCAAAGACAGAGGATGATTCTGTGGAAAAGGTTTTTCTCTATTTGGTTCTATGAGATTCTCAACATTACCCTAAAAGCTACTCCCCAAAACAGTGGGGTTTGGCCCAGTGCACTGACATTATTACTCCTATTTCTATATCCCAGTTTCAGCAGAAAACATAAAACAACACAAAGAGTACTATTTCACAGATTGTTTCTTTTTTTCCTTTACCTTATGCAAATATGAACCAACTAATCAGTTTCTAACATTCTCCTTCTTTTCCCAGCCCCTGTAGTAGTATTTCACTTACTGGTAAGGTTACCAATTCTACAGGCTACACACCCTGTGTTATTTTAAATATATCTCCCCTTATTTTCTCTCACTCCTTTTTATTTCTTCATCCTCTTTCTTTGGAAAAGTTGATTTGTCTAAGATACACTTTTGTATTTTATTGAAATAAATTAGAACTACATTAAGAATAAGGAAGAAATATTTTAAAAGAAAAAATCCCTCTCAAGTCTACAGTCCAATAGTTATTGGCTTTGGTCGAAACGTTTTTGGTTAACTTCTGTTTTATCTCATTAAGTTGCTTTGACTTTAACTGTATCATAGTGATATAAGTAGCACTTAATCGAAATAAGTGTCTCTAATTCTTTCCATTTTAAGAAAAAAAATCTATATGAACCTTAAAAAAAAAGAATGTTTGCAACTACAAAACTGAAGTAGGTGAATCTTCAGCTTTAGTAAGAAACAATTATCTTGTCAGGTTACACCTTAATTTGTCAATCTATTTCAGGGTCATTACATTTTTCTTAAGATTCTGATTTTTTGTTCTGGAGGATGAAGAAATGTGATAGTTAATATGTGATTTCCAGCACACACAATAAGTAAATGAACTGCATATTAGATGCAGTTATTTTTGTTTCATTTAGAAAAATGCCATCTGAAGTATGCACTACCAAATAACAAAATATGGATTGAAATTCATATTGCTTGATAGTATGGTCACCTTTTATTCAGACTTTTCCAGGTCAATTTCATGGTATCTTGGAAATTATCAAAACAAGAATGTTCTACTATTTCAGAAGTGCACTAATGAAAAACAGTCACGTATCCTGAAATTTCCACATTTTGAGGCATCATTGGACACAGAGATAAATATGTCCCTTTCAGTCAGGCTAGGGTAGCCTTCTGTTCTAGCAACATCAGTAATTCCACCTACTCTTCACTCTGGAATATGCTCTTTTTCCATGGCCTTGCCTCATTTTCCTCTCTTCAGCATGCAAACAAGCGCAGGAAGGATATGTGGGCTTCTAGAGGGGAGGGGACTTTCTTCTGCTGCAAGAAGAGAAAGAGATGATTGCTTAGGGATGAGTCAAACCTCAGGGAAAGATGCAGTAGGAAGAAAGGAATATCTCAGCTGTCGTTAACCCCTCTAGGCATCTCCTTGAACAAGCTGGTTCCCTCTCAGTTTGGCTTTTACTTAGTCTAGGAGAGTTGTTCTGCCACTGAAGCAAGATTTAATTTTGTCTGCCTTACAACACAGCAAAGATGGCTTGAGTCTGCTCTGACTCCTTTAGCAGCATCTAGAGAGCCTCTATTAATTAAATGTCCAGTGAAAGAGTTTCAGAAAGTTTGTCCTTGGAATTACAGTTTCTGAAAACTCTTCTAGCATGAGGGAACATCCACCATGAAGTCCATCGTAAAGAATATATGGTTTTTCTCCATTAACTGTGAAATGTGTTATGGCAATCATTGCTGATTTCTGGTACATAAAATATCTTTATTCAAGGGCCATAATAATTATGAGTCAACCATGATCTACTGTCTTCTCATTCTGGAAAACATTGAGCATACGTTTCTTTTAGGGGTGTATATCCAGACTTGCTGATAAACTGTTACCAGCCTAATCCCTCCTCTGGTCACTGTCTAGTCAAAGATATTATTTCACCAACTAAAGGTATATAAATAGCATTTTTATTCAGGTCTAGGTCATGATCACTCTGTCTGCCTATGAGCTAATGGTCTAATTCTGTAGGCTGTGAGTACACATAAACTCTGTAGTCTGCTTTTGTTCATTACAAATATATGAGACAAAACAATAACAAAACACTGAAAGATAAAATATACAACACTGACTACTGTTTTTTATGACTGAAAATAAATGTGGAACTTATATTTTGGCTCTTTTAGTGTCTCATTCATCTTTTTCATCTACTTGTATTATAACCAACATCATAAAAATTAGGATGTTTTATTAGTTAATAGAGGGATAAATAAATGTTAGATTAAGAATCTCTGTCCAGACCAGACTGTTAGCATTATCTCAATCAAAATGTTTTATCTCAGCCCAAACCTAAATTTACAGAGCCCATTTCACTTCCAGTTATATTAAGTGCTGAAAGTGAGCTGTCTAACAGCAGAGACTGTAGCAAAACATACCTTGTTCTGGAAAAGCCAGCTCCTGACAATCAGTCGGTGTTTTGAACTCATTGTGCAAAATTCATTGTGACTGAAACTACAGTCAAATATCTTGGATAAAATGACGTGCTGAAATATTTAAATGTGAAGAAAATATTATCTTGCCCTTATTTCTTGTTACACTTGGTAGACTACACTTGAACTGAGGTGAAATGGGCATGAAGCCATCAGAATTTTAGCCACTCCCTCACAGAAAAATATTGTACAGCCATTAAGACTAACTGATTCAAATAACCAAATTGACAAGGTAAGGTTGGCGGACTGGCCTGTTTCACAGAGACCTTCTTAAAACTGTGTGGGTTGGAAGGTCAGCAATTAGACATTACAGTAATGGATACCACAGAAAAACTAAACCAGAAAATTTCTGAAATGATAAGAGATGGATTAACCTGGAATGCAGATGGGTGAAAGGGAACAGTGAGCCAGAAGAGCCCTGAACCTGCTCTTATCACACGAGTGTTGATGGACAAGCCACATACATCTAGAGTTTTCAATTTCCCTAGTGTGCAGTGTTATGCTATATTAAGTAACATGGGAATTTTTTTACTGTTAAATAAAGATCTATTCTTTAGACTTTGGGCTGTGGTCTGAAGAATCTGGTAAATTCAATTCATGGGACATTGTATGGGTGTAAGTTTCCAATTATATATGCAACTTTCTAATTGCAGCCAGCTATTTTCATGACATTTTGTATTGAAACAGTTCACCATTACCTTTCTCTATCCCAAAATATACACCTTTGCAGTTTACAAAAGGTTAAAGCGGAGAGTCCCTAATTTTCACATTTCAAGATGCACATACAAAATTGCTTTACTAGCCCTGAAAACATGAAAACAAGAAAAACAAAGAGCCTTATCAATCTTATTACTGACATTGTTTGCCGTGCAAAAAACAGCATGTCTGTTGCATTGAGTTTTACAGGTAAAGTTAATCAGAAATAATTGTATTTTACTTATAGAGTTGTGTTTTCCATGAATGCCAGCCTAATTCCAGCATCATGACTGGTATTTTTCAGGCATATATATTTGGTCATAGATTCCAAATTTTCTAAGTCCTCCAACCAAGTCCCTATTCAACAGAGCCCAAAGCTGTGATTTATGTAAAATTCTCCACTGTTGGAGAACACCTCCAGCTAACCAAGTCCAGCTGTTTTTCCTCCCTTTTGCATCACTCATGAAAAACAAAGTTCTAAGAACATCTGGAAATCTGATTTTTGTCCTCTTGCTGCTTCCCTGTTTACTTGTGCCCATGAATTCCATTGTCTGCATATTATGAAACTATATGTTATATTTTAGCATTTCGCTTGCTGTTCTTGTTCTTTCTATCTATAGCTGGGACTACAGTCAACTCAGGTTGCTGGTGAGTTTTATGAGAAAGCAAACCACAGTATTATCCTTCCTCTCCTGTTTTACTGTCAACTTATCTGTTATGACTTTCAGTTTTTTACTACAGGTCTTAGTTTGCTGTAAGGTCTTGGCAAGTGTTTCACAGGATGTAGCTGAAGGGTGGTATGTGGTGTACACGTTCTGTGAGCACCAATAGATGTGTAGTCCCAGCGCTTGAGGAAAATAAAGAAATATTTAAACAGACTCCAACATTCTTTCAGTACTACTCTTTCTGAGCAACAAGAAGTGAGTTTTTAGGTCAGCTGAAACAGCTAAATATCCTTCTTTCACTGAAATACAAACACATAATCCCTTTGATTATTGGGAGTCATTACCAAAGACCATCAGGCATTAGTAACTCTCGATCACAACTGATTCAAGGTGGATTCAGATCTCTATGTCACAGTCAAAAATTTCTCAGCCATAACATTGCCTTTCACCTAAATATTCAAGCCTTCCACAACATGTCCACCACCTCAGTTAAAAAAAGAACCCGAAAACATTCTTTTTTCTAGTACAAGAAGTTTCTCAATAAAAACCTGATCTAATAATATCATGTAGCAAATTCCACAGTCCATAGGCAGTTCTGTTGATGAGGTCCAATATGAGGTTTTACACATGACTGCTCACCCATAATCAAAAGCCAGGCTTGCTGGGGAAGGTGGAGAGGATGACATTTTGATTGTATGAGGGCTCTAATTTTTCATAAACTTGACAGATAGGAGAAGGGAGATAAGAGAAATGGAAGTTAGGCTGATATGGCAACATCTGGAATACAGAGAAAGTCAGCAGCCTTTGGATGAGATTTCCACCTCAAATAAAAGTAAGAGGGCTGAATAAATCAAATACACACTGTTTAGAACTAGCAGGGGCACTGTAATCTTTTCCTTCCATAGCTTACTTGTCCTTTATGGACGTGAATTAAATGACCTAAGGCGATATGAAGAAACTGTGTAAGATAACCCAAAAAAATCCCCTAACATTTGCAGATTCAGTAAGGTAGTTTTTGATAAGGGTTTCCAAGCTAGATATATACAAACAAGCAGCAAATATTGCCTCCAGCACTACATAATTGTTCTGACTAGCTGTACACTTACTCATTCCTCACAACTCCAGGGCCTTCTTTTATATGTGAAATTTAATACAACAAGCATTAGTGCTGTTTAGTACTTCAGGAATCAAGGAGCAAACTTTTCTAATCAAGGAATTATATTTCTCAACTGAGGACAAAAGACTATGGGAGGCATACAAATGAACAAAACTTTACTGAGACCATGAAAATTGTGAACTACTCTGCCTGCTTGGAAGGCACAGAAGCCAGAAATCAAGGATTTTATAAAAATCTCAATCACCCTCTAATCCCAGATTACTGCTGAACATAAATGAGGTAGAATACCTCATAAGAACAGTGATGTCAAAATAATTTCACCACATCAGCACAGGTGTCTCAGTTGTGTAACTTCTCCATGGTTTTTCTTTAAAACACTTGTACGGAGAATTGCTCTAAAAAAATAGATTTAATAAATAATCACATCATCCCTAACCTTTTCATGTTCATTATTAGCAACATTCCACAGTAGTTAAAAAGGTGAAAACTGGAGCATGATCTATTTTTTTAGAAGGCTGTTTATGTCATAGTACCACATAAGGTGTTGAGGTCCCTAAGTAGCAGAGCCCGATGTACAACCTGGAATCTACCTACGTGAGCTCCCCATCTCATATCTGAATAAATGTACCTGCCTCTGGGCAAGGCTTACTCCCTCACACATACCACCACTGCCGTTTTTAGCTTGCAGTGTTTCACTTCTGAATATTTCTCTTAGTGCAAACGAAAACAGTTTATATCTGTTTGCAGCTGAAATTTGTATCTAATGTAAATATGTCCTTAAGCTAGCTGGGATCCATAGAGATTAAATGCAGAAGGATCTGTTTAGTCAGCTAGTCTGGTAAACTCTTATATTTCATCCAGTTACCCTTTGCATATCTGAGGGATATTAGGTAGCCCATACTGTCAGGAAACACAGTGCAACTAAACTGATTATGTGCCTGCAGTTACTGGCAGTGGAATCTTCTGGAAACAGAAGAACTAGGTAGGGGGTTTGAAAATCCCTTTTTTTCTGAAATCTGATATGGGTTTACCTAAAATTTTGATATGAAAATTTCACTACAACTTTTATTTCCCACACATCTAAAAATACAGTAGATCGTGTATTGTCCTGGTGGCAATTATCATCAAAAAAGCTGGACCCTTTGCCCTGACTGGAGAAACATTTACACAGACTCCAAGGGAAGCAGAACACAGTAGGGCACCCTAATATTCCTATTGTTCTTTGACACATTTCTTGCTCAATCTCTTTCCTGCTAAAAGAAACACAGATTAAACCACTTTGAGCATTTCAATTAGCTGTAGGGTTAATGGCTTTTACTATTAGTAGTACATTAATGGTAACATCCTGTATCTCATAATCAAGATTATTTTGTGACTTCTCTTTAGATTCATATAATTCCAGAATTATTCTTTATACTGGGCAGAAAAATCTCCAGATATTTTTTCATCTAACTTCCAAAAAACAATTAAAAATCTATAAGAATAAATGTAGCATGCTCCCCTCTAATTTACACAGAGGAATCAATCAAATAAAGGCCAGGTGCTTCTTGTGTTGACCAAGAAAAAACAGATTCCTTTTTTTGGGTGTGGGATTGGGAATCCAAGGGTGACTTGAAATGTTTCACATCTTTAGTCAATAATGTGCACTTTTGTCTTCAAGGATCATTGAAAAAAATTAAATCAATGGAATTATTTCATTTAGAAAAACACCTGCTGCACCAAAGAAAAAAAATCATCAAATATTTATTAATGCAGTACCTAAGCATTGCAGTCCTATTGCCATGAGATATTATGGTGGCTCCAGTGGCTCATGCATTGTTTACAGCTTGTCATGTCAGAATTGTTCATGCTAGGAAATATCTGTGGAGGTTTCACCATGAAAGCAAAAGATCTGGGGGGATGCTCAGGGGATTTTTAATGGGCTATAATACTGTGTTTATAAACCAGCTCAAGGAGATAACCACAGAAAGGTGTTGCCACCAACTGACTCCTCAGTAGGGTGCATGAAAAGAATTTGGTCTGCCCAGGGCAGTTCTACCTGTGTGGCCACCTCTGTGTCAGCCAGGAACCAGGGCATCCACTGCCACCTGCAGCCTTGTCCGAGAGTCCAAGACCTGCACGGCAGCCTGTGGTCACCCCAGAACAGGCAGCACAGCAGTAGCTTGTCAAAATGTCCTTCCTGTGGCTGCTAAAGCTGATCTCCCCAATGCCACAGCAAAATTTCCCCACCTATCTTTCTAAGAACTGCTCAGCCCACACGTCAGGAAGGTAGGAAGAAAAAAAAGGGAGGGCAAAACAATAATCAGTGACAGAAACAAAGACATCACATTTGAAGTTTGCTGAGAACACAAAATCAAGAAGTGCCAGGACACAGTCTCATGCACCATGACCTAACTTATCTGTACAGCTAAATTTCTGTGACAGACTCTGGAATATTTCCGGCTGGTAGAAAGGAGCTTTCTCTCACTAGGCACTCTTCAGGTGTTAGCATGATCCAGAGCCCACAGAAGTTTGCATATGAACACCTGATATTAGGATCAGAGAGAGTACTTATTGATATTGACACATTTAACCTGTTTCTTTTGGTGTAAGGGCAAGAAATAGTCATAATACTCTCTAACCTTTTAGGACAGTTATTCCCTTCTAATGTCCATAGATATTAGCAATGACATAATATCTGCAGCAAATGAGTGTAAACTTCTTTACATTCTGTTCTGTCCATCATATGTAATGTCACACAGACTAAATGTTTCAAGTGTGTTGTAATGTGTGACAATAACAGTTCAGGAAGTGTTTGGCTGATCTTCTTGATAGGAAATATGTGTTGAGAAAGCTTCAAAATATCACTGCTAGCCAGGTTGTTAAAAAAAAAATGACCTAGAAATAAATGATCGTATTTCATGTGATGATTTTCAGTTTTTCTGAATGTTTACTTTATCACATGCTCACATGAAATGAATTTCAAAAACATATTTATTATGAAACTCAAATGTTAATTCTTCATGCATTTCCACAGAAGAATACCTGCATACTTATCTCACACAAAGAAAGGTACATTGGACATAATTATTAAATAATCTTCCAGGTGGTAGAAAGAATAAATAGAGTTCAAAAAGATAAGGGAGGGGGAGGGGGAGATCTGAAAAAGTCAGAGAACAAATATGTTTTTATGGATACCTCACAGGGTTCTAATATGAGCAAAAAAATGAAACTGTAATCTTAAATTATTTGATTCACTGCACATCACTGCCCTGTCTATAACAAGCAGTACCTAAATGTTCATTGAGTATAACTTTTAGTTGCTATAATTCTCTGAGAAATTTTTGACTGGTATTCATTTTTTAAAAAACTCTAACAGAAAAGGAAATCAATGGAGGAAAATAGATTTCATTTGTGCTCATACTAACTACCAAAAGCATTCAGTTCTGAATATCCAAATTGAATTTAACTAGAATATTATTTGTATATGTACTGGGTTAGTTAAATGGAAAGAACATGCTGAAATTACCAGGCATGCACCTTAGCTCACTTCAGGAACTGGAGCTTAATCAGTGTGACTAATTAAGACCTCGGTGCTTTGCACATACTGTAAAATGGAATTTTCCTTCCAACAGCAATTTGAAAGTAAATACTATCCCCATAAAAATGATCTCATCTTTAGTTTGGAAAGAAGCATCGGAACACTGGCTTGTTATGTAAGACCTTGTAGTCCCAAGAGAAACAGGCATTAGCAGAGACAAATTCACCTTAGGATGGGATGACCTTCAATAAATGTTGAACTGTCTACTATCTCTCTCCATCCCATCACAGAAGCAGAGACACCTACGGCTATATTCTTTTACCTAATGTAGACATCTAGAGTACAAAGCAATTGCTCACTCACATCTGGTATCTAGTGCAATTGCACTGCCAATGTCCTGTTTGATCCAGTCTCTGACTGTTCCTCAGGAAGGGCACAGATGTGCCACAGGTCCTGTATTGTGTGTCACAGCCCTGCAGTGGCATCCGACAGATCCAGAGACATTTTCAAATGACACCAGAAATTGGTCTGTACACAAAGACCTGCTCAATTCAGCTGACCAAATGGCTGTTTACTTTAGGATGAGCTGAAAAGGTTTCTGGTTCTACAAACTGATTTGATCATGGGCTCGCTTCACTTCCCTAAATACAGACTGGAAAAATGAACAAAACTTACTAGAACTGTCATATTAATGGAATATCCAGGTATTTCACACAGTTCATCCTACAAAATAATAATAAACAGGTTTTCATTACTTTTTCTTTTTTTTTTTCCTTTATAGTAGTTCAAGCTTCAAGCTTTGCTACTTTTTAAATTTTCTCTTTTTTTTTAATTTTTTTTTTTAGGCACAATGATCTGGCAGATACATGTACTAACACATCTGTTCTGATCTACATGCTGCAGCTCTCTCTAAGGATCAGGCCTCTCCTGACACCATCAGCTGCCTTTGCAATATAGTCTTTGCGTCCATAACATTACATAAAATGTAACTGTTCATCCAGCTGGCGTGGTGCAGCTCACATCCATACAGCTAAACACTTGCAGCTTCCCAAGAAAAGCCAGCTACGTACAACTTGCTTAATGAAACAACCCTGGCCCAAGCTTAAACTCAGTAGCCTGTACCTTAATAGTATGGATATCTTAGTCCTAGAACCTAGGTACCAGACCCTGGCACTGTTTAATTTACTGGGACAGCTATAGCAAGAGGACCAGTGGGAACTGGAATAAGAGCCTTGTTGGATCAGAGTGTGGTCCATGAGCCCAGTATTACTTCTCCACCAGTGACAGCAGGAGAGATTAAAGTACAGCCTTGACTATTTTCTATATCCCAAATCCCTCATATTCTCCAATATCCAAAATTGTTTTATTAGCTATTGTCACCATTTTGCAGTAGCTTCTAGACTGTTTGTAGACATCTTCCTTTACAGAAGACTGCTTTATGTTGGTTTTTTTATTAATTCCCTCATTTTTATGTTGTTCTATGTCTTAAATATTCAAGAATAATGTCAATATTTGTGTGCTATATTTATCTGGTCCACTCTCTCCTAAGACAGTGTTGAACCAAATTCCTTAGTGATCACTACTAAGGAGCAGCTGTCCCATTCATTCTCCTTGAATCAGGTCCTGTGTCCCAAGATACAGAACTGCACCTTTTCTTGTGGGGTCTTAATCAAGATTTTCCAGGAAGCAGTACTTTATTGCATTCATCTGTTCCTGATGAGGCTCTCATCCAGTCAATATGCAGGTAGTTTAAATCACTATCAGCACCACTGCTAAAGCTGCAGCTACTGTAATCTTATTTAACATCTCCTGATCTCTATCAAGTTACAGCACCAGAAGAGCGCTATGTTTTTTCTATTGGAGTATGGGATTTCCATCTGCCAGTAATTGCCTATATTCCCATAATATTTTATGCTGCAACACCTTATATTATCTTTTGTGTACTGTGTCTGTGCATCTCAGTCTGTCATGCCTGGAAAGTTAGCACCAGCATCCCCTACAGAGTTCCACATGTCCCTGAGATATTTAAATCAGTATTGTCATTTGATGCCAAGCATTCATTTCCTCATCTTATTCTTAGGATTCCAGATTGGTGTGGAAGCACTTAAAAGTTTTGCCCTTGCACTGTCACTCAATACCACATGTGCCAGTCAACTGGCACTGTAGGAGGTGTAATTTGCCTTCCATATTTATTATGATTGTGCTGTTTATTTCCCTCCTGGTCCTTCCAGAGACACATTGAACATTAATCGTGTCCCCCCTCATCTCTGTTTTACTGAAATAAAAACAAACAAACAAACTTCACCTTGAACTGTGCATTTGTACACAGACTTTTCTATACTGAATTTAAAGAATTTGTACCTAGAAAGTTCATTGAACCGAAAGTCTTACAGTATCCTGATTAAACCAATTTATAAATCAAACCAATGTACTCCTCAGAGAGATTTAGGGAGAAATTTTTCTGGTTTTAGTTTGTGAAAAAATATCCTTTCCTATTTAAGATTACAGGTGAAAAGTAAGGCTTTTTCCTGATTCTCTCAAAGAAAGTAAAACTTATTTTTGTTTAACTTGGGCATTGTTTTAAAATCCACCATAAAAAACTTTCACATAAAGCACTTTAGTTCAATGTTACTTTTATGTTTTGAATCAAATTTATTTTTAAAAAAAGGAAAACCATTTTGTTCAGCCTCAATTGAATTTGAATAGCAAGAGAACAGCCAGAGTGACTGAGGCCTGAATTCTGCCACTCCACTTGGATGAGCTTGTCTATTTATTAATCATATTAAAATCATGAGTCTACTTCCCAACACCTCCACCCCAAAAAAAACCTTCAGCTTACATATATATTTTTAATTTAATCTTGCTCCAGACAGGAAAGTCTGAAAAATATGAGCTGAAAAGTGACATTTTCAATCACAGCTGCACAATTCATTGAAAGACAGTATAGTTTTTCAACCAGAATCCCCCCCTTTTTTTTAAACTCTTTCCTAAGCCCTCCAGCATATTAAGTACACTGGTCTTAGAACCTGTTAAAATTTTGAGTACTGATCTCTACTAAGTGATGTGACTGGAGGTGAAACTGATTAATGATTTCATGTTCAAAGACCTGAGAGAACTTTCACGGAGGAACATTAGTTCTTGCACTCATACAAATAGTTACAATTTCTTTGTTTTCACTATTTTCCATACTGACAGACATTTAGCCTTTGGGGTCCACTATTATGTGCAGAGTGAGTGGTTTAGCTTTGTTTCCATTAGTATGAGAGACAAGAGAGTAACACTGTGCAGAAAAGAAAGACAATACTGAGGTGGATGTTCAAAACAAATCCAATTTCAAAGGCCTGTGGTGCTGAAATGGAAAAGCCTGTGTGTGTGTGTGTGTGTGTTTGTGTATACGTGTGTGTGCTGGCAAATGTGTGTTCCGCTGCAATATGAAGTAAATGGCATTTCAAGTGCTCCCTGAATGACAGTGAAGTATTGGAAAGCAATGACATTCTAATCATTGCCGCAAATGTCAGTGCAAGAAGCCCGTGGGTTGTGGGTCCTCAGTGCACAAGTTAACAGCTTTACAGTAAAATCACCAGGGATCAATTAAAAGAAAACTGTTAGTAACCTTCATGCATCCTATTGCTGAAATGCCTGGGAAAAGAAGGTCTAATTATAGTCCTAACCTTTCCCAGGGGGCCATGAATGAACTTCCAAACATGGCATGGAATAAGAAGGTAAAAAAAAGCCATGGTGTGTTATTTTCACATGTTTGGGGTTTCTTATGCAAGGCACTCAATAACACAGCTGGTGACCAAGCAAACTGAGCTGGAATGGATGAATAGAGTGTAATGCTAACTACTGAGCTAGCAAGAGCTTCAAAATAAAAATGAAACCAAAAATGAAGTACGACAGGAATTCAAGTTTGTTAAGAGACAGAACTCCACATCAACCTGAAAAGTATGAACAAGAATTAGACGTAAAAGCACAAATTGCATAGAACTATTGTGATAATAACTTTTGTTGAACTTTCTGCATATTAATTTTACTCAGTATCATGTTTCATTTTAGCAATGTTTCACGCCAATGTAAAAAAAGGAGACAAATGATTAAAGACTTTTCCAGCAATTTAGGATATTACAAGATTTTTACCCAGCAACTGTCTGAGGTGGAAAAAAACCCCAGCCTAATTTGCTTTCAGCCATTCAAAACCTCAAAAATCATTTTGCCGTCAGGCTAGACCACAGAAAAGGAAGGGCCTAGTGAGGACACAATCTTCCTTTGGCCAAGTGTGGCAATGTCTTGAAGCTGATTTTCATGCCAACAAAGTGTTTCCTATTCCAGAGGGACAAATCTGCCTGGATCTATCAGCCCCGCAAAATCAAGTGCAAACAAACTTATGAAAAATAGACACATTAATGAAATGCATAATGGCAATAAACCACCACATGCTACTACCATACAAAACCTACTTGACTAGGTCTTGTACAGTAACACAATACCATACCTTCGGGTATGTCTCTTCCCCTGCTTTGCCCACCCTCTGGGGTGTCTCTCTTCCACCTGAGCAGAAAGCAGAGCTAATGGGGGGTTGCAAGAGGGGCACTTTTGTAATTCTCTGGTCCAGGAAGACTGGGAGTTGAGAAGAGCAGCTGCCATATGTAGGTTTATGCTCCAGTCCTTCTCTATTAACTTCATGAGACAATGTTCAGTTCTGAGATGCAGGGGGTGGAAGACTATATCCTCTTGGGATCTCAAAGACTTTTACCTCAGGTGCTGGCACATTGACTTGTTTTGTGAAGCTATGAGCTTATTCTTAAACAGTATCGGCAGGAAACAGCAGATGGCCAAATTGCTTGCAAATGCTTTTATATTATGGTTTATATTCACCAAGACACTTCCACGCTGACATGAGCAATGTCATTTTCTAGTAATGTTTGGAATTAGTCCCTTGGGTCACCAATTCCCAGGCATTACCAGATGATAACTCTAAAACTGTGATTACTTAAATATTTTCAAATCCTGAAGTACTCTTATAAGGATACAATTTGCAGCCATGGGAGCCTTGTTACAGTGTTGCTATCCATACAAATATCACTAGAGTTGTGTTTCGAGTCTCCATCATATACCCCCTGGTAAAATAGTTGATAACTGGAAAGGAAAAATTGCTTTATGCTGAAGCATGTTTTATAAGATCTTGATCAAGTACGGTTTCTCATTTCCCTTTGGAAGAAAAAGACACTTATTTTTAAAAGAAACCACTTATATTTAAACTAAAGCAGATCAATTTGAATTTCTTATCAATTGCCTTAGAATATTTGTGACTTTGCAAAAGAGAATGAAACAGCTTTTGACAGCGCACAAGTATCAAAATATGCAAAAGAGAATTAGATATTCAAAACCTGCTAACATTCAATTGTCTGCAGCTCCTCCATAAAACTTCACTGCCGTTAATTCCACAGATTTTATAGATTCATGCTGAGTATTTTATTTGCAAATCACAAACTATTTTCACTCATCTTCCTATGTAACTCTTAACTAAATCTAAATATTATCCAATTCACACTTGTCTGAAAATATAAAACTTAACGTGCAAGGAAACATACAACTGAAAACTCACAAGTAAGAATTTATTGGTAAGATCTTGCTTTAAATTTTTTACATTAGTAATAGCATTTTCCAGTATTAATTCTGCAGTTTTTGTGCATTTAGTAGTTTAGATTACTTTTTACTAAGCAGTGTGACCATGCTTTAATCTATTAGAAGGAGAAATACATTAGATGGAAGAATATTTATTTCCTCTTTATATGTAATTTATTAAGACCATATAAAAAATTCAAATCAACTACATTTTAAGAGGATTTTGTCTTTAGCATTGATCTTAATACCTATTCAGTAAATTTCTGGAAATCTTAATGGTTTCAGTGCTTTAGACTTATTTGTATAGAGTAATCCATTACAGAATCATGGCCCAAGTCAGAATGCTTCAAATAAACATAAGAAAGAGAAGTATGTAACAACAAGAAGAATCATACATTAAGTAAGCTGCTTGAACCACTAACAGCATGAGGAGTGATATCAGAATATTTGATAGAGGACACAGGACATTTAAAAGTCAAAGTCTGAACATGGAAAATATCCATAAACAAAAATTTAAATAATTACAAAATCTTGCAATGCACCTTCATAAAAAAAAAAAAAAAAAAAAAGCCAGATAGAATGGCATCACTGAAAAGAGGTATGTAAGAGCATTTCTAATTTCCTGCTAATAATATTCTGACATAATGCCAACAGATATATCAATAAAATACTGTGATATATTGAATAATATCTAGATATTAATGTGGAGCAGTCATTCCTCACATCTGCAGGAATGCCCGTGCTGATGCATCTGAAAAGTTTCTAGTTTCAAATGTTAATAAAGTTCTGCTGAGAGTTTATCAGAGTAATTCCAAATTTTTGTCACAACATCTCATTTTACCAAAGCTGAAACACTGTGTTGAACATATCTGTTTAAAAACCATTTCAGTAAGAGGGGGTTTTTTGAGGTTTTTGATACCTATATTTTATTTAGTATGCATTGGTTGGTTTGATTTGGGTGGTTTTTTTTTGGGTTGGTTGGTTTTTTGGGGCTTTCCTTTACAAGACCTAGGATGTCTTGGCATTTCTTTCAAACAAAACAGCAGTAGTAGGGAAGCCAGAGAGGTCTGGCTCCTTTATTCAAATTTATATTTGAAAGATGGACTTGAAAAGGCTTTCTCACAAACCCTGCCTGAATTAAAAATATCTAGATATCACAAAACAACACTGTTTCTATAAGTGGCAGCACAAATCTCTTCAAGCTGGAAGTTCAGAAGGTTTTCTTGTCTTGATTACCACCTAAAAGACAGTGCTCCACTCTACAACTCCCTTCATCCCCTCCAGGGAGCTGACGCCCTTTACACATTTTTTTTTTATCATGTCTTCTATGGTGGGTGTAAGAATAACAGGCCTCACCTGTGCTCTGTATGGTCTCTCTGCACCAGCCTCTATACCACAGTACAACATAAACAAACTGTAAGCTGAGGGGAAGGATTCAGCTGAACATCATTAAACTTAGAAGAAATTTCGCCCTAACTCCCTCCTGATACGGGATGTCCTTGACTGTATTTATGTGTTCCGGAAATGAGCAGTACAGAAAATAATTCATTAAAAAGTGATAAAATGCATTATCCTTCAGCAGTTGATAAATGTCATGACTCCCAGCTGATTGTAGCATATCTATAATGGAGTGTGGGGGTGTGGGCTGTGAATATATTCATTATTCATTCTGAGCTTTATAAAGTGCCTACAGTCACAATAGTGAGGCTTTATATACAAAAATTAAAGGCATAAATTTCATATACAGCCCACAGTGGGATGTGCTACATAAAATGACTGCTGCTGCTGCAGCTAGAAATCCATTGACAATCCAAGCAGGGGTGTAATGTAAAATAGAGAGGGACCAATTGACTGAAAAACAGAATCAAATATCTAAATTTCCTCTCAAAAGGATTATCCACAGTAGCATAGTTTTGATTCTGTACCAGGCTCAGGAGCTGGCTGAGCTGAAGTCCTGGTTTGGAATGACAGAAGCAGATCAGGGTGACTAAATGTTGCTCAAGGTTCTTTGTATGGGAGGTTTATACTAACCATATTCCACAACAGATTAATTGCTGCATCACTTGAAACACTACTTTATTTTTTCAAGTTTTTACCATCAAAGAATAGACCAGACACACATGGAGGTCTCAGGCAAAGGTAAGTCAGAAAGGAAAATGGGACAGACAGGAGCACAAAATGTTACAAGTAAGAAGAACATCCATAAAAAGAGAACCTTGTAAATTGTGTGGGAGAAGTGAGGCAGGACACAATGAGAAACTGAGTGTCAAATAAAATATAGGAGACAGACAGATGGAATATGGGTGGCATAAACACACTGACTGCCGAGCAGTCAAACTTGGGAGATGCAGTGTCAAAAAAAAATGTAATGGAACAAGAGCATGGGAATGGAGAGACACTAAAAAGAATCTATAAGATATCCTGTGGATATAATGAGTCAGAGAAGTAGGTATCAAAAAGAGGAATTTCCTCCTACTTTTGACAGTAAATGAAATGTGACCTCTAAAAAATGTCAGAATTTATATGTATAAAAAACCTAATATCCCATAGATGCCTCATGAACAGCATTCAGGGCACTTCATCTGTGTTGATTAATTTTTAATTGTTATCCTGATATTTTGAGGACTCTACAGGTAACTTCAGCCAACTAATAACCTAATCTAAGAAGCTAAACATGCTTATGGGGAATGGACAAGTACAGAGACTCCAAAGAAATCTGATAGAGTGCTGCAAACAATTTAATTTTCCTTAGATAACACCTGAAAGTTTTAATGGGAGTGTAATAACTCCTGCACATTATTTATTTAGGAGATTTACCTTACCAGAAGCCTTTACAAGATCTACTCAAAGCCTCTTGGATTCAAGCTAAGCTATATGGTCTCAATGCTAAAAAGTAAAAGGAGACTAGAGTGGCAGACTTAGGCATGAGCTCTTGGCAAAAATTAATTCCTTAATAGGAGTAATATGTCTGCTGTATTCCTACCTGCCTGTCATCTGAGTCAAAGTGAGCAATTGGCAGTACCCCCCCAAGACAGAAAGTAACATCTAAAGCTAAAGAATTCACATCCTTTTTTAAAGAAAATAAATGACTTAACAACTATCCAAACTTAAATGTGTTACAAAATGCATTGTCTGTGAACCAAGGAATCAATCAAACCATATTTCCAACTGATCTGTGTCATATATTTTGTGTGTCATCTATTCCTTATTGCAATACCACATCCTATGTTAGCACCCTTAGCACATTGCTTCCAGATGCTTCTCATTTCAACACACACTATCTTTTTTTTGTTTCCTGTTCCTCTCAGAACTCCTTTCCCTGTTTCCTCCCATGTGCACTACCTATGTTTTGTCTTCTATCTGGACAAGGGAGAATATCCACTACAGCTAATCAGGTGTTATGTGTATCCCAAATGATCAGCTAATGTATACATGTTAACTGACAAGGGATTTGCTGAGGTATAATGGATGATGATTGAATTCACCCTGTCATTCCCACGGGGAGAATAAAAGAATATAACATTTTTTCAAGTACTTAACACAGGTTTCAGTGTCATAAAAAGACATCTAAATTTAGATATTCATATTTAGCTATCTAAGGAAATATGATATCTTTCAGCCTCAATTTTAGTCAGTGGAGATCTTGTCTCAGCTAGTCAGCTGAGCCTAGAAAATGATCCAGCTGACAAATTTGCATCTGGGGACACCAACCCTCTCCCTGGACTTTGTTAATTGAAGTACCTCAGAACATAATTTTGTGGTCAGGGGTCCACCACTATTTGAGAAGCACTTGGTCAACACGTGGGTTTGGCAAACTGGACAGAGGAGCTAGGAAAGACTGTTCTGTAGTGGCAGGAGGAAACCAGGCTGGATATATTAGTTTATACCAAAAGGCACTGGACAGTTGTGCAGGCAATTGAATTGAGACTAAGCCTCCACTGACTGTACCAGGAGTTTAGACACCTACTCTCTGTAGGTACCAGCTATCCTAACACACTTATATTTACATAGTTAACCTCTAGCTGAATGTCTCCTTTAATGTCCTTGAAAATTTGCCAGGTTTGGCTGGATTGATGAAAGAGTATCTGTGGAGAATATCTGATTACATAAACCAGTCTAAAGCTTTGGTTTCCAAGGTCTGCAAAACAATCAGCAGAGAAAGCACTCAAAATCAGAAAATGTCAGAATTCGAGTTGCCTTAATCTGTCTCCCTCATGTGAATACATGATGGTATATTTTTTAATTACATAGTCACATTTTTTTCCCAGAGGACCTCTACTTCATTCAGTCTGCAGATGAAACAGTGCTCTTTTAACGAGCAGCAGTTCAGTATTTTGTTTTCTCCTTATTCTTCACTGTGCAGCTCTAGGCCTTATTTATTGCACACAATTATAACACTGCTCAGAAGACAGAGTTATTAATTTCCTCATGGGCTTTTCTGTGTAACTCATCTCTATAATGCATTCATTTTCACTGCACCCTTTCAAAACACTTCCTCTATTCACAGCTGAGATGCTACACTTGGAGAGATAAAAGTCCACAGTATCCATAGATTTGAAGAGGCCAATTTAAGTCACTAAGCAAATTATTTTTTTCAAGGACTTAACATTGCTTCACATTTATAAGCTGTGTACACGCCCCTGTTGGTATCATCCTTGCACAGAGTTCTCATCATTCCCACAAATCAGATGCCAGGAATTATCTAAGTACTTGCAAAAAAAATTAAAATTAGTAAACCATCATAAAAAAACAATTGTCTTGTGTGCCTTGATTAGCATTACAGGCTTCTTGACAAATCTACCTCAATTTTCCATCAATCTTCTGCACCAACTTGCTTAATCTCGGTCCCACTTTCTTTATTGAGTTAATCTTAGTTTGTCTCCTGACTTTCCATTCAAATTCAGTCTCTTAAAGGAAACACACTGCACCAGAAGTCACTAAAGACTTCTCAAAGCCTTGGTAAAACATAATTTTTTCTTCAATGCCTACAAAAGGCTGCCTGTGGCAGAACTTGGACACAGACAGGAAAATTCTCAGGGATACAGGGTTTCTAGTGCCATCTCTGGCATGCTGAAGGGGTATGTGTGTGGCTGCATGGCTGTGTGGGTGGGTGTGTATAGACATCAAGTACTATTAGTTTTTCTCCCATCTTTAGCACTTCACCCCAGTAGGTGCCATAGGAATTTGGCAAAGCAAAGAAGCTGACAGTGACTGCTTGGCTGTCTCCAGCTGTCCAATTCCCTGAACAAAGGTGTATTTTGTCTATGCATGTAAATGGTCTTGAGTAGCCCAATCCGATCTTTCGTTTCTTCAGCTCTCCGGCTTCTTTTTGTCTTTTCCACCCTCCTCCCTTACAGAAGAATGGCTTTATTGCTGTCACCAAGGTAACCAAACACAAGACCTGACTCTGTTCAGCACAGGCTACATCTATCATGTGCCTCCCATGACATTTCAACTGAGCAATATTTAAACGATGCTAAGAAATCAAGAACCATTTGGTGTCATTCCCATGAAGCTGGTGTAAGAGGATATTGATTTTGCAATTTGACACTGATAACCCTCAGCACTTTCTATCCCTACCAGCCATGGATATCTGCCCCACATCTCAAACAGCTGCCTTTTGTTTCAGGCTCCTTCACAAAGGACTGTCTGTTTCCTTTGGCACCATCCTTTCTCCAGCTTTGGCCAGATCCATTAAATATGGAGCTTAATATTATGAGCATCATATCAAATGGCAGCTCACTTAGGCCTGTTCCAAAATGCAGAGATATCCTCAAAAAAATGCAAATCCTGAGAGTCTTCTATAGAGAATCTCTAGGGACAAATTTTCTTCAAGAGAAAAAAAAGAAAGTTCTCCATATAAAGAGACAATTCTGACAGGATTGCAGACATAGAGCTTTAGCATAACAATCTTTGCTGTAATGTAGAAAATATTGTAAATGTAGAATAGAAATGAGATTACATTAGAAGTGAGCGTGAGTAACAGTTTCCATGACTCTATGCTAGCTAAAGCCTGGTAGATAAAGTCTCAGAAATAAAAACCCTCAAACTGAGAGGGTGTTGAAAGGAAACTATAAGCAGCAGCTTCCCACAGTGAATATAAATAATGAAAGCTGATTAATGAACATGCTAAAAAAAATGAGTAAAGGTAAAAGAAAACATCAATTATATCAAAGATGATGAGAAACACTTAATTTACTTGCTTAGAAGCTTATGCAATCAGTACAAAAGGTTCCAGCATGAGAGAAACAAAAGCTCTGAAAGAATAAACATCTATTGACACAGGAGTGAGGGAGTTCATTTCATCCTGGTGGTGTACATTTCCTTCTGCTGGTGTTGACCTGTGTTAATATTTTGTGAGAACAGATTCCTTGTTAGTTTTTGCTGGAAAAATGAGAAAAGCCTGATTGAGTAAATAACTGAAGATAATGTCTACTAAAGATCTTTAAAAAAAAAAAAAAAAAGAGAGAGAGAGGATGGGAAAAGGGGAGAAAAGGAAGGGAAAGGGAAAACCAGGGCTGGAAAGGAAAGGGAAGGGGGAAGAGGGAAGAGGAAGAAGAAGAAGGGGAAGAAGGGAAAAAAGGAAAAAAGGCAAAAAATACCCCAGAGAGTGAAAGAGAAAACAAAATAGAAAGGGAAAGGAAAAGGAAAGAAAATTCAATGGTCAAATTGTATTTTACAAAGAAAAACACTGTAACAACAGAGGCAACAAATTAAGTCCAGTCCAGTAATCATTAAAATCAGCATAAAATCTTCCTTAGTTTGTCACAGACTTCGAATCTGGACTAAGAAGAACAGCCGAAAGAGCTACATCACACCAGAAATAAAGGTCCTGTGGAAGGCAACTAAAAGGCAACTGAATTGCACTTGGTGGAATACAACTTCTAAAGCATTTCCCAGTTGAGTGTCCACTATTTATTTAAAGGACTGAATTCCGTAAGTGAAATATTTGCAGTCAAGGAATCAAATCCTCTGGGTCTTCTAACCAAAGTCTCCCAAATCTGAACCATTATATGGCTTTTTTCTCACTCAACTGTGCAAAGATTTCCAGTTCTGATTACACCAGCTCAGCCTTTTTGTGGGATGCAGGGATTATTTTCTAATTGGTCTGCACCAAATTTTCAAAACATCCAGCAGTCAATGAATTGCCCATTACAACTAAATAAAGGAAGTTTAAAGCCTTCAACAAATTGCTTTATACAAGCTGAAAAATACTGACACTAAAACTGAATTGTTTGGCTGGCTACCAAGTATCCTCACTGTTGATAACAGCAAAGACATGGTTACCTTCTCTATGCTTTATTTTGCCTGCTCTTTTAAAGTACTTTGACCTTGACTGATCCTCCCCTGCTACTGGAAAAAGGTAGTCCAGTTTGATCATTAATCTCATAATGCAAATTGTCGAGCAGCACTGAAATTGTTTGATAATTTGCATAATGTTTTTAGTGTGCTGGTGAAAGAAGATAACTTAGGAGGGTATATCTGAAAACACCACCTCTCTGTCCAGCTGCCATAAAATGCATCAGCTTATCAAGCAAGTCAGAGTGCAGTTGGCCCTTCTGCTTGTTATGGAATATAATAACGATGCCACCGATGGCACACATGGCAGCACAAAACTGTTACGGAGAGGCAGATCAGTTGGGATAAATGGCAAGCTTGTCTGCTACTTGTCCTTTTAAAGTCATAAAGAGTCAAAAATATAGTGGAAAAAAAGATAAATCAAATGGTTTTTTTCACTACAGGTACTATGTTCTTCTGGAAAACAGAGAGGAACACAGAATGGATTTAATAGTGTACAATAATAATAATATCTCATACCTCATATCACTTCCGTTGTGCCTGAAGGTATTCAGCACCGCCACGGTTCTCACACTCTACAGTGTATCTGATCATATCATAATCTCATATGCCTGATTAAAATATTGGTCATTTATCAATAAACTTCATGCCCTCTGGAACTGGAAAACACTAATTAGCCAAGTATGACCTGATCCACAGCCTTAGCAACAAAGATGAAGGTGTCCTGAGTTCTGACATGGATTCTTGGTATGGCCTTGGATATTTCATTTTCTTTTACCTCCTCATGATCACATTTTCATGATTTAAGGAAAATAACATTTAATCAGCTATCTCTCCAGGGTATGTTAATGCTTAACAAATCAACTATGAAGCATGATATTTTCCAGAGCTCGTGGAAATGGGCTCATTATCCTGCTGATGAAGAACCTCTGTCCTCATGATATCATGAATCTATCCTTTTCACAACTAGTTTTAAAGGGAAAAAGACATGGGACTGTCACAGATTCAGTCATCCCATCTGAGCGTACCTGATCTTGTCTTGAAGTTAAGTACTCAAGGTCCAGTTTAGCACTGGGATGAGAGACCACTCAGGAATCCCACAGGCACGAGTCAATGAGCCATGTTAAATTACAGAAACTGAATTAGTTAAAAGACTCTATTAGGTTCTGCCTTCATGACTGAGCATTTAAAAAACAGGAGGAGGAGGGTGGTTGGATAGCTAACTATAATGTCTGTCTTTGAAAAACTGCTGATATTAAAATCCTTTTCTGCCCCATTCTTTTTTCCTTTTCTATTCTTTCCTTTCTACCACTTATTAGCTGATTTTCTGGCCTGTGAGGACCTACCCCTGCTCTGAGAAGGGGCAGGAGAGAATCAGCAGCAATTTCTGCTCCTGCCACAGGTCAGGGAGGAGAGTAGAAAGGAGCTCCTACTGTCCTGCTCCTCAGTCCAGTGAAGTGTTCCCAAGCCTGTAATATTATCAAGCAAGCTGGAAATTTTAAAAAGTCAGGCAGGTTAGCATAAGGAGCCCCTGGGAACAAAAAGAAGATAAATGGTGGCTTCCTGTCTGCATTTTCTTGCTTCACAGCAGCTAACAAAGTAAGCATTAGTTTTCTTTAGGGGCATTGCCTCAAATCTCGCTTTAATATCATGTTTAAATGTTCCAGTAAAATTCTTAGTCTTTCAACAGTTCCCTCTCATGATACCATATTACTGATGGATTTTGGCAGTGACAAATGACAAAGCATGCCTGTCTCTGAAACCATTCTCATTTGTATTCTTTTCAGTTTCTTATCTGTCCCGTTGGAATAAAAAATTAAAATTAAAAGACAGTATTTCTGAGAATAATATTTAAGTAACATAAACTGTAGCAGTGTATGCATGGCATTAAATCCAGGACAAAGTACTTTCTGATTCCCTCAGATACAAAGATATCTGGTTTAGACATAGCTGAAAGTGTTTTTGATTAAAACCATTTCTTTCTGTGAAGAAAATATTTTTTTAAGACAAAAATTGTTGCCTAGAAAATATGAAATAGCTGATGAAGTTTTCATAAATTTTTTTGCTTGGTTTTACTGGTTTATGTTTTGAAACAAATGTAAAAATTGCGGTATTTTATATGGAAAAAAATTTAATACTGATTTAATGAAACTCTTAAACATGTTTCAGTCAAACTCTTCAGTAGAACATAGGAACATTCTTAACGGTTTTCTTGATTTACCATGTTGAGGCCTGCTTTTGCTTTTGAAATACCTACATGAGAGTTAAAGTAGCAAGATATTACTCTTTTTAGAGGTTTGACTTAGAAAATCATCAAAAGACTTTCCTTCTTTCTTGTACATTTAATTACATACAAAATAGTAGCACTGGTATTTATACAGCAGAAACTGTACATTTCTTGCTCATTTTTCAAGCATTTTCTTATTTCACTTAATTCAAATATTTTCTCAAATTCCTTTTTTGAGTAGCTTCTACCTGACTCACTGTTTTTCTTAACTCTTTACAGGCTCTTCTATTTGGTCTTTCTGTAGTGTTGATGCCCTGCTAATGCATACATGATCACCCCTATGACTGTATTTGTGAACTGAGACCAGGCGTAGTTAGGACACTGGGCATGGCAAATTGCTTACGAAAGATTAACCAAAACCCTGGCTAAACAAAGGAGATCCGAGTGGTGCTGTTGACACACCTGAAAGACAGGATGCCATCCAGAGGGACCTAGATGAGTTCGAGGGGGCCCATGGGAATATCCTGCAGTTTAACAAGACCAAATGAAAGGTGCTGCACCTAGATGAGGGCTATTCCCCTGGGTCAACACAGGCTGGGACATGAACAGATTGAGATCAGCCCTGCTGAGAGGGAGTGGAGAAGAATAACTTCAGGGTGACCTAACCGCAGCCTTCCAGTACCCAAAGGGAGCCTACAAGAAAAATTGAGAGGGACTTTTTATATGGGCAGGTAGTCACAGGTAAAAGGGGGGATGGCTTTAAACTGGGAGAGAGTAGCTTTAGATTAGATATTAGGAAGAAACTCTTTACCGTGAGGGGGATGAGGCACTGGAACAGGTTGCCCAGAGAAATTGTGCATGCCCCACTCCTTGAAGTGTTCAAGGCCAGATTGGACGGGTCTCTGAGCAACGTAGTCTAGTAGAGGTGTCCTTGACAAGGTGGTGAGAACTGATCTTTGAGGTCACTTCCAACCCAAGCCATTCTATGATGATTCTATAAAATGGAGTTTTTTTGAAGTGTGTGTGCAGACTGATCAATAAAGAAAGCAAGAGCAAGAATGAAGATGGTCTTTCCAAAGATGAAATTCAAATAAAATCTGGAAGTACATGATGAGCTTTGGGCAGGACGTCATTGGCAAGGGCTGGGAGCTGCACAAAGAGTTTAGGATTAATACATGCGCATGATATATGTTTTCTAAGGCAAGGGGTACTGTTACTGCAGAAGCCTTGAAAAAAAAATGAACAGAGCTTTAGGAGCATAGAAAGCAATAGTTACAGTAATTAAGAGAAGACTGTTGGGACACAGCCCTTTGCTAGCAAAAATGAAGAGAGAACAGAATAGTTCAAGGTCATTATGTGAGAAAAAATACACAGCACTGACTACCAACATTAGAGAACAGGGAATGGGGAAAAAATAGTGGTGATATGGAGAATTGAAAGTGCACAAGAGAGCTCTGAAATACAAATATTCATGCAGGGAACTGGATATGGAGTAGGAGAGCCAGAAAGACATTATTGATAGTTGAATCTATGTGATTTTGTTAGGTATAAAACAGGGAGTTTTAATGAAATGCAGTGAAATATGGGAAAGGATAAGATGTAATTACTAGCACTAGTTGCACTGTTACAAAAGACCTCAGATACCAGGGTGTCAAAGCTGAAGTGAAATATATTCTGCACTGGAAATCGCTGTCAATGAGAGCAGACTGCGAAAAGGATGAGGGTGAAGAAGACATTTAAGTTGGCTGAGGAACATAAGTGGTGATTTTGTCAAGGACAGATCAGGGACATGGCAGATGAGATGTTAACAATAAGAGATGAGGAAAAGAGAGAGAAAGAAACCGCTGAATATAGGGAGCTTGTATTCTCTAGGAAAGGTCATTTTAGACAGAAAAATCTACCTTTTCTTTTTTTTAAGTGATTTTCTAGATTCAAGAATCCCCACATTTTCTTTGATAAGGGTAGTTTAAGTGGAAAAGTACCCTTTCAACAGGTACATGTGTGAGAGAATAGAAGAAGGTTCCTGTATGTTTTATATCTTCCATAGCAATTGTCTGTTATTTTAATATGAACAACAAAACCCATATAGTCGAGACACCACCAAGAAAGAATGTTTGATTTCAAATATTTCCCAAAGAATGTAACTTAAGGGTCATGGAAATGCATTATGCAGAGGAAGATGTAGATGAAAAAGAAAACAAGACATCATCCTATCAACAGTAAGCTACATTAAACTGTGAAAGTCTTCTAAAGGAAGTGCAGAAGCCCTGTCCCTCAAGGCTTTAAAATTAGGTGGAATAAAACAGTAGAAAACTCTAATCTTGCAGTGCTATTAGGATAATCAAATTGATCTCTTCAGCTATAATTTTTACAATTCAAAATCCATGGCTTGTGTGTTTTTCTGCCTCAGTTCACTGTGCAAATACAATGATTGTGGGTTTGAAAGAGTGGTCAGCAGGAAAAGAGAAAAAGAGTTAATGAAAGCAAGGAAAAAAGTGCCTCCCACTAGAGAGGTAACTGGCAGCACTAACAAATATCTCAGCAAGTCTGATTTCCCATGAGACTACCTCTGATAGCTAGACCCAGGCAGCCAAACCTGAATGGAAGGCAACAATAATTAGATTCTGATGAGTGAAGAACCCACAGGAGGACCAACTTTGCAGGAGTTAATGAAAGGAGAAGGAAATACCCATATTTTCCAAAATATCTAGAAGGTAATTTTATTATGGAATTGTATTTTAAGTGGTTAGATGCTCCTTGCTAACCCAAGGACGTGTATTTATGTAAGGAAAGACAGATGCAGAGAAAGTGGCTGGCACCTTAACAAAACTGATCACAGCTGGGGGTGTGACTATGTCTGTGCATTTCCAGTACAGTAAGATTCAGGGTGACCCACAGCTGTTATTCAAAGTCAGTATCAGACCATTTAATTTTCTGCTTCAGTTCCTTTCCTGTTCTTCTCTCCAACCTGAGTGTTATGACCATTCAGCATCTTCTCTTATGCTATTCTTCCTCCTCATCTGCTTTTGCTCTCAATGGTGTTTTAGGAGAATAAAGTCCCTCAGTGCAATATCCATTTTCTTGAACTAATCCGAACTTGGAGCAACTGCTAATAGCTCAATAAGCATTTTCTGACCTATCTCCATGAAAAATACTTGAACCACAGATGTGAATGTATTCACTGCTCACAGTCACTGAATGGGACTGAACAGGAATTAATATTTGTGCTGCCGGTGTGATGTCTCTTAGTTTTGGAACCGAGTCACCAAATGAACCTTTAGAGAAACATCCACCCAACAAACATCCTCCCCTTCCAAGGGAGGAAAAATATCAAGTTACTATTAGTCTATCTTCCAGAAACTGCTTTTTTTTTCCTGAAAAGATGCTCATCCACTGATGAAATGAAATGGTTCACTTACTTAGGAACACAAATTTTCAGTCCATGTAATTTCTTTCTTTACTTTTTTATACCACCCAGATTTTTTTTTACAATCACAAAAAAGTTGTATTTTATTTGTACCTGCAAGCTGCTCTCTCTCGTATTGTGGTTCCTGAGTGTCAGTTTGTCTCCAGGCTCTGCCTGTGCATCCACAGGTGGGGGTGCCACACCAACCAGCATTATTGCAGTAAGACACTGCTGTGCTGCTGTACACATTACTGCTGCCACTGGAAGCAACAACTGCCTGATACTTCTACTGACCCAGGAAGGGTGGTTTTTCCCTCTGGGAAGCAGAGATCATAGATTTGAACAGTGAGGCCAACTCATAATGTTAAGAAGATGATAAAATTGCTACTGCTATATATGGAATATATTTTAAATTAAAATATTGCCTTCACCAACTGAATATCCTTTAGTTTATCAAGCAAAACTATTTGTGTCATTTCTTAGCACTGTAATACATGAGACTAATACCAGGAAGGTTGATAAATTAGTTGCATGCATGATAGTTGCAGTAATAGATTTGCAATTCTGAAAAATAAGGCTCCACACTAATACTTAACTTTCTGTGGCATTTCTGGTTTTTAGCAATGGAACCTTTCTCATGTAACAGAAACCACGTACTGCAATGTGTCAACATGCTGACTCCAAACATGAAAGAGAACTTTTATCAAAAGTTCACACAAACAGGGCTGAATTGTGTGTTGTGGCATCTGAGTCACAGTTACCTTACAACCTCCTGTACCACTGACCATATTCCTGCCTGCTTATGCTCTTCCCTTCTTTCACAATACCCATTTTCTACTAGCCAAGTACAGAGAATCCAGTCTCTTGATACATGAACTAGCTACCAGTTCTTAATGTTACATTCCCATCTAAATCACCTAGTACTTCCCAGTATCCCTGACAACTGAATTGGGCTGGTACCCTGTGT
Organism: Machaerirhynchus nigripectus; assembly: GCA_013397975.1. NCBI lineage: Eukaryota > Metazoa > Chordata > Aves > Passeriformes > Dicruridae > Machaerirhynchus > Machaerirhynchus nigripectus. The sequence continues at coordinate 467,078 of VZRQ01005644.1, forward strand.
TTTTTATGGGCTGGTTCTGAAATCTTTTTACCATATCCCCCAGAATAACCCTTCTGCTGTGTTTCAAATCTACTTTATCCTCCTTCCCCATATGAGCTTTGCTGCCCATCTTACCCTCTATATAATTTGATGCAGACTTCTAGCTCTTATTTTAACGCATGCACTGTCAACCCTTGTTCTGATAAGTCCACAAATAAGACAGGTTGCTTTGTTTCTTTATTTTGAAGTTGAACCCTATTCAAAAGCTTCTGTGATGTAGAGAATGCAGCATCAGGTCTTAAAAATCTGATTTCACTTGTGAGTTATTTTATTTACACACAAATAGTGAGGTAACAAAATATCAGACATCATTCACACCTGTAGGATAAAATACTTTTTATAGCCTTATACAACCTCATACTAAAATCTGTACAATTTATGATGCATTTACAATGCTGTAAAGGCCATATTTGTTCTTCATATGTCATAATTCACATTTCTTGGCTCCCAGGACTGTGAAGGGATTTATTGTGTCATCTCAAGTGTACTTTCCTAGGAAGAATGAACAGTTTAGGCCACTAGATTTACCATTTACATCTGCCCTGTGTGGAGCTGCTATACAAACTGTAATATCACATTGGGATTGATAGGATACTACAACTACAAGCTGCTATTTCTATATGGTAAAAGCATTGTCACTGTCTTTACTATAAATTTACCTTAAAAACATAAAACTTGATTTAGATCTTGGAATGGCCAGGCGTAGGTCAACAGAAACACTGAAATGAAGCACAGAAAAGCTTCACTTAGAAAGTTTAATTGAGCTCTTTTTCCCCAATAGGAGAGAATATATTTTGATCCCTATTTTTTTCATATGTTTGGACGTTCAAGTTTTCCCATTGGGATTTAAGAAGTTTCTCCCAGGCAATCTTTACACTCATATTGAATACTAGATTTTAGATTGAATAGTCCTATTTCAAGGTTCTTAGCAAGATTACTCATGAAAAAACCCAAGAACTTTGGAAATATCCCTCATCAGAATTTGTTGCGTCATTGTACAAGTGCCTGCAGCAGCAAATAAAGAGAAACGAGGAAACTCTTTTGAACAGTTTGAGAGTGCTAATAATTCTTTTGCATATAATTTATAAGACAGGATTGGATTCGTGCCATCACAACATAGGCATCTAAAATTTAAGGACGGGATTCACCTGCAAAAGGGTGAATGATTAAATGTCCTAGAATATCTTCCCTGATCTCCAGTTGTGCAAGTCTCATATATCCTGGGGCAATTCTGGTGTCAGTACTAACATATCTTTTGGTAGCTGAATACCACCTCCAAATCTGTAGCCTAAGAAAGTCCTCTATGTTTCTCTGTCATTAGTGATGAAGGAAAAAAGTGTCCAAGGAGTTATTTACTTCAATAACCTTTAATGTTTGTAACATTTACTGTCCTCTGAAGATACTTACCTGTTCATGTATCAGAGGGAGTTTAAACAAGAAATTAAATTAGATACTTAGCAAAAGGTAGCTAGGATAAAACTCAGACTGAGATTAAGACACCTGGTTCTCATTTCTTCATGACTATACACTTGTACTAGTTTGAAAGCAACCTAGTGAGAGACTCCAAGTCAGAAATACAATTTAATAGGAAAAAATAAAATAAAGGCAATAGTACAAAAAAAACCAACCCACTGACAGTGTCAGAGTACAAACCTGACCCCCTGACAGTCAGGGGGGTTAGTAGCAGTCCAGTTAAATGGTGGCTGCAGTCCTTCTGGAGTGACAGTTCTGCGGAAGCAGTGATCCTGTAGAAGGTTCTGGTCTTCCTCTGAAGGTCCAGTCGTGGTGTAGAAGGGCCTGGTCTTCCTCTGGGAATGCAGTGGAAAAGGCTGCCTTAGGCAGTTCCAAGGCCAGGTTATATCCAGGTGGGAATGCTTGGCTCCTCCCTCCTGGGCGGAGCATCTCACACTAGGATGAGATAAGTCCATGAGTCATGCAGTGGTTTCCTGATGGCCCATTGTCTGTTATCAGGGGTGGGTCATAGCAGGAGATAACAGCTAATGGCCCACAGCTGGTGGTAATAGAATACTTAAATACATCTATATTGTAACTTAGGACAACACTGGAGAGAAAGACTCAGGAATCCTTCTTATCTGCTAAGAGGATCCTTTGCAGTCATGTTACATTCACAACTGTATAGAGGAGACTGCCAGAATAAGACTGGCAGTACTTTTCCAAAGAGGAACCTTCCCAAACCACATAAGAATTATGTAAAAGTTCAGCGTTCCCCATGTACACACATTCCCCATGAATGAGTATATTATTCTCTCCGAAAACGGTTTACAGTTTTTCTCAGAAATCTTACCAATATCTACGGGCATTTTTTCTCTCTTGTTCAGGTATTTCCTAAACAGTTACTTATACAATGAGGATGTCGCTTTGAACCCCCACCAGTATAAGAATTATAACTACTTACAAACTTAGCTATATACAGTTTCTTTCAATGAGTGTAATATTTCAGTAGTCTTTATCTCAAATAGCTGCAATGTCAAAACCAGACAATAGTAGGTGTGAGAGATTTGGGTCTTGGATATTTGGTCCCCATTTATAAGAGGCAACTGGAAGGAAGGCACAAATCAAATGGCAGCAAACTTAACTCTTGACATGTCTGCAGAGTGCCACATGACGAGACCAGAGCATTAAGACTACTGGAATTTTCACTTTAATGATACATAAAATGTTTTGGGTTTGCCTGTACAAGGCAACTGGGAGAATAGTTTACAGGTGTTGACGAGCTTATAAATTAATAATGTACTAGAAATGTGACAATTAATTCAATAAATTTTTTTATTAAGTACTTTCCAAATAAAGTGATGAATTAAATGGGCCCCAAAAGAGCAGTAGAGTTAGTAATGTCGTTTCTACCAGAAAGGAGGAATCTAAGTCTTGTAGCAGTTTACAGATGTTTTTATTCAATATCTCTGATCCAAAAGATCTGACAAGAGAAGGCCACCCCAGTGTTCTTCGATGGCAAAGCCCCTAGGGCTTCTACACTTTGCAACAAGTAGGAAATCCTTATTAATCCCTTTAGTATTTGTTGTAATGACATTAATCATGATGAACTGTTCCAGTATTAATTTGGATGTCGTATATAATTCTGCAAGGATCCCACTGAAATTTGAACAGAGCAAACCTCATCTAATTGGAGTAGGAAACATAAAATAACTCAGTGTTCCAACTTTACTGAAAATAACTAATCACAGCTCCTTTCTAAAGCCTAGCCAAGCTAAGTGGATCTGTTAGCCCTGGAATAGCATTGATTATATTTAGCTTATTTGTGGAAGTCACACTTATGTGGGCTATATTTTGCCTTTCAATTCAGCATCTGGCAATGGATTCTATGAAATAAAGTGTCTGAGTATTTAAACACTAGTTCAGATTTGTTATTTTTCATACCAGAATTTATGTCATTATGCATTGTTTACTGTATGTGTACTCAAAAACAATTCCACAAAGCCTGTTTACACTATTGAATCTCTGCATGGGGGTACTTCAATTCTGCTTTTGAGAAGTCTGCAGAACCTTTGGGATAGCTCCCATCTTATTTTGTGGGTGGGCGATTTTGTTTGTTTGTGGGTTTTTTATTGCAAAACATGGTAAAGAAACCTTTCAATGTATTACTTATATGGAAAAATTATATACCTCTAGGATACTCACAGCAAAGAATCCAAGAGTTTGATTTTGAAATACACATGCTCACTTCAGGGCACCTTCTCATAGTAACATGTTCAGTCTAAACCTTAACTGAGGTATCAGTGGGTAGAGGTGGGAGAAACAGGTAATCATCCCTTTGTTCCTATTTAGTAATGAGCTGACAGCTTTGCCAAGGAAAGAGAACCATGGCAGCCAACCAAGAGTAATGAGTCTTGTTCCAGAGAACAGGAATCCTTCAGTAAGGAAGAAACAAGGGAAGATTTGTTCTCATTTAACACTAAGGGCACAATATAGCCTTTATAGCTTGATCATGAACTGCTGGCCTCAAATCAAAACATTGTCATTTGCTTCAGCAGATGCAGATCAGATCACTAATTGGGTATAAAGACTGGAGTAGACCAGAACTCTTTCTTGCAAGAGAAAATTACTAAAATGTGTTTGTTTTGTAACATAAGAGCATGTATTCTGCTATTTGAAAATAGCACTTAATGGGTTCTGAACATTTTAGTAGGACATTTAACATAATAAATTTTCTTTTTATTCATATAACAAGAAAAGAATGTTAGGCTAATGATTAGGTTCAATGGTTTTTCCACTCTACTGTCAACTTTGCTTGTAATCTTGGGTGAACAATTTATGACTACACGCTTTGAGATATTTAATGCATTAGAGTGCAGAGCATAAGGGTTTATCACTGGAGATTTTACTGCTGCAGACAGGAGGGTGCCCCACACATAACCATTGTGGAATAGCTCTTTGGAAACTAACTAAATGAGGTTGCAGAAAAAACAACAGGAAAAAATTAACGAAAAAGAGATGGGAATTATATGTATAGGTAGGGATCTGATCATACTCAGGTTCTCTGGCAAGAAAGTAATTTCTGTACTTCAGTAAATTCTGATTTGATCCTCATACTGGTATTAGGAATACTTTACTGGCATACAGTCTTCATTTCTCTCAAAAAGAGGAAAGACAGACTGTCTCAAGAAAAAGGAAGATTTACTGAACACTTAGTCTTTAATTTGTCAGCAAGCACGCCAGGAAAGCCGCGACTCCTGTGCCTAACCATTCTGTGAGTGTCCCATTAGAGGGACACTTCTCTGAGAAGTCCTGTTGCAATGGAGGTTTGTTCAACTGACTTATTCAGGGAAATATACCAACAGCATAAGAGAGACCCCTCAGTGGGTCTTCCTCTTTGTTTGAGTATGTTCCCTGCTGCCAGCAACTGCCAGCACCCATGAAGGACTCACACTAACACCCAACATAATGACACTCTTTCTTAATATAAAACTGTGACAGGTTAAGGTTTGAGGATTGTTTGTGATAGTATCTGACTGGAAAAACATATTCAAAAACATATACAGACAAGCTCCAATCCCCAATAAAAGTATTTTTACTTTCGAGAGTGGGTAGAGTGTGGTTCTTACAACACAATCATACCTACAGGGGAGAAGACAGGTTCGGCCCGTCAACTGATCCATGCAGTTACAACAGAGTCTTCCGTAACACTTCCCCCCTTCTCAACTTAACTTTATAGTATTTCTTTACCTGTAGGTGGAGCTTGAGTGACTATAGTCCTACATGCCTGTATTATGGACTGGTGTAAAATTCTCTCACTTTGTTTTTATAGATACAGTAAAAAAACTATAGAGCACATACCCAGGGAGGGCTGGTCATACCTTGGAGTCAGGTAACTTTGGGATGGAGGTGTGGGTAAGCACTACAATTAGGCTGTAATGAACCAAGGAGAGTGATTTCACCACAGTTGCTGGCTCAGCAGCAGGACATATTCCCTTGTCTCCCCTGGCTGACAGGTGTTATGCAGTTTCTCAGCTGCAAGGTACCATCGAGTTCTCCTCCCAGCAAGGATTTCAACAGAGCCTGGCCGCATTCCATCCCCCACAGGTGCTGTGGTTGCAGACTGTGGGTGTGAGGAATCACCACAGAATAGGTTTTGAGCATGCCAACCACATTACATCCAGCGAGTAGCAACTGTATTTTACCCTATAATGTCCATACCATTATAACCTCTGTTAGGGTGTGAATAAAACTTCTCAGTTTCCCCTAATTTTACCCCAGCCATCTTTCCACTCAAACCATTGTGATCAGAGAGGCCTTTTCACTTGAGACAGAATTAGTGCATTGATCTGAGGCACAGAGAGCTCATATTTCTATCCCTGCTCTTCTTGCTTCAGCACAAGAAAAGGCTGCCCTTCCTTGAGTGAGGAAGGTGGACCAGACACCAATGTAGTGCACTGTCTTCTTTGAATTACTTCCAAGCTACCCAGCAAGAGCTATTCCACTTTCCACTCAAAATTAAATATTCTTTAAGTCGGTGGAAAAGACTGATTACAAAGGCCTCTTTTTATCATACCACGTGGGATATGGGAAAATTAGGTACCTGTCTTTGCTGCTCGGTTATTTGTACAATGCATACAACCTCCCATAGAGGAAGATATAACAGCACACAAATATTCTGTAATTACTGGGCAGGCCCAGTGTTTATGCTCTGAGAAACTCTCTTCCTTTACACCAAGCTCAGGGAATGAGTCTAGGACCTTAAAATCTTGCAAGCAGTTACCTCCTGCTTGGATGAGTATACATTTAATTTCATGTGCTTCAAGATTTCAGATTTGCTGAATTTGTTAATCTGAAGGTCCAGAAAAAGACCCATTTTTGAGATATTTTAGACTCATCTTACCTCTGTATTATTAAAGGTGTATGATCATCAAATTTCCTTGGTTTTATTTTTTTACAGATTAAAGGACTATTGTGTCCACTTCCAAGAACTCCATCTCTTTCCTAAACACTTTGGTGGAGGTATAGTTCTGTGTTCAAACAGAATAGCTGTTAGCTATTTGTATAGCTTCTAGGAAGCCAGGAGAAATAAAAAAAATACAACTCAAAACCAACCAAACAAAAAAACCCAAGCAAGCAAACAAACAAAACCAACAAAAACTAAACAACAATAAATGAACAGAAAAAAAAAAATTCAGTAAAGTAGTCTTCCTTCCCTCCTATCTGAGGAAAACTATTGTTAGGATGGAGAATGACAGAATCTTTCAGCCCAAAGAGACTCCCCATTTCTACAGCAGCAGCTATGACATGAAACCATGGATGAAACCATTTTAAATTTGTATTGTCAGTCCTACTTTGCACTCATACATCCAATATTATGGTTTCTCGAGTAAAATAGTGGATTTTAGAGCATTAGAAATAAAACAAGTATAAGCATATGGGGGTAACTAATTACAGGGTAATTTTGTAGTTCTCTTCATAAAGGTACTCACATGGATATAAACCAGGCACCTAACGATACAGAAGTGAAGCGCCTGCTCAAGTGACCTAGTATCACTCAAAGATACAGAACTCCCAGGCTCTGGGCATCCTGTTGAAATCTCTTATGTTCCTCCACAAAATTTTCTTGTCCAGGCTTTGTCTCATACCTTCACCTCGGCCCCATCCTCTTCCCTTATGTAACTGTCACATTAAATCTTTCTTTGCTCCTTTTGTCTCCAAGCTTCATGGTATGGAAAATTTCAGATAACACACTTAATACAACACAATCTTTACACAGCTTAACATGAAACATTGACAGTGCTTCAAATCCCATGTGTAACGTATACCCTTTCAAAGATTGGAATAGTTTAAGAAAAACTGCAGAAAGGCCAGTATGATTTCAGTCTGCTTCTCATTTATTAGGAAAGATTTTCCTGTCTTTTTTCCACAGTTGATCAGTCTGGTTCAGAGCTGCTGAGGACTGCTGGCAGGTATAAATTTGGCTTGTTAATGCCATATCATCACTGATATATTCTGCTACTTCAGGTTGTCATGCAAACACTCACCTGAGTTTTCAGGTGCCCACTGCTCAGTACTTATGTCCTGAGTTACAAAACTGTCAATCTCCCACAGTTCATTCTGTCTTCTCATTGTTAATGGCAGTAGTAGCAGTGCAGTATGAATCACTTCACAATCATCAGATGAAAAGCTCTTGTGAGCCTACTTCTCATTTGCACTAAGAGCCTTTACATTGCTGTGGAAATATGAGGGAGATTTAATGCGGGTGTAAATGACATTTTTGCTTAACTGCAAATCTCTTTTTCATTATCAGTGTCTTGGATAAATGAAAAATATTTGTACATGTAGAATAACACCTCTTTTTATTAGTGCACAGTGTCCTTTGTATAATTGCATTATTCCTATTGAGTAACCTTTCTCAGTTCATTTCTTGTTCACGGAGAAAGCCTGTGATGATCATGGATCATAGGCACAATGACATCTTCAACAGAATTATTAAAGCAACCACATTCCTCAAGATGATTCTTTCCTCTTCCCTCTCTCATCCTGGAGCATATCGAGTAGGAGGAATTTCCACTTAGACAACTGAAAATCTAGGTGACTGGATTAGCCTTTTTTCCTCACCAATCCACAGAAAGGAGAGGGGTAATTCCAAAAGGAAATTCATCTGATTGTTTTAAGATAGCTTGGATAAATTGCTTCCTAGAAATTTCTAGCCTAGACATCCAGATAAAACTACTGCTTACATTTAACAGCAAAGGTTATTGATCTGCCACTCACACAATATCAACAAAAAGGTATTTTTGGAGGCAGGCAGTGACAACATTCTTCTCTATATTTTTACAGATTTAATGAACTAGCTTCACGGAAAAAATTACAATTTTTTCTTAAAAACTTTGAGAAATACTGTTCTTTGCTTTACAAGAAAACTTAGCCATTTTCCTGTGCAGCCAAGGTTCTGTATCAAAGTTATTGACAATAAAGACAGGTACCTGTGAGTGAAACTAGTTGTAGCCTTTACCAAGAAAAGCTTCAGTTTGAACACTGTGAGACTGAAAGTTTACAAATCCTTTGATTAGAAGGAAAGAAATTACAATAAAAAAATTACCTTCTTCCTCATTCCATGAAATAGAAAAGGTGGAAGAGATTAAAACTGACAAGTATAAAATCTTTAAATACCACAAAGAATCCTATCAGAGAATTTCCTTACATAGATTATACAGTGACAGATATAAATGGAAATTGAAGAACAACAGATCAGAACAAACCATTTTTCATGCAGAAAACGTATGAAGGAAGATTGCTGCTGCCAGCATACTTACTTGACTAAAGAAGCAAATTCCAGTCTAAATCAGGAACAGTGGTATGTTTGTATAATTTTGACATGCTACCTACTCAGAGACCAGGCTGAGCATCTAAATGAAAAAGAGTTTCTCAAAAAAGTTTACTATCTGGCAAACAAACCTAGAAATTTCATCACCTTCCATGAGTCTAGAACAGTTTTTGAAAATAACGCTGTTTTCAAGCTCATATAATTTATAGAAGCCTTACAGATTCTTTTTCTAAATCCAAGCTTTCAGAAATTTATCTTCCACTCTGTTGGTTACAGACAGTTCAACAGGAAAAAATAGAAAAAAAATTATAGATACATCAGAAAGAACTTTTATAAAATGGCAGTTTCTCGTGACTGCTTTGCCCATGTTACTCATTACAAATATGGCTGAATGGAATTTTATTTCATATTTAACATCTTGACAAAAGCAATCATAGGAACTCAGAAACATAATGCATCAGAGCTGGGGATGCTATGAAGTTAGAATTTCCTATAATAAGAGTTTCTGAGATTCTACCAGGACTTGAGAAAGACTGCTTCATAATCATTTCTATCATTTGCTGTGAAACAGGATCTAAGCACATATTACATTTCTCACCGACTCAGTAAACTGTGTGGTACCCTATTGATAAGCAATAGCTTAACTCGAGGCAGTTTTAAAGTAGTGGACTGTGTCCTACAATTGTCATTTTTCAGTCCTTCAGTACCTTAAACCTGTCACTTTACCAATTTCATTCTTTTAAAATAAAGCACTATTAAGGAACAGAATGAGCAATCAGTAACTAACAAATAATTTACAAGAGGGATAAAGCAGTGCATTGCAATTTATGTGTATTTTCCGTTTGCAGCATTAGATATATACCTTCTTAAGGGGAAACTATTTTTAAATGCAATTCTGTACACTCTGTCCTGTACGACACACACCTGAAATAGAAGTGCTTAATAGTTTATGTTACAATTCACAAAGCAATTTATTTTGCATATAAAATACTATGTGCAATCATCCAAAGACTATGCCTCTAATTAATTCATTTTTTACCATGATCTTAGCAAAATCAAGTGAAGAGTAAAGGAAGGAGAAGGGAATACTCAAATTGTTAATTTCAGACAATTAGAAACATGGGAAATGATGAACCTGTATTCCATAAACAGTCAGTGGGGAGTGATAGGAGGCCTGATGTTAGGCAGTGTTGGACAGTTCAACTGTTCACGCTCTGTGGACTCTCAATGTCCTTTGCAATCCTGTAAGGAGCACTTGTTTCCAAGTTTGTGAAATATTAAACGGAAGTGCTTATTCAGCCTTCCTTTGCATATGCACTTTGGTGGAAAATCAAGACTATATTTCAACTGTAAAGTATTTCCACAGAAACTGGAAAAAAAAGTAATTTATTAATTTTCTTTAAGACTCTCTAGACCTTTTGGTAGGAGATAGACAGCATAATGGCTGAGTGAGCTTTAATAGGTACTCTCTTGGCACCCCAAGTGCTTGATTCACATAGTCATATAGAATGCTTGGCATTCTGCAGGAAACATGATTTCTTGCTCGTTCCATTTTTTTAGGTTTTTTCCACACAATCAGAAACTGGGAAATTATCATCAGTCTGTAGCGGGTTGAGTTCTCAAACCTGGCAGAAACACCAATTTAGTGTAGTGGGTTGGTCCGCATCTCTTACCTTCTGTGGGATAAGAATTAGGAGGAACGCAAAGCAGGCTCCAAACTTCAAGAATATGAAGAAGTTTATTAACTAAACTAAAAGAAAAAGGATTAATAAGAGCCAAAATACATCTTCAGAACACTTCTCTTCCCCCCCTCCTCCCCTCTCTTCCCAGTTACAACATAAAGGCACAAACTTGAAATTATTTCAGTCAGTTTACCAACTCTGTAATAGTCTTTCATCAGTTCACTTAGGGAGAGGAGTCTCTTTTGCCTATGCTATGGGGCTTCTCCACNAGTCTTAGCTAATGGGGTACTATTTTAAGGATGAGCAGTTCAAGAGCAAAGGTTCTCGTAATCTGCCTCTAGGTGCATCTTCATCTCAGGAACAGAGGTCTTCATTTCCCCTGGGAGCAAGAGTCTTCACTTCATCACTATCCCTCCCTGGTCAGGCTTCTCAAGGAATCACAGCTACTTCAACATTTACTGATTCCAGCACAGGCATCTTTGCTCATGGCTCCAATTTGAACAGCTCCACTCCCCATGCTTATCACGAAATTACAAGGGGTTCTGATGTATCATAGTCCATCACCATAGCTTTACAAAAGAATTTCAGCTTCTAGGTTTAAAGCATCTCCTCTGTCTCCTCCCTCTGGGCTTCAGCTCTTTCTTCTTCACTGACTTTGGTGTCACTATCATGGTATCTATTCACGTGCCTTTGCCTTTCCCTTTCCTCTGACCTGGGAGAGGATGGATGTGGCAGGTCTCATCTCCTCTGAAGAATTTACAGTTCAGAAGGGGTTAATTTTACCCGGAGCCTTGGCTTGCAGCTAAAACTTATCTCTCTCTGTTGGTCACATGCTCTCTGCTGGGCAGTGGCCAGGAGCTGGTTTCGGCCACAGCTGTAAAAAGTCCATCTCTGGCTGCCCCGGAGAAGGCAGGGGGGGCATCACAGCCCTCATGGAGCCGCGGGCCTGGCCCCAGCCCCTGCCGGGGCCGAGTAGCCGGGCCCAGCCAGGCCCAGCCAGGCCCAGCCTGGCCTGCCGGCCGGAGCCCTCTTACCAGCCTGAAAGCCGGAAGGAAGAGAAATTTCCCAGGCTTCCACAGGGTTTAAATATGTGAATTTCGAGAAGCATTTTGGTCTAAACAACTGTCCATCAACTCAGGTTCAAACCATCACACAGTCTTAAGACGAATTCTTAATGATCGCTGGCTAAGAAAATAAAATTTATTTCTTGTTCTCTTTTTCATCCCTCTCTCTTTTGGGGGGATGGTTGATTCCTCATACTCCTACCATTAGATGTGCATGCCATAACAGGGTGAGCAGATACTGTATAGATGATTTGCACCCTCTTAGGATCAGTAGCAGAATCATCTGGTGGGAAATGACTGCATGCTTTTCAGGAATCATGTGGGGTGCAATAAGAGTTTTGAAAGCAAAATAAACACTTGAGGAAACGAGTCTGTGGAAGAAAGATCTGGCTGCACAATGAGCAGTAGAAAGAAAACTTGAACAAAATGAATAATAAAAGACTGAATGGAAATAAAGAAGAATCAGGCAAGAGAATTAAGACAAACACTGTTAAAGAAATTAATTATGGAAAATTCTAAGAAGACAGTGAGATTTATTTGCTTCCATGTTTCCACTTCCAGATTCTTTATTTTTTCTGATTATCAAGAGACATAAAATACCTGCTAAGTGATAAATTTCTAGGGTTCTCTATTCATTGAAGATGAGCTAGAGTCAAGATATTGCATCCAAACAAAAGCCCAGATTACAAAAGTGTTCAGTATAACTCATCTGACCTACCTGAATAGATCAGTATATTGGATACAGTCATTTCATAACCCAATGGGATTTTCAAATTTGCTTTAGGCTTTGAAAATCTCACAAAGCTTTCATTATACCTTTAAATCTCTAAGTATTACAGAAAAAAATAAACACTGCTTCTGCCTTTGACAGCTATATGGTACCGAAATTATTCTTCTTTTGATGTATCTACTGCTATTTTTTAAGCAAAAGTTGGGATTTACAGTGCTCCTCACAGACATCAGGTCATTCTATAACCTCTTGAGAGTAACCTGTTCTATTTACCAGTCACTGACACTATGACTTAACAAATAAGGCACTTCAGTTCTGTCATATTATTCTGTTTTTCAAAGCACAGAGAATTGTCTTAATTTTAAATTCCTTACACCAGAACTTCAGCTGACAGAATTCAGGTCGTTCCAGGGGACTCCATTGAACAGTCACTAATTTCTGCTACCTCGGGATCCCAAGCAGATGTGTTTTAGTTGTTTAAATCCACTCAGTGGCGTTACTTTAACAAAACCTGGCTTTGACTTGCCCGTACAGTTCAGTGAATTGCAAAAAATAATTCCTTTTAGGAGTTATTACAGTGTGTAGAAAATTCATTTATAATAAACTACTATATCAAATATATCTATATTTAAATATAAAGACACATTAGACAAGCACCCAGATACACGCAAACACATGCATAAATATAAAAATCACAAAAATTTCCTCTGAAAATAGCACATACATATACATGCTACCATTTAGTCTCTTTTGGATGAATTATTGTTTAGAAAGCTGATCTATTGCATAAAATTTCTCTTATTTCTGATTACAAGGCCTGTTAAATGGTTTCTAGATTAGTGAAAGAGAGATGTATGTCAAAAATAAAAGCTTGGGATCCATTTTTCTTGCTTGTATGTGGTTGCCAGGTTCAAACTAGGTGAAGTGTGTTTTAAATAGTTTGCCTTAAGCACTAGCATATGAGCTGGCATGAAAGATTACCATCCAAAAGGAAAATCCATTTATTACTAGCCCTGGTAGTATTTGTCACTTTATTCACTTGGGTAGCAAATATGTCACCCAGGCTTTCATCTGGAATTAAACCATTGTGCAACCTGACAATAACAAGAATATTTTTAGCAACTCTGACAGGTATCTGGTACTCAGGTGTCTACACATTCTTAGTCACAATTCCCTTAACAGGTCTTTTGAAAATAATCCCGTGGTACACTTGTATCAGACCTTTTTGCTGTTTGATGGACAAACAGTTCTAGACAGTGAGAGTTGCACACCTCTCTACCATCCCTGTTATGCCACTATAGCATGATAGGAAATTGCTGCAGCAAATTGTTATAATAACTTGCCATAAAGAAGAGCACTCTGCAGTAATCTACTCATACAGTGACAAACTGCAGTGTACTGTGTTGTGTGAATCATTCCATATCTGAAAGAAAATGTTGAAACTTCCTGGTCAAATGTAATTGATGGAAGAGGGTTTTCTGTCATCATTACGACGGAGGATTTAGAGATTCAATAACTGCCTACATTTTGGATTTAAGTAATACAAGTGAAAGGAAAATCTGCAAGTGATATTCACTTCTATATTTCTTTTTCCCAGAGTACTATTTTGAATTTCTCAAGGTTAGTAGTGCAAATCAATTAAACTTCAGTTTTTATGAGTTAAAAGGAAAAAAAAGCAACTTTTAATATTTTAAAACCTGGACCAAGTAAAGCCAGAAACATTCGATTAAAAATTGAAACATTTTCATGCAAAAAAATATTTGTAAAGTAATTTACACTTCACCATTTTTTCAAATGCATCTTTCATAAAGAAAATTTCTTCTTTATTGACCATTACCTTCAGGTAACATGAGGTGAAATTTATCATTTGGTCCTCTTATCCACTTGCCAGAGTATCATCAAGTTTTGGCTGCGCTCTAGAGACATATACCCGTACAGTACCTTGTGATTTGGGATATATATGCCACAGAGATAGTGTGTACAGCAGCTTTCACCTATTCCTATTGCAATGTCACCTGACAAGTGCTGAGCAGGCAGAACAGTCAGAAATATGTCTTGGAATAGCTTTCCACATGTCCTAAATTGAGGGTAAAAAACAGGAGTTCAAGCTGCCTGCAGAGCAACCATGTAGGTCTTTTGGGAACTAAGGCTTTCAGGACACTCTTGGGATCTGGGAATCCCAATAAGTGATACATTAGAGAGCAGAGAAGCTTGAAACAGTCCCAAATGCACAAGTTCTAATGAAGACGCAAAATAGGAGGCAGGTACATGGCAATCATAGACGGCAGAGAGAGCTCCCAAAGGAAGGGGGCAAAGATCTTAGGAACCTCCCAGCAGGGACTTATTGAGTAAATACCTTGGTGTCCTCAAGACAAAAAGAACTGAGCTAAAGTTAAAGGTCTCTAATTTTAGCAATATCCTAAGGCTAGAAGTGTCAATGTCACCTAATGATCTGGAAACACTGACATGGATATGTGAGTGTTACCTTTCACAGAGGATCAGAGCAATTAGTACAGTGCCTACATCAAATTCAGAACACTGGAAAATCAAAGTTGCCTCTGGACTTCGGGCAATTTTAAAAGAGCATTACAGATCTCTTCTCTGTGACCTTCAATCAGAAGGGTTACCACAGCCTTTGAGGTCTAAGACCCTGGGTGTCAATTGATGCACATAGATTTGCAACCCTTACAAAGCTCATCTTTTTTGGGAAGAAAATACAGTGCTTCTTTTCCCTTCTATCCACAAGTTCTGTAGCACTTCGAACAAACTGATGAAATATGAAATACCACAACACTCGTACAAGATAGGGATACACTATCTCTTGTCTGTCATTCCAGAATTTCTACTACAAGGGTGTGGGAAATGCAGTCTGTAAGGGGATTGTTGACTATCTCCTCAAGCTAGCTGGCCTTGCTAAAGCAGTACAGAGTTCAGGGCAGGCTAACATGTAATATTTATCCCAGCTTTGCAGAAGGATTTTGCAGCCCACAGTAAATTCCAGGCTGTTGCCAACACACTGCTGCCAGTAAAATGAGAAAGTTACAGTAACATGATCTGTACCCACACCTTGATCTATGCTGCAGGTGCATCACGGGGCGCCCAGACTTAAAACCTGGTGTCAGAAATGTCAATAGGCTTTTTTACTTCAGAGGTCATTTTTGATGGCTTAAGAGTTCACCATCAGAATCCACATCCAACTGACTTCAAGGAGACTAAAGTTCCTACAGGTGGTTCTTAGCTTCCGATGTGTATATAAGCTCATCTGCAGAACCTCAGCCAGTCACTTCAATCAATAAGGTGTGTCCAGTGTGCAAAGGAATTGGCTTCTTCCTATGCTTGTTTATTGTCCCAAATAAAAAAAAAATTTTAAAAAAAATTAAAAAAGAATTTTAAAAAAAAGAGTCCTAAGGTTATCAGTTTAGGCTTACAAAACCATTTAAATAGTCAAGTTGAGTGAAATTAATTCTGACAGGTACAGGTGCTTAAGGAGGATTTAAGGCATATATGTGTGCAACAAGTGGATTGCTCAAAACCAGTGTCTCACACATCTCAGACATGAGCATTTTTGGGACAAGAATGAGACACCTGAAGAAATAGCAATGTCTCAGGGAAGTCAGTCTATTCAGCCTGCACTGATGAAAAAGAAAAAGGGTTGATGGTCTCATGTTACCTGGAAGCTCCTCATTAACCGCAGCAGGCTTCACAAGTTGCACTGGCCAAGGCAATCGTCTCCAGAAGCCACCTTTTCGGTGCACGGAAATTTGTGAAAAAGAGGCACATAGGCACTTATCTCTTCCTGCATCTTATAGACCATCATGGTTTGAATGGGAACCTACACATCAGCAAAGTAAGTTTTTCAATTCATAAAGTTTCCTTTGCATATTTAGCTTTTGGCACTTAAATCACTTTTGAACATGGATATTAACTCATGAATAACACTGATCCTTTAGAAATCCAGATGTTTTTAAGGACTGTACTTAGAGTGAGAAGGAAGTATGGTAGACTAGATATGTGAGGCATTAAGTATCTTCTGTATTCATAAGTATTATAAGATGTATAATATCCATATAAACTGATGAAGCATGTATACATGAGGAATACCTATGCTTGCAGATGAAAGTGGCATTTTCTAAACTAAACAACTGTAATAAATTAGTGTTCAGAGAATTTATAAAATTACTTCCAAATGGAGAATGGGCATCTCCTGTCAAGATATTGGCCTTGTTCAAGGAAACAGTAGGTTTCTGCATTGTGCTTGTGACTACACTGTGGTAAGCAGGCATAACACGATCAGAAAATTAGATCTTGACATTCCCCTTCAAAACAGACACAATTATTTTGTCTGATGGATTTGTAGCTAAGTGCTCAGTACACTGCTGAATCATGCCCAGCCTGGGATTTCATTTTGAGTAGATTATGAATAACTGTTATTAAGACACCCCCACCCCCACCCCACCCCCGTCCTATATAACATCCCACTTGGGGTTTTTGGACACAGGTTTTTTTTCAGGTATGAAAAAACTGACAAAGTCTGCCCAGAAAGCAAGCCATTTTTTAGTGTATGCCAGTGTTTTTGCCTTTTGCCTCACTTTCATTTGGGAGAGTTCAGAAATTCCAATGTAAATGTGCTTTTCTATCTACAACTGCTCTTAAACTATGGGCACAGGCTTGATTTAATTTGTTGTTACTGCTGCTTTGTAGCTCCATAAATGTTAAAATCTGACCATATTTTTCACTGCAAACACAGGCAGTAAATTGACACACAAACAAACAGCTTTGAATGAACATTTTGCAATGCTTATTTGCGTTTTCAAACTCTAAAGATATATTATCCTGTTGGAAAATATTAGAAGACTAAGAGCACTGGACATAGTACAGGTCCTTTAGAAAGAAAACCATATAAGCAACGACCACAAAATGGAAGTACAAAGCAAGTTATTCCTAATTCATTTTAACAGATTAAGAGTATCTAGGGTATTTCTTAGAAAACCCCAACAATTGCAGAGTGACATTTACACAAAGCAACTTCTTCTTTGGGCAATAAAGGTTAGGATATCATTATCTGAATGCATTCTGCAAAATTACTAAATAACAAACGCATCATTTTCTAAAATTTGGATTCAGTTACTGCGTTGTGGTATTTACTCATTCTTAAAGTATTCATGTAAATATCCACTGCATCTCTGAATACCAAAAACGTGTGCGTGGGTGTGGCTACTCTGAGAATCATGAGAACAAAGCAAAATGCATATTCATGTTCAGATCTACTGTTTACTTTAGGAATACTAGTTATTTTTATGTGGACCAAGTTTTCATTTCCACAAACTACACTCCAAGGTATCACTTAATGAAAAGGGTTTAACATGATATTTGGACAATACAGGAGGCATGTTAAAGTAATCTGCCCAGTAAAGGAGATATGGATATGACTAGCAAAATTTTTTGTGTCTTTATTTCAACATCCATGTTGTTTTCATAGAAGATCTGATATATTAACCCTAAAATTTAATTCTGCTTTCATAATTTTGAATACCATGCCTATCTATCCAACTTCTAGGTCCTTCTGGCATTGCTAAAAAATGTTCCAGGTTATCCCTGCATTTTACAAAGACCTCTTTTTTACTTTATGATTTAGTAGGGAACAGAAATGTAACCGAGTGGGAAAACAAAAACAAGCAAACAACAAAAAAAACCTCCAATCTTCTAACAACATAATCTAGGGTTTTATTGAGAAAATATAGCCAAACGACTATGTCACCCTTTTCCACTATTAGAGGTGTAATACAAAAATGTAAGAATGCAGTGTTCATGCAAAGATCAGAAAAAGCAATTGGAAAAGGGAACAGTGACAGAAACAGCAGCAGCAGCCAAATAAACCAGAAATGTCAGCCAAATAAGGTAAAGTCAGGTACAATGATTTCATTTTGCAAGTGTTAAAAGACAGAGTTTACATTTTTTTCCCTAAGTGGTTCAAGAAAGGCATCATCCCTTGAAATCAGAAGAGTCCTGACCTAAAACACAGATTAAAAGGTTTTCAGACCAAATCACAGTTCCAACTAGGCATGTTTCACGACTCCTTAACTTGCTAGAACATTTCTGGAGTGACTTGGAACATCCTTGCATGTATCAATCTCCTTAAAGTAGTCCTTAGGGCTTAAAAGTGCCACCTAAGGCCAACTACAATGTGTTCAAGCAAGACTTGGTTAAAAAGAGTTTATTCAGAAAGTAAGGGAAAGCAGCAATTGAAATGAAATGTACCGAACAGCCGGCAAACTGCCAAATGTTGCTGTATCACTAAAAGTCTTCCCCTCCTTCCCAACTAAGGACAGAAAATGTAGTTAGACAGGCCATAGTGATTGGTTGAAAAAGACACTAAAAAGTATTAATGTTCTATTTTTCCCATTGGCAATACATTCGTCCAAAGTAGGGTCGGGGGCCAAAGTCCACCTTACAAATTAAAAGGAGGAAAGGGGTTGTTTTGTTGTAAATTTGAACAGTTTAGTCTGACCCTAGGTGAGACAGAAGGCAATTTTCACCTCTCAAGGAAGGTCAATTGCATTTGCCAAGGCACAGCAGATCGTGAATAGGACTTTAATTGTTATGCAGTATGACCTTCCCCCAGAACAGGAGACAATCATGCTGTTTAAGGATATCTGCAAAGACCAGAGACAAAAAATGTCAGCTTTCAGGCACATATTTGGCTGAAAAAAGAACATTTGCAAGATTAATATTCTGCTAAATGATGTAGCATAGAGTGATTCTAGAAACTAGGCTGAAAAACTCCAGGCTTGTGCAGTTTAGGGACTACAAAAGATTCCTACCACATCTAGTAGTCCAAGCCAGCAACACCCAGGGTTTCTTTAGTTCAAGGGATTTATTTTTTCTCACCATTCAGGTAGGAAAAAAGGGGGAATAAATTGAGTAGAAAACACCTATAAGAAACGTCTCTGACAGAAGAAACATAGGGCTGATGTATCAGGTTCATATTACCCTTCATAGTGTAGAGAAGAGGAATTGTCAGGAAAAAAAGCTTGCACAGAAGCCTCTGAACAGTTCAGAGGCTCTAGGTATTGTTAGCTGTGTATGGATCCCCAGCAGGGCTGTTGTAACTGACTTAAAGGAAAGAAGCTGACAGCTGGTGGACTAGTCCTTATCAAAGCTGAAAATATGGAAGGTGAGGAAATACCTTTAAGGGATCCTCTTTTTTTTCCTATAAATATTGACATTTTCTATACAAAGAATGGGCATTGAAAATGGAAAATTGCACTGTATTTTAAACATCACATTTTAATTTCTTGCACCCAATTTTATCTGTGTATTTCTACTTATTTATTGAAACTCCACAACCAAGAGGCATATGTCCTCTTCCTGGAGAAAGACACTTAATAAATTCAAGAAAAAGTTGATAAAACTTTCTTCTATTCTTCAATAAAACCAGTTTGCTATAGAAAGGCTCGTACTCCCCACTATACACAACGAAAGACACAGCTGACTTAATCCATTGAGCTCTCTATCTCTTTATTGTTATTTGTAGAACTAAGTCCTCATTGCATATTGAATTCTTCAGTAAATGGGACCACCAGTTTACTATCAGATTTAAAGTGAGCTTGGGTTACTACGGTTGTGTTTTCCCTGAAGTGCTAGAAACTGTTGGCCTGTGATATTAATCCAGTTTCTGTTCACCCCAGGTCCCCAGTCTAAAGTTTTGTTCAATGGAAACAAATTGAAGCCTTCAAGATAGGGATACTTCAGCTGAGAAACGTCAAAGCTGTAACCTCAAAACTCTGCAGTGCCACGGGACAGCCTAGAATCAATGGTAACTCTCTGGTCGACAGGTGGGATCTGAAGGTCACCCAAGGACAGAGACAACCAAGTCTCCAAGGCTGGAGAGCAGCTCTGTGTAAAGGGAGCTCGGGATGACAGAAAGTTGAACATGAGTCAGCAGTGCCCTGGCACCCAGGAGGGCCAACCCTGTCCTGGGGGGCATCAGGCACAGCATCGCCAGCCAGGCAAGGGAGGGGATTGTCCTGCCCTGCTCTGCACTGGGGCAGCCTTGCCTCAAGTGCTGGGGGCAGTTTTGGGTGCCACAACATGAAAAAGACATTAAACTATTAGAGAGTATCAAAGGAGGGTGACAAAGATGGTGAAGGTTCTGGAGAGGAAGCCATACGAGAAGCAGCTGAGATCACTTGGTCCATTCATCCATGAGGAGAGGAGACTGAGGGGAAACCTGATTGTGGTCTTCAACATCCTCACGAGGGGAAGCAGAGGTACTGGTAGAGGTACTGATCTGTTCACTCTCATGACCAGTGACAGGACATGAGGAAATGGCTGAGTTGGGGGAGGTTTAGGTTGGATATCAGGAATAGGTTTTTCACCCAGAGGGTGGCTGGGCACTGGAACACGGTCCCCAGGGGAGTGGTCATAGCACCAAGCCTGACAGAGTTCAAGAAGCATTTGGACAATACTCTCACACACAGTGCAGTTCTTGAGATGTCCTGTGGATAACCAGGAGTTGGACTTGATGGTTCTGATGAATCATCAGAACCAGAGTCATCAGAGCCTTCCAACTCAGTGTATTCTATGATTTTAAGTCCTAAGAAAAATTGAATAATCGCTTTTGGTACAGGATATGAAAAAAGTTTAAGACATGAGTGAGTACACAAAGAGGTCACAATACAGAAAAAAAAATCTCACCAGATCAAGTAGATACAATGAAGTAAATAAGTAAAAATGAGGAGAATAAAACTGCAGATGACTGTAGGAAGGCTTCTGATGCCGCTGCTGACACTATGAGTAGGAAGCAGTGAATAACAGGATGGTGGGTGATGAAAGATGGGAACACAAAAGGAAGGTTTCCTGACCTAATGTTGAGGAAATTTTTAGACCTAGAAATGGAAACAAAGCAGGACCATTACTCAAAAATGGGGAACATGAAATATAAAGTCTAATATGGGTACTCATAATTAACAAGCTGCTCTTGTTTGTTAGCATCTTGAAAATGTTCTGTGGGGAAAATTTTTAGCAGGACCTTTTAACATTAAACTTAATCCATACACCACAGTTATTTTTGCACAGCTAGGCAGTTACACTTTGTTTTCCTCTTTTTTTCCCTTTTTTTCTTTTCTCTGCTGCCTTCCAGCTGCATTTTTTCTCACAAGCATCTCACAACCTATTTATGCAATGAGGCTTACGGATATGATGGCTTGATACTCACTCTATAAAAAAGCAAAGGCATCAGTACTGTCATATACAATGCAGGGCAGCATCTTCAGCTTCAGCCCACTCCTCTTGTCTTTCTGTTGCATCTCTGTCACGTGCTATGTAAGTCATGCAGTCAGTTCTTTAAAACAAGTACTTCACCTACAGACGCAAAAGGGTGAAAAAGTCCCATATGGAAAAAAGTGCATTAGCCCAAGAGCCATTACAGCCAAACAAGTAACTAAGTGCAGAAGAAGAAACTTAAGTCAGTAAGTGTCTTTGAACCTTTAGTTCTTAGTGCAAGAGACTACCCAATGGAATTCTAACCCTGCTCTGGAGGAAAGTAGACTGGTACAACTGCTGTCCTTGGACAGAGAGATTCACAGTCAACAGGGAACTTACAGACCTTAACTGTCAACCCTTTTCTGGGTCTGTCAGACAAAGAAAGAAACTCCTCCTGAAGACCCTCACTCTTGCTGATTTAAGATTTCAGGTTTGTTCTAATTTAGTGGTAATCTATAGCACTAGTAGTGTGTGGTGCATCTTTGTTAAGAAGACTTTCTCTGTGAGTCTGTGACAGTTGCAGTTTCCTTTTTGTCTTTATTATAATTTCCATTTCTTCTTTCTCACCCAAATATAGAGTTAAGCTGGCACATATGATTTACATGTACATACAACATTTCTGCACTTAATAAAAGGATGTGTAGGTCAGTTTTAACATTTTAACTTTAGTATCAAATATATGCTGATTGATGCAAGTTTCAGAATGATGATTCATTTTTCAGGCTTTACTTTGGTCTTCTTTTTCCTTCAGTCCAACAGCCTGAGAGGTAGCCTCTAACACAGGAATGAACATTATGCAGCATGCAACGCAGTCATCGTGAAGTTTATGCAAATAATTATGGTATGAGGTGACAGAAAGAAGTATGAGGAGACAAGAAGAGATAAGAAAAGGACAAAGACTGCCTGTGTTTCACTCTATGCTCATCCCATATCCTAGAAATTTTTTGTTTTCTGCTTTTGAAATTTCTCTCGAGGTGAATATATATTAGTGAACAAGAAAGCAATTATTACTAATAAATATTAATAAACAATACCAGGATAGAGATTATGAAAAATAATTCTATTTTAGTTCTCCAAGAAGCAACCGCAGAAATAGAACAAGTCCATTGCTTGTTTCAGTGTGGACAACTTTCCAGACAAGATATCCGTGACTAAAACTTATCTTTTTTAGTGCACCATAATGTTGGTGCAATGTTTTACTAGAAATGCTGAAAAAATTAATCTATTTTTGATTTATTTAGCTAAAGGCCATATTCAGTGTACCTCATCCTCTAGTGATAACTTCTGCCAAATATATATACCTTATTTTTATCATATTCTATTGCTAGGATAAACACCACCCTGTCCACTGACTAAAAATGACCATGTGAACTCTCACTCTCTGTATATCTCAATTAAATTTGCTGTTGGTAAAATATACTTTAATCCTTATCTTTCCACAGCCAGCAGTTCCTCATTTTTTCTCCATGTATCTTGACTCTTCCATGGTTTTTTTCTTATTGGAAGCAAACAAAAATTCATTGATTTCTCGAGGCGAGGTTACAACAGCTTTTGCACACATTAGGGGCACCTGCTCAGACACATACAACTCCTTTTATAATACTCGTTATCTCTTTTAAAGTCTCAGATGGCAGAAAAAACACATGGGCTATTATTTTTATTTCTGAGTATTTGGGAGGCACTCATGCACTACAGTGCAGAGAACTGCTTAAGTACCTGGGCAGAGAGATGATCCCATCAGCCTCTCCAACAACTCAAGCCTCTCCCCTGGTGACGAATAACAATACCAGTTAAGAACAGTACATAAAAATGAGATTTATTCTTTCCTCTACAATCACAATTAAAGTAGAAAGGTATTTTTTCCTAAGACTATTAGTTGTATCCTTTTGCCTGCAAGTCACATCTCTGAAGCAATTACTTATTGACATATAAATCTAAATCCTAAGTACATCTTCTATTCATACCCTCTGTGACCCTCCAGCAGCCTGCAGACTGCCACTGCGTATTAAGAAACTCTGAGTCTGAACAGAGGAACGAAGTAAGTTCTTCTCTCCTTTATCCCCTGTACAATGATGTTTTTCTCTCTGTTGAAAGGTCTCTGCTACATCTCAAAGCTGCATGCCTCATCCATCTCAAAAGGATTCATTTTTCTTTAAAAAGGTTGATCAAATACCTAGGTGACTTTTTCTTAAGTTTTGCCTTTTTATTTTTTTAAATAAAATGCTTATGTACGGGGTTTTTTTTTTTCCTGGAAATGAAATTACCCAGGATCACAAAGAATATTAGAAAAAAGAAAGGTAAAAACCAACCGTGTTTCAAAGATATAAGTTAGCATCCCATTTAACTGAGAAAATGTCATGACAGAACTGCTGGTGTTCTCCTGACTAGATAAAATCTGAGGATATTTAAGAAAGAAGAAAAGCTCTGAAATACTGGAGAAAGTACTCATCTTCTCTACATCCTCTCTTGATCTTCTGTACAACCGCCACTGAAAGTTTGGGACAGGATCCAAATGGTGGCATTCCCCTGAGGGAGATGGGACAGCAGGATTTCTACAGAAAAAAAATTGAATTACTGACTTAAAAACTGCTAACTCTAACATGCATTTTTAAAAAAAGGAGTGTTCCCAATAGCGTTTTAGACAAAATATTCAGAAGAGCAATGAATATGCACAACATTTTTGAGGAAATGGCTGAGCCAGCAAACACCAGCGTACACTGCTTCTCAGTAAATGGGTTCCAGAGACTGCCGTGCTTTTTGCATTCATTCAGTGACAGATCAGTCTAGAGAATGGTAGCATCTGGATGAGGGCAGATGGCTAAACTGTCAAATAATGACATTTTACAAAATTTCAGCAATCTAAGTGCAATATGGTTCCAATCCCAAAGGCAGACAGGTAAACAATGGTGCAGAAGTTATAGCACCAGCACATAAGATTATTGATTATAATTATTCTAGGGGAAAAAATTCTTCTGAGAAGATGAGCTTGACAGGAAGATGGAGAGTTCTCTCAGCAAAAATTAGGCGACATCTCCCCTGTTTTGTTCGTCCATCTATTTTGCTACATTTTCACCCCAAATGAGCTTCTTTGTGATGTGCTAAAAAAACCTCTCCAGGGTAAAGATGTTCAAATCCACCATTTTTCTGCAATTCATCTTTTACTGCTAAATTTTTTATTGGGTTTCAGAAATTCACCATTGAGTCAGGGATAGCCATTAAGAAAAATCTTTGCCCTTAAAACCAGAATGAACTGGGATCCAAAAAATTTTATCTTTATTGTTCAGAGGAGAAAAATCATTCACAAAAATACCAGGAAATAGCAGCTGATCCCATGGAGAGAAACTAAAACATCTTTCCACTCAGTTGAACTGATATAGAAGCAGACTTTAAAGTTTTGAATAGCCCCACCTAAATCTGTGTAAAATAAAACTTCTGTAAAGAACAAGGAAAAAGCCCTTTTTTTTTTTTTTTTCTTCCGGTAACTGGCATGTCCTGTGGAAGTGAAATCACAAAATGGACAAGTTAACAGAGGATTCTTCCATTTTATGTTGGAATTTGTCTTCCGTTTTGAGAGAGGTCACAGCAAGGTACCTTAGCAATGAAAAGTGAACCATAACCTGTAGTTCACAGCATCATTCTTGAAGAGTAAGTGAAGAGTCTCAGCTGAAATTTTTACATCTGTCAACAAACACTGACACCATTAGCTATGCAGTTACGTGAGTGACAGGGAAGCCTTACAGAACTGACTGAGGGGTTCTTCTTTCTCTGTTGTCCTTTCTCCTTTGCTTAATGCGCACTTGTTCCCCAGCCCATTATATAGCGGGATGCATAGTTTTGGAGATTGCCGGTCTGTCACCTGCCTTGTTAAACATATGGTTACCATGCTCATACAAGCCCTCCCCCTGAGAACAGGCAGAGACCTGTGAAGGGGAGATAGGCAGGCAGGCAGACAGACAGGCCTATCAAAAGAGAAAGGGCTGGAGGGGAGGGAAAGAAAAGAGCTGTTCTGCTGAAAATATTAATAATATTACAAATATAATGTTTTCTTCTGCTTTTCATTAAACTATACATAATTTTCTGCACTTTACAGAGCTTGAGAGATGTGATAAAATTACATGGATGGTGTGAATTAGCTGAAATTCAATGTAAATAAAACCGAAGTAATACTGATTGGCAAGGGAAAGGCTTTAAAAGACTAAGGAGTAGAGGTATCTTTTTTAAAATTGTATCACTGTTGGTACAGCTCTTGATGTGCATTTCATACTAGAGTCACTTTTTTCTGAGTTCATACTTGGCAACAGTAACTCAGAAGCTATTACTATTCCTCTCAGATACTTCTTTTACCATTTTTATTGACACAGTGAAAATACTGAGGATATCTTTAGGAAAGATCATTCTGCTTGGATATATCACAGCAATATCCATAGCTCTGCCATCTGCAGAACAGAATTACCTAAGCCTGGTGTGTGTTGACCACTGTAGCTGAATGATGTCAATGCATGTATCAGTGCATATGCTATTAATTATGTAATAGTTTAGAGACAGAGTGCTAGTTGTGAATTAAGTTACATTAAACAGTGAGGAATCTTTTTTCCCCGTCATAGTTATGTTTTCCTTCTTGACACATGGACTACAATTTCCAGTGTTAGAGCCACAGTTTTCTCAAGAAAACCCTATTTCTTAGGAATTTCACTTTCTCAGTAGAATTGCTATTGTCTAAAATGGGACTTGAGCTTCCAGATTTACTTTGATAGCACAGATAACCAGAGATGCTTAGGTGATATAACTCTACCTCAGGTGTATACAAAGGAGCAAGCCCCAGACTGTCTGGTTTTTGCAACAGGGAATCAGGTTTATTTTTCAGGCACACAAATTCAGATTTAGCTATCTGTAAGTGATGGATTTGAGCCATCTGTTTCTTCAAAAGAATTAGGGTCAGGTTCTTAAGCATATATCCAGCACATATCTATATATGACTCTGTTCATATTAACAGCGAGTCATTTGGTGAGCATACTATTTACGGCATGGAGTGCAGGCATGTTTTAACTATGATGGTAACAGTAACAGAATCTGCCTTATACAGTGTCATGGATTTTGAGAAGAGTTGGGAAGTTGAGAAGGCTATTCATGGAAGAGCCATTGAATACACTGTCAGACACATCCATAGCACACTTGTTCTCATAAGGACTTTTACTATTGACTACAGAATCTTCTGTCTCCTGTGGCGAGTGCTAAAATTTCAAAGCCATCATTCCAAAGCCTAAATTCTGAAGTAACATTGCTCATGCTTTATATGCTCTGTGCATAACCACACTTATAAGGTAATGTTACAGCTTTTTCACATTTTACTGATTTTCTTAGTCTAAAATCTCTATATTTTGTCTTTTATTTCTAAATTAATTTACAACCTCCATTTAGGGAAGGCAAATAAGCAATTTTTTTCTTACAGACCAAAAGAAAATAACACTAACAAAGAAACCAAATACATCCCCTTGCCAAAAAGAGAGTAAACTATAGCTGAAGTACTAAACGCTACCATTTGTCCAAACTTTTGTTAAAGCCTTGCATGACAGAAATTCCACAACCTGTCTTGGGTAATATATTTCTACAGTCAACTACCCTTACTTCTTTTACCTGTCCTAAATGTCACTAGCTGCAATTTAAGCCCTCATGGACCTCTTACTTTAATTAGAAGTGGGATTCAACTACCTCTATAGATAAGCCTTAAACCAAACTTCACGAATCAGCTTTAAAATTCCTTGCAGACTACAAAGGAATTGAAAATAAAAACATATGCATACATTGGATATAGGTCCTGCATTTCATGCAGCAAACCAGGGACAAACACCATGGTAGTCAATAGCAGAGTAACATATTTTCTATGTTACTTTTCCTTAAAATAGAAAGAGATTAAGCTGCTCGTGTATAAATATTTAAGTAAATAAACTGTCATCAACTCAGCAATCAAACTGTGAAAATGTGAAGGTGGGATGAATCCAAAACTACATAGCCATAAACTAATTCATATTTATAATCTAAAACTTTTCATATTTAAAAGGATTTGGAATATATATAAATGTCCCGGGGGAAAAAAAAAAGAGAAATATATATGCTCGATAAGAATACCAGTCTGTAACATCACAGTAACTGGATAAGGGAAGCATGTATTTTGGGGAATTTTGATAAGGCAGCCAAGTTAGTTATAGATGGTACTGAATAATGATATGCCCATATTAGGGTACAAAAATAGAAAAACCTTATGAGATCTAGCTTCTGTGTACCAACAACACTACACAAAGGAATTAAATCAAGTTGCAGTTGCAACCTCAAATATGAAAATTCTCCTAGCAAAGGAGAACTTGCTGCCATGACACACTGCATTAGCTCCATGTGTCATAGAACTTATGGCTTCTCCCTTGGTGTACTACATTGTGAGAGAGATGTGATATATTAAAATGTTGCTAAAAACCTGTTTAGGCTTCCAAACTTCACTTGAGGTGTCTAGTTCAGAGCAAGCTGAATTGCACACATTTTTTGTTATAAAAAGCTAAGGACAAATAAAAGCAACCACGGTAGCTGATTACAGAAATATTACCTAAGGTAGTTTGTGAAATTCCTAGTATCATGGAGGGCTTCAACAAAAGTTTAGACAAATGGTAGCATTAATTATTTCAGCTATAGTTTACTCTCTTTTTGGCAAGGAGATTGTCTTGGTTTGAAAAGACAGGTGTTTGCTAAGGAAGACAGGAGCTTCCCTTGGAATGGAAAATGTAAGCCCCTTCCCTCCAAATTATTTTGATTTTCAAGTTAAAGGGCTTTCAAGCAATTATACGAGAAATAGGAATAAGAGTTCTTTACTAATATATATATATATATATATATATATATGAAACAAAGCAATAATACAGAAAATACAAGCTTAACCTGACAGAGTCAGAACACAACCTNATAAGGCTGCTTGTGCTCTTCCAAACCCCAGATTATATCCAGGTGGGAATGCTTGGTTCCTCCCCCTGGTCAGAGCATCTCACAATGGGCTGGTGTAATTCTATGAGTCATGGGGTGGGTCCTTGATAGCCCATTAACAGAGATAGCCCCCAGAGGGAGCTATCAGGGGAGAGTCATGGTAGGGGATAACGAGCACTGCCCCACCTGCTTTAACAGCTTGTGAAGGTGATAATAGAATACATCCTTTTGATTACATCTTATGTTGTAACCTAGGACAGAGATGCATCTAGATCTCATGCCTCGGGGCACAGGAATGGATCACCTCCCATCTGGATGGGCCTTTTTCCACAGTGTATGTCACTATGATGTCAGCAGAGTACAGGGAAGTAAATTTTACTTGCCCCTAATCACTTAATGGACAGTTGCCAGATGCCTGAGGCTGGTTTGGAAGGAACAGTGGTCCACAAAACAGCTGTAATGAACATATCAGTTGAAAAAGTCTATTAAAAATAGAGAGTAAAGAATTATTTTATTATCACATGTGAAAAAACAAATAGAACTTATGTTCATTATCACAAAACCCTGACAGCAAATTCAGAGTTCCTTCAATTCATTTATTGAATGAATAGTGTGAAAGCCTGGGTGACCAAAGAAGTCTGAATTGCTGGAAGGGGAGATAAGAGGAAGTTACTGATTTAACCTAAACACTGTGCAGAACCAATATGAAGATGTAAATTATGGACAATGCTTCATCAATATGCGTTATTTACTCTAATTCAGTATCTTTTTAAGAATGAGAAACAAAAGAATTTATGAATTTTAGTAATGTCTGTCTTTAGACAAGGTGAGTTTATCAAAACAAATAAATATATTAAGAAAATTTAAAGGAATGTAAAAATGTTAAGTACTTTATGTGGGTGGGGACTGCCTAAAGCCACTGGGTTTGATGCTTAGAGCAACTATGTTGCTTACAAAAAGGAAGAATTTTTGAAAGAGGATAAAAAACACTGACAGAAAAAAAAAGATGAGATGAACAAAGAAGACAGTAGAATTTAAAACATAGCCTGTGGGGGAAAAAACCCTAAATAAGGGGAAAAAAAAAAAAAAAAGGAGCGTAAGATTTGGAAAGTTAAATTTAAAACCATCACACAACAGTCAAGACAAAATAATGGGAAACTCCAGGCAGAGGCATAAAACTAATAATAAATATTTCCTTTAAACATGTTTAAAACAGAAAGCTTGTCAGTAAGATGACAGATGTGGTCAAGGTGCAAAGAGTCCCCCAGGAAGGCAAAGTTGTAGCAGAAATACTAAATAAATTCCTAGTACATGTCTTCATATTGGAGAGTAACCTGTATTTGGGGGATACTATACTGAACTTAAATGTCAATAGGAGAAGTTTTAGAAGAGAGTGGTAAAATAAACAGTAACAAATTTCTGAGGCCCAGCACTATTAAGCCAAGTTCTAAAAGAATACCATATTGGTGTATTATAAACTCTGCTTGCAAGTTAAAATTAAAACTGACTTGCTAACAAAGGAACAAAAAATGCCATAAGGATGAATGTGTGAATCTTCATACCAGTCTGAATTCTTTAGTTAGCAAATTTGTTGAAATTAATATGAAGAATAAAATGAGTAGACATATGGATAAATGTGATATAACTGTGAACTGGGAGCACAGCTCGTGCAGCAGTAAGTCGTTTCACAAATTACTAATCACACTGAGAAGGATTTCCCAATGTTTTAGGACAGCACTGCCAGAGATCCAACCCTCAGTCACATAACCCTGAGTAAACGGCTGAGTTCAGCAGTGGGCGGAGACAGGAAGCTGCCTTTCAGAAGCGCGAACTAGCCCAAGTGCAGAGCATTGCTGATGCGTCCTGGGAGTCTCCTGACGGGGTGAGAAGCTATTCGGCAGAAGCTTGAGGTGCTTGGCACCATATTTTATTGCCCGTTGCAAACAAGATGCCTGTGAAATCAGGACAGTGGTGAGTAAATACAGCAAAACGCTATGAATACCTCTTGTTCAGGGACATCTGCACAGGCAAACTGGTGCCCCTACTTAGAAGAATTAAGCTGTGTAAAGTCCATGAAAACCACAAAAGCAATGTTAATCACTTGACGCAATCACAGTGGCAGGATGTGGCCCCTCAGAGATACTATTCAAGAGATCCTTGCATGAAACACACTGTCATTATAACAAGTGTGTTACGGTCTACATCAATCCTACCTGGCTGAGTTAACGTAAGAAATTCAGGATGTCAGAAGATTATCATGCTAGGAAGCCTTTAGAACAACAGCAAAGAGCAAGGGGGAGTCCAGTGCCTCAGCTGTCCATCAAATAATAAGCTGGTTTGTTTTTCCAATAGTCAAACTCATTTTCTACTTCTGCATTGAACAAAGGCGGGGCTGCTCGGCAGGGTGTGCAAACACCCACCACACAGCCCCAACACCTCCATGGACAACTATTTCATCAGATCTAGAGGATGTTTCAGAAACTCACCTTATCTGGTGATTAAACAGCTCAGATTAAAAGGAAAGATACCTGCTCCTTCAAAAAAAAAAAAAAAAAAAAAAAAAAAAAAAAAAAAAAAAAAAAGAACAACTAGGCTTCCATTTTGTTTGTTTGCTCTCTTCTGCAGTGTTTGGTGAACCTCTGTGCATTAAACTGACAAAGCAGAGAAAAACTGTGATGATACACCAGTGGTCAACAAGCCATCCTTTAAAGAAAAACACTGCTGATAAGACAAACAACTTGTGATGTACTTAATTACAATATTTCATACTCATTTAGCCATCTCCACATCACAGCATTAACAAAGTGGATTTCAAACAGGAAGAAAGACTCCTTCCCACAAGCCCAGAGGGCTAATTATAAAATAGCAACCTACTTTTTTTTTTTGGTAGCATTTTTTTTCCAGTACAATTTATTGAGCTCATTACCAAGCTGCTTATGAAGTGATTTGAAATGAGGCAACATTAAAGCATTCTAAAAATCCCTTGTACTTAGTCATCTTGACACTTTGTTTGAACTTGAAGCATTAATATGAAATAACTGCAGCAGCCTCATATTTCTGATTCTATTGTTTGACAGCACATTTAAAAGCTAAAAGATGATATGATCAAGGACTTTTAATCAGCACAGTAATTTGTAGGAGTGTCTCAAGCATTCATAACTTTGAAAAGACCAAAGGGACACAAATGTGAGAAACAAGACAGGTATAGTACATGTCAGACTAGAATAACACAGCAATGTTATTGCTGTGGAGTACAAGCACTGCTGGAACTGAAAGGGTTTTTATTGCTTTTTACAGGCAAGACTGAAAATTGAAAGATACACATCAAAGCCACTAAAGAACTCCACACATTGTACCTTATTAGCCTGATTTTACCTTCTGTAATCATATTATATAATATGCATCACCAGATTAACCTGCTTGGGGTCAGCAGAAGTGCCATCATAAATATATTTGAAGTGAAGCCTGTGAAGGTTTTCAAAGTGGTAAAAAAAATTTATTGAGAGGAGGAGTAAAATCCATGGAAATCTATAGCGTATTAAAGTGAAATCTGTGAATAGCTTTGCTTTTCATCGTTCCCCCACACACCCCCATGCATTAGTGTTTGAACTAATAATTAGAGCCAATGGAAATGCTTCTGCTGAAAGAAAGAGTTTAAGATCATCCTTCGCTCTAACTGCATTCTAATGTTCTGCCTACCTTATTACAAAGCCTTTAAAGGAAAGGGGAAATAATTTGTTAAGAAAAAAAATGGGCACGAATAGTACAAACACTGAATGTATTGCACTGTGGTCTCTCCCCCAAAAGGGGAAGCATCCCCAAATGTGGTTTACAACAAAGAAGGGGAAGATTCCAGATAAATGTGTGCAACAAGGGTACGAAGCTCCCTCCTCCCTCCAGTATTTTTGGGTGCCAGAAAGAGAGTGATTCAAACCCTTCATGGGGTGCACTCTGAAATGAGATCTCAGCAGAACAGCTTGGAACCTGCAATGCTCAGCAGCTCTCTTAGTATGCTTGATGGCTTCTTATGCACAGCCTTAAACTAATAAGGAAACACCGAGATAGATGTGCTGGTCTGTAAGCTGGAAAGAATTCATTAGCTAAGCAACATCTAGCCGAGTCATTACTTAGGAGACCCCCAAGGAATTCCCATGCAGTTTATAGAAATGGTTTAAGGGCCTTGTTTTTCAAACCTGCACAGTTCTGTTAATAAAAGCTGATGCCTGGGGGGGAAAAAAACATAGTTCCTAAAAAGCCAATATATTGAAAAAAAAAACAAAGGAAAAAAAGCAAAGCGGAAAGGAATAGGAACCAAATATAAATGCAATGGCTGGCCAGCTGCAATATTTGCATCTCCCCACCTGTTTAGCTGCTCTCCGGCTGGAGAATTCAGCACTTGATCTGGAAGGTGACTTGAGAGGGGATTTCAAGAATAATGAGGCACTGCTTTTTTCATCATAATTCCAAGTTTTGTAGATGTTTTCACCAACTAGGACAGCAACATCCCCCGTTAGATTTCTTACAGTAAAGGCATGTTATCATGTAGATCAATTTACAATGGCATTTGCTATCTTAACGAGGATTTCGATTAAACTCTGAAACATTGATGGGATGTCAGACTATGGGTGGCATTTTTGAAGTTGTCTCCTGCTTCCTTGAGAGAAGAGATGAAAGATCTCTATGTTGCGTTAAAGAAACATGCATATAAAAAAAAAAAAAGAGAGAGGGACCAGAGGATTTCAAGAAAATGTGTATTTTGTGTTGCACATTATTTTTTTGTGAGAGCAGATAGAATAGAGGTGATAAACTCATACCTTTTCACTACTGCTCCTTTAATTTGCATCCATGTGAACTTCCATGTGAATGTGATTAAAAGCTGTGACCATCTTTAGTTCAGTAGCTGGAATGGGAACACTTGCCAGGTTTTTTCTTGTGTCAGTTATAGAATGGTGGTACAGTATCAGAAGACCTGCAGTGTTGCCAATTATGCCCTTCTGTAGTAACAAAAAACAAAGATACTCACAAATATTTTGTTGTTAGTTCAGCTTCTTATGTTTTTCTAAACAGTATTTAAAGATATGGATTTTTATTTCATTATTCAGGAAAACACAGCCTTAGCTTTAAGCCCTATTATATTCCTTTTGCCCTCAAAGCAAATATATATTTGTTTAGTAATCAGTATGACTCATTTTTATATTTGTTTTCTGCTTTTAAAGCAAAAAATGTAAACATGAACAAAGTTACCTATTATACATCTACTTACTTGCAGAAAGGTTAAAATAGTGCCACAACTTACACAACACAAAGAAATATTTTTATCTTATGGCCTAGTTTTAATTGGCTATTTTCCTTTGTGAAAGTTACAGTTGGTTTCATTTGTACTCCTTTATGTGTTTTCCACACTTCAACATCATATTTAGGACATATTTAGCTCTTTGATTTCACTTCTTAAGGGGAGAGCTAGGTACTTTTCATCACTCAAAGATCCCAGGGAGGAACATGAATTAAACAAGAAGTTATCTTCTATATATAAGGTATGTCTCCTGATCTTACAAGGGAAGTTTCTGTTTCTAAGGGTTATCCACACTTACCTACAACACTGCTCTTGCTGAAAACCCTTTTCTTTTTTTCCAAATGAGATGTTGCCCAAGTCTAACACAGTGTGGTAATCTTTATGCTCCTTTTAATGCTTACTTGATACAGCAAAAGCTTAAGTTTCTCATAGATCTGGTTACTAAGTTTAACTTGCTGAACAGGTTGAAAACATAACGCTGGAGTTGATATATAAAGGTGAAGTGACAGTGAGTTTCCTGTGAGTGTAGCAAGCAAATTCTCTGGAGTGCAAGGTACCAGCAGGAGCAGAGCTAGAGACAGCATGGACCAGGTTTCTCCCACTCCAGTATTCCACTGACAGATATGTCAAACGGGGGTAAAAGCACATCCTCAGCCGCTGCCAGTCAAGAAAAGGAGTTGCTAGTGAGGAGCTGCACTTGAAAAGTTCATGCTCTCCAAGAAAAATCTGGGGGTTGTGGCAGTTGAAAAGACTGCAAATGTGGCCAACCGGTGAGAGAGGAGGGGGTCAAAGTTTCACTGTGGTTGCAGATGGAAGCATTATCCCGAATAGCTAATGTCTGAGCATATATAATAACCTGTACTATCTTTTCATTTTTCAGATCAATGACACCTAGCATTTTTTCCTCAGCCTCATGATCGTCTGTTTTCACTTTTGACTTTTATGAACTATGGCTCAGACATTTTAATGAAATTTAGTCATGGGTTTGCTCAGCCTTTGACAACTGACTGACCAGGAGAGCCAAGACTCATTCTTTAAGAACATTCATCTCAAGCTAAGGCCAACAGTAAAACTGGGTCTCCTGCCTCCTAAGTAAATGTTCCAGATGCATAGATCCTGCATAAAAGCCAGTCAACAGCACCACCAGCAGCCTGTGAGGTTTGGGCAGAGGTGAATACCGTTAGTGGGCACTTAAGAGCTCGGCAGAGAGCTTCAAAGGCAGCCCTAGAGCACGCCTTTCCTAAGGGACATAATCCAGAGATATACACTGCCTAAACAGCTGTACACCTCTGCATGCACAGTAATAAGACTTCTGTCACTTAATCTAGCTTTCAACTCAATTGTCACTGCCTACAGCTTTGCAAATGCATGAGTAGAATGAACAGAGTTTTTTTACAGCATTCTCTCTGTCCCATATGCCCATCTTCAACATTCAGGGGAAGTTCACATTTTATAATATTAGCCAATATGCTATGCAAAGTCCCTAGATGAATATCTCTCCCCAAATACCATTTTAAACCTTAACCAGGTAGCAGTCTGGGACATCTAAGAGATTTACCCTACTGATTTACTTTTAAGAATCTGGACCTTAAAAACCATTTTTAGATTTAAAGGATTTCACCAGCAAAAGAGTACCAACGTATTTTACCACTGATGTGCTGACCAAATGGGAAAGGATGAACTTTTTACTGAAATAATTAAAGCATTAATGAAGGGTAAAACACACTATATTGGCAGAATAGCTTCTAATTTTTGGTTCTTTTCTTTGAATTTTCAGTCTGTGTTGGCACTGTATGCTCTTTCTTGCATATCTTCAGCCATGCAGAAGCACATGTCTACGTATTCTAGCACAGGATATTTACACTGGCGATGCCAAGTCCTTTTCAAGAAGTCAACTACGTGTTGCAACATCTACTGGAAAAACTTTTAAATACCCCTAATAATCTCAGCCTAGCCATCTGAGCATAACAGTGAC
Organism: Machaerirhynchus nigripectus; assembly: GCA_013397975.1. Lineage (NCBI taxonomy): Eukaryota > Metazoa > Chordata > Aves > Passeriformes > Dicruridae > Machaerirhynchus > Machaerirhynchus nigripectus. The sequence goes on from VZRQ01005644.1 coordinate 502,877, forward strand.
TATAACCAGAGCAAGCTGCATGGCAGCCATCCCTGGAACCTGGATAACGAGGTTAATTTAGTTTCAGAACCAGCAGAGCTACATAGGAGAGTGTTGAAGGAGCAATGAAAGGCACCACAAGTCTGGTTCATTTAAAATCATCTGATCTTCTTTCTAGTTAAACATTATATGAAACCTTTTTCAGCTCAGAAAAAAAAAGGCTCAAGAAAATAGCTCTCCAGCTGGTTTTTGCTGATAACTAGAAGCTTTAGGAGAAAGCTGTAACTGCATTCTCCAGGAATTCCTGACTACTAGCCAAAGCAGCACTCTATATTATATGACTGTAACAAGATTCTTCTTAATAATATTGTAATTCATGCATGAAGACACTCTCATATATGTTTCATAGCTAACCTTGCTTAAAATGCATATCTGTTTTGCAACTCTTACAGATACCTGATATGAATCTAGAGAAGTACATAATCTTCAGTTTAAGCCATCTAAAGGGCAGATATTCAGAACTGATGAAAGCAAGTAAAATTATATTACATCTTCCTCAATCCCTCTTAATACAATAGATTTTAAGAATCAGAATGCGGCTAAAAGACTGAAGTTTTTATCTAAGAGTGGCTCCACAAACTCCTGTACAGAAATAATCTTTGAAAGCAGGTTTGCCCGTAAGTTCAGTTGTGTCATATTCACCAAGCTGACCATTGCCTACTGCTCCTCCTTCCACTAGGAGAAAAGACTTTGTGATACAACCTATTTGTAAGACAAAGATGAATAGAATAGAATAGAATAGAATAGAATAGAATAGAATAGAATAGAATAGAATAGAATAATTTCAGTTGGAAGGGACCTTCAATGATTATCTAGTCTAACTGCCTGGCCAATTCAAGACTGACAAAAATTTAAAGCAAGTTACTAAGGACATGGTCCAAATGTCTCTTTAACACTGACAGCCTTGGGGTACTGACCACCTCTCTAGGAAGTCTGTTCCAGTGTTTGTATATCGTATATCTTCTTGGTTAAGAAATTATTTCTGACATCCAGTCTGAATGTTCCCTGGCACAGCTTTGGACCATTCCCATGCTTCCTATTACTGGGTGCCAGGGATAAGAGATCATCAACTCCCTTTCTGCTTCTCCTCCTCAGAAAACTGTAGAGAGAAATTATTTTGCCCCTCAGACTCTTTCTCTCCAAACCAGACAAGCCCAAAGTCCTTAGCCACTCCACAGGACATTGCTTCCAGCCCTTGCACCACCTTTGTTGCCCTCCTCTGGACATATTTCAGGACTTTCACATCCTTCATAACTTGTGGGTCCCAGAATGGCGCACAGCACTCAGGTGAGGCTGCACCAATGCTGAATGCAGTGGATTCACCACCTCTTTTGACCAGCTGGTGTTGCTGTGTTTGATACACCTCAGGACAGTGATTATCCTCTGGGTTACCAGGGCTCAGTGCTCACTCACACTGAGCCTGCTGTGGGCCAGCATCCCCAGATCCCTTTGCAGGGCTGCTCTCCAACCACTTCTCTCCCATTCTATGCTTGAGCCCAAGTATACTCTGTCCTAGGTGCAGAATCCAGCATTTGGACCTGTTAAATTTCATCCCAGTTATCATAGTCCAGTGCCCCAGTCTATCTAGATCCCTCTGCAAAGGCCTCTTGTCCCTCAAGAGATCCCACAGCACCTCCCAGTTTGTATCATCAGCAAACCTGCTAACAGTGCATTCAACTCCTGCATCCAGGTTATTGATAAAAACATTGAACAGAACTGGCCCTAGAATTGAACCCCAATGAACAGCACTGGGGACTGTTGTGGGCAACCAGATGTAGCCCCACTTATTTTAGTAAAAACCCCTTTGAGCTCTGCCTTTCAGTCAATTCCACACTGTCAACCTACAGCCACGATTGTGAGGAAATCTCTAGACTTTTTTGACAAAGTATTCATTAACAATCCCTTGATTGGATCTGATACTTACGTCGATCTCATGATTTTAAAAAGTCACATCCAAGTTGTCAAAAGAACTCAAAATCCTTCTAAATAATGAAGTTAATTTTTCTGTCTGCTCTGTAACGGCTCATAAGTTGTGCATTTTGTAATCAGTAATCATTTGTATAATGAGTACAACTCTGTTTGTAGGTCACATAACACCTGCTCATATGAAGAAATTTACCAGAGGACTGTGTGTTAACTTCCCAGAATTTCACTGATACTTTACGACTCAGCTACTATGTTTTCTTTGTATCTTTCTGAACCAATTTCTATTTCAAAGCCATTTCTCCAACTGCTTAATTAGCAACCAGGTAGAGTTAATTAATTAGCTAGTTAGATGTGAGCCATCAGGGGAGGCTGAAATGAAAAAAGGCTCTGCTGCTTCTTCACTTTCAAAAGAACAAAACCTGCTTCGCAAAAAATCTTTCAAATATCTTTTTACTTCCTATGGAAGTGTCTGTGTGCACTGATGAAGTTAAGGATCTACGAACTTTTCCATTATAAATTCATTTTGTAGCTCCTGTGCCTTTTGAGCACTGAAACAATCCACCTCAAGCTGAAACAGCCTACAAGGTCTCAGCTCAAAGGAACTTTTTCATCAGAGAACAGAGCAGTTGAAAAAAAAATACTTCTGTAGGTATGGTAGGGTGGGTTTCTCTTTTTTTCTTACCATTCTATATAACTCAAAACCACTCGTATTGTTTTTTTTTTTTCAAAGATGACATTTTACCACCCCATAACATAAAGGAACTTAGCATCTTGTGCTTCAATTTAAAAAAAAAAATTAAAAAAAGAGAGAAAAGAAAATGCAGCGGCTGTGCAGCTGGTGACACACCTCGAAATTCAATAATTCTTTGTGAGCAGTAACTGTTCCTTTGCACATTTGATTGCACCCAAGAGCCACAGGGATCCATGAAGCACACACTGCAGCAATGGGCTACACTAAGGCAGCTTTCCTGAGATAGTATTTTTCAAGCAGAGACCAAAACAAATGAATACTGTAGGTACACTAAACTGTTCATCACATACTAGCTTCTACAACCGATGCTGGGGTTTTTTTGAAAACTAGTAAATAAAAGGAAAATATTTGTGTGAGGAAGCACTCAGGTAATGAAAAAGTGATCCACAAAGTGTAAGTGATTCTGCTTAACACAGTTTGAACTTCTCTCCACCAATTCACGGTTCAAGTTCAGACAAGCCTGGAATTGTAACTATATTTGTTATTCTTTACAGCTCCTCAATCTATAAACACTCTTTCATGTCCCAGTGATTTTTCTTCTGGTTCAACAAAATTCTGTTGCATTTCAGTCTTCTCTACTTTTTATTCTCTTCTGTATATTCATGACCTTCCTTATATCTGGTTAGTCCCACTTAATTCACCAAGAGGAAGAACAGGTCACACAGTCATTTTAGGAGTTAGACTCCAAGTATGGATTTTATGAAACAGTTTTGGTTTGTGTCAGTGTCAAGTTTAGGCTTTCAAAAAGCTTAAGTGTATATTTTTTCAGTTATCTCATATGAAGATATATCCTCTGCTTTATTGCCTCCTTTTCCCACAAAAGCAGACACAAAGTTGGTTGACATCTCAGAATGAGAAAAGGGACCGGGGTGTATCAGCATATCCCAGGAAACAGTTTTTAATAGTATTTCTGTCCTACTATTGCCTTGCATGTGCTCCAGGGCAGATCACTTGCTCACTCAAAAGTTTGGGGTTTTTCTCTGTAGCAAAAGAACAATAGTCTCATTCCTGATAAATGACTTCAAGAGCTCCAGGGCAATATTCTGTGTTATTATCAAATGTTGCTCTTTCTACTCAACTGGGTATATATTTAAAGGGGTTTTTTGAAGCATTTGCACATGATAAAGAAATATTAAGAATACAAAACATTTGACTGCAGATGTGCTACTTTATTGTTGCCTTTTCTGGATGCATTCCTATTCCCTGCCCAGTGTTTTTGATACACAGGGATGAAATGCAGCCTTAGAAACAATGTCATGGAAAGGAGGAATCATCCAGTTCATACAATCAATCAGAGTTACTAGGTGTCATAGAGTAAGAGGATTTCAGGATTCAGTGTTTGATCTCAGTAAGAATAGTATACATCCATTTATTTCACCAGAATCATACCAGGATTTCACTTAGAAAACACTGCATTTGATGAGAGAATTTGAGCACTCCCTAGGCAAAAAAAAAAAAAAAAAAAAAAAAAAAAAAAAAAAAAAAAAAAAAAAAAAAAAAAGCAAGGTTAGATTGATAAAAGTATTATTTAGATGTATGAGCTCTCCTAAGAATGGGAACTTACATGCCTTCGTGGGTGTGACTTTTGCAGATCTGACCCTATTCCCTCTCCCAACAGCCAGATGCAGAAGAACCTGCATGCATGGGGTTACATTCTTCCACCTTGCCCATATAAAATCCTCTGTAAGGATCAAGCACATTTGCAATTAATCTGTAAAGGATTATAGAATCATAGAATCATTTAGGATGTAAAAGATTCTTAAGATCATTGAGCACTTCCAAGTCCACATCTAAACCATATCCCTAAGTGACATATCTACATGTCTTTTAAATACCTGCAGAGGATGATTTCACCACTTCCCTGGACAGCCTCTTCCAATGCCTGGCAGCACTTGGTGGAGAAATTTTTCATTTCAGGTAGTTACGGACAGCAGTAGGTCTCAGCCTCCTTCTCTCCAAACTAACCAACCCAGCTCCTCATCAGACTTGTGTACCAGATCCTTCACCAGCTTCATTGTCCTCCTCTGGACATGCTCCAGTGCCTCAATGTCCCTCTTGTGGTGAGGGGTCCAAAACTGAACACAGGATCTGAGATGCAGGCTCACTAGTGCCAGTATGAGGCAACAATCACTTCTCTGGTCTTGCTGGCAACACTATTGCAGATACAAGCCAGGATGCCACTGGACTTCTTGGCCACCTGGGCATACTCCTGGTTTATGTCCAGCTGGGTGTTGACCAGGACCCCCAGGCTTTCTCCACCAGGGAAAAAGTCCCCAGTCTTTTTCCAGCCACTATGCCCCAAGCCTATAGCACTACATGGGGTTACTGTGACCCAAGTGCAGGACCCAGCCTTGTTGAACCTCAAACCAGCCTCAGCCTATTGATCCAGCCTGTCCAGACCCCTCAGCAGAGCCTTCCTACCCTCCAGCAGATTGACACTCCCACCCAACTTGGTGTCATCTGCAAACTGACTGAGGCTACATTCAACCCCCTCATCCAGATCTTTGATAAAGATATTAAACAAGACTGGCTCCAATACTGAGACCTGCAGAACACCATTTGTGACCAGCTGCCAACTGAATTTACCTACATTCACCACCATCCAGCCAGATTTTGACCAATGAACAATGCAGCCATCCAAGCCATGAGCAGCCAGTTTTGCAGGAGAATGCTGTGGGAAATGGTGTCAAAGTCCTTACTAAAGCTGAGGTAGATACCAGCCACAGCCTTTTCCTCATCCACTTACTGGGTTGAGATCAGGTTGGTTAAGGAGGACTTGCCCTTCCTAAACCCCTCCTGTCTGGGTCTGATCCCCTGGTTGTCCAGTAGGTGCTGCATGATGGCACTCAACATGATCTGCTCCATGACCTCCTCCAGCACCAAGATCAGCCTGACTGGCCTGTAGTTCCCCAGATCCTTCTTCCAGCACTTCTTGGGTGTCACACTTGCAAACCTCCAGCCTACTGGGACCTCCTTGGTGAGACAAGACTTCTGGTAAATGATAGGAAGTGGCTTGGTGAGCACCTCCGCCAACTCTGTCAGTACCCTTGAGTGGATACCATCTCATCCCACAGACCTGTGTGTGTCTAAATGGAGTAACAGATCACCAGATCATTTCCCCTTCGGTTACCGGGGCTTCATTCTGCTACCTGTCCCTGTCTCCCAGCTGAGGGGCTGGGTACCTAAAGAACAGCTGGTCTTACTATTAAGGACTGAAGCAAAGAAATACGGCAGCCTTTTCCTCGTCCTTTGTCATGATGTTTCCCCCTGCGTCCAACAAAGAATGGAGATTCTACTTTTATTCCTGATGTATTTCTAGATGCATTTCTATTGTCTTTTAAATTCTGTTTGGACTTTAGCCATTTTAATTATCCCCCTGCATAACCTCATGACATCCTTGTAGTCCTGCTGAGTTGCTGCCCCTTCTTTCAAAGCTCATAAATTCTCCTTTATTTCCTGAGTTCCAGCCAAAGCTTCTCAGTTCAGCCAGACTGGTCTTCCACAACACCCTATCTTTCAGCGTGCTCCTATGCCTGTAAGATTCCTTCTTTGAAGAATGTCCAGCCTTCCTGGACTCCTTCTTGCACTTCAGTACTGTCTCACAAGGGACTCCCCCAACCCGTCTCCTAAACAGGCCGAAGTCTCCTCTCTGACAGTCCAATGTAACTGTTTTGCTACTACTCTATCATTTTTTGATTGTTGTGCCCAAGACAGCTTCCAATCTTCACATCACTCACCAGTCTTTCTTTGTTCAGCAGCAATGGGTCCAGCAGGGCACCTTCCCTAGCTTGGTCACTTATCACCTATGTTAGAAACTTCCACACACTCCAGGAATCTCCTAGACTCTTTTCACTCTGTTGTGTTGCATTTCCATACGTTAAGCTGAAGTTTCTCTCGAGAACAAGGTAAGCAATTGTAAGACCTTTCCCAGCTGCTTATAGAATATTTCATCTGCTCCTTCATCTTGGTAGAGCTGTCTACAACACTCCCACCATGAGATCTTCCTTGTTGGCCTTTCCCCTGATTCTTACCCATACTCAATGCTATTGACACCATCATTAAGCTCTAGACAATCAAAACTTTCCCTAACATACAGGATTATTCCTCCTTGCCTACCCCTTCTGAAGAGTTCATAGCCACCCATTGAAGCATTCCAGTTGTGCAAGTCACCCCACCATGTTTCTGTGATGGCAGCTGCATCATAGTTCTGCTGTTGCACAGTGGCTTCCCGTTTGTTGCCCATGCATTGTTGTAGATAATCACTTCACCTGAGTTATTGATCCCACTGCCTTTTTGGAGGAAGAAGCCCTAATTCCTACATAACCATTCTCTCTACACTAACTAACAAGTAGGTTGCCCCCAAGCAGATAATTCTCAGATCCATTTTTGCTGTAAATCAGACTCCTTTTCTATTATGTGTCAAGTGCATGTACTCAGTGTTACAGTGCAAATCCACACAGCTTCATTCCCCACTCACCACCTCAGAGCCTGGATCGTTATACGCATGTTGCGGTAGAGTTGTCTGGCAGTTCATCCCACATTTGAATCATAGTTGTCTTTGAATCAGCTGTCTTTGACAGCTAATACTAAAGAAAATATTAAAACATCATTTCTATTCAGCCAATGCTATTTTTTCTCCTGGAAACTGGACAGTTTTCCTATGAGTTTTTTAGACTACATACAGTAACTTTTAGCTGTCTTTAAGGGAGGAAAAATCTTGAAAGCTACTCCAACTAGTTCTCTACACTAGTTCTTGAAGGCATTTGGGACAAACTCAACAAATAGATCCTCCTGGCATTTGAGAACTGTGGTAAATGAGAAATTTACATGTTACGTCTTCATAAATTCTGTCAAAACAACTCAATATAAGTAAGTGCACACACTCAGCCTGCTGGAAATGCCTGCTAGAATTCGGCTTACTGTAAACCTCCATGTAAAAGACAGTAATTTTCAAGGCCCTTATCTTCTCTCCAAGGTAGAAAAAGATACAGCCCATTAGGGCCCTTTGCTTTCATGTTTGGGGTTTTTTTCCCTCCACAAGATCATTTAAAGCAAGACATTTTCTCTTTTCTTTTATTCCCATTAAACTAAATGTAGAGAAACTCACTGTCAACTAAAATTGTATTTATTTCATGGTCCTGTGTCTAAAGTAACACAGCCAGGCACGAAAAGGTTCTCAAGTCTTCACACAAGGTGCCCCTGAGACGCCACCCAGACTATAGTTGTGATTATATCCTTCCCACAAACATGAGCCCTAGGGAAGCAAGAACTGAACTTTTGGTTCGTTACAAAATAAATAAATATAACCACTGAAGTTTTACCATTGGAAATGAAGAACTGATGCTGGATGCAGAAGAGGATTGGAATTGGAAACTCATCACAGATAAGAAAGGAGAATATGGTAATTTCCATGTTTCATCTCTTGAGAGCTTGTCAAAATAAATATATTCAGAGACCACATGCAGATGCTCTCATCATTTTAGGCATTGTGCACAACCATATGAAAAAGGGATTAGCACAACAGAAATAAACAGGCCTTTTCTTAGTTCTTTCAAAGACGTAGTGGAAGGAAGGAGAAGAATCTCCCTCCTAATTAGAAGAAAAGCAAATGAAAAAAGTTGCTGGACTAGAAAAAAATAAAATAATCAAAAGCAGAAAGAACATTCAAACTTTCTACTTAACTTCTAAAAAGAAATCACAGTGAAGGGATTGTAGTAGATATTCTCAGAGATAAATCCAATTTTTCTTCACTCAAGGAAGAACAATTTTTTTCTGTGTCCATGCCAGCGTCAATGCTAAGACATCAGTTATATTTTCAAGGTATCATTTCTTTTTCATTCTAAGATAAAGAACTTTCTTATTACTATGTTTGACTGATGTTCCTGTGTTATTTTGACGAAAGAATAATTTCTGAGGATATATAATCTCCCCCATTTTACAAACTTTAATAAACACAGTATCTGTGGTTTTTTGTATCTTGACACTATCAGCAGTACATATTGCCATACTGTAACCCAAATTAACTATTAAAAAACATGTTCATACTTTTGAAGTAGATATTTTTGCTTTTTGTTCCTTTGCTTATGGAAAGAATTTGTGAGAAGTAATAACAGGTGCAGCCAAATGCTGATTCCTGACCTTCATGGTGCCTAAGCAGAGAACAAAAGTATCCTTTGCTAATCAGTGAAAGAAAGGGTGCCAGCAACTTCACCATCACTGGGTCACTGGATCTGTGTTGCTGCCCATCCAGAGCCATCCTGCCTTTCCTGCAATGGAGCAATGAGAGTCCCCTAGGAATTACTGTAATTCCTGTTTGTGAACTGTGGTGGAGATGGTGAATTCCTTGGCTTTCCAAGTTATGCAGCGTATATATATATTGCTTTCACTGATATGAGATTCTTGGCTAATGGCTCAGAGAGTCAGAAAAAGGGACACCACCACAAGGTTTCTATATACACTACTCTAAAATAGTCTATAAGAGAGAATATTTGTATAATGTTACACCTGAGATTTTCCAAATCACATAGGTACCCCCATATGGCTGATCTATGTTCACAGAATCACAGAATATTCCGAATTGGAAGGGAGCCACAAGAATCATCATGTCCAGCTCTTAAATGAGTGGCCCATATAGGGATCAAACCCACAATCGGTGTTATTAGAGCCATCCTCTGGCCAACTGAGCTACGGCAGCTCTTCCACAAAACTTGTAGAAGTTTGCACTGTTTTAAGAGTAGCAGAAGAAGTGCTCCTTAACACCTTCGTAAATCCAGGCCCCAACTCACATCAAATTTCAATTAACTGCAGGATCCTCTCTTTCTAAGGACTTTTTTCATAGCTGTGCAATTTTTTCGTAGCACCAGAGATGATCATAAAACAAGGTCCTGTTATTTGAGTATAAAATTTATTTTATAACCTTAATTTATGAAGGCCTATTGAAATCAGTAGAATACCTCTAAACTTCATGCGTCACCATTTGTTGTAATTTTGCTTATATGTAAGAGATGAAAACAACTGGTTATCTTGTAGATCATAGATCACTAAATATAATTAAACTACCATTGTTCTTCCCTTACTGAGTTGCACTTGACAGAAACACTGTTTCTGGAAACACGTTCATCCTTGAGATGAGGCCATGGAGAACCTAATATTTACTTCAACAGTATGTTGCATTGCTCAATATCAGTCCTATGAATATTCTTCAATATTTTTTTCCTTTGCATATTTGGCTTCGGCTTTCATAAATTGATTGTGTCTTCTCTGATAGTACATTCTTTTGATGTCAGGTTTTGGTCTTTTTGTTGGGTTTTTTTCATATATTTCTAAGCTGTCAATAAACACTCTAAGTAAGTTGCCTGACTGGCATCTATTTTATAAGTCAAACTGATTGAAGTCTTCAGGTAAACCTTGCAAACCTTGCAGTCTTCCTTGCAAACCACTTTTTTCGGTTCTTTTTCTTCCACACTCTTCAGTTTCCAACATCACCTCAAGGATCTAGAGACCAGAACACTGTGAAATACAGACATTATTCCATACATCCAATTGTTTTAATTCTACTTACTGCTTAACCTGTTTTCACATGCAGAATCTCCTACTCCTAAGGCCTTTTATTAAACTCCCCCAAAATTTTTTTCAATGAGTTTCTCAAATTAAATACTCACATCTGATCCATTGCTTCAGTCTGGTTTTAGCTGACACCATTTCAGCATCATCTGTGTTCATGAGTTCTATATTTAATAAGTAGTTATGAACATCTTGAGTTACATGATGTCTTATTTTTCAGGGTCTCCCCTTTGGTCAACTCCTGCATGGTGAAACAGTCTCCTTAACAACACTGATTTCAGAGGAGTTGTCACTTAATGCAAAACGAAATTTAAATACTTCCAAACATCCTTGAACATATGTTAATGATGCTTGGTTTATTTTAATGTAGACTCCAGTGGGAGAAGCAGGATCAGTGCATAAACCCTAGTCTATTAATAAAATGGACGAAAAGGAGGCAATCTCTCTTCAGTGAGGTGGCTCTCCAAGTTTCCCGGGGAAACTCAGGGCTAAACAAAGTTATATGTAATGGGGTAGGAAATGCTCCTGGGTTCTAAATACTGGTTTTAATAAGCTTGTATACACATAGGCCCAGCCCCGAAAAGACAACACAAAGGAGTTGGTTAAAGCCATCAGCCTGTCCGGGCTTGCAGGACTGAGAGCTGGGGCTGCCTGTGTTGAGAAGCAGGTCAGCCACATCAACATACACAAGCAAAAGAGAAACTCCTGTTGAAGTTGTAGCTGAATGCCTTATCTCCCAAAAGAAGCAAATTCACACAGACAGTGGAGCTTGTGCAAGGGCCATCCAAGTAACTCAGTAGATTTCTAACACAAAACTGGTGGTAGAAGTGTCTTGGGAGCCCCTCCACACTCATGGGGTTGAGTTCATAAGGCATCTCTCATCAGTAACAAAAGAGAGATGTTTTCAATAAGTGGGGTAGAGGAGAAAAAAACATCCTGAATATGCCCTGTCATTTAACTTTCACAAGTACAGAAATCCAGAGGCTGAAACTCAGTAGAATGAAACCATAATTGAAACATTTTATATAAATAGTCTGACTTGATGCCCCTTCATAAAATGGGACAACAACAGCACCATGAAACACTGGCTGTTTTCCCCCCTGCTCCCTCTGCCAGTGTTTCTCCAGGTTCCAGGGTCAGTGTGCCATGAAAACCCGTGACCCCTGGACAAAATGCTCTCTCGCGCCGTTACCTTTTAGCTCTAAGTGTATTCATCTTACAGTTTCACCAGACCTTACTAGATCAATAGGACTAAGCTTTTCCTCACTGGGACATATGTTTGCCTTTACCTATGGTTGAAAGTTTTTTGAGTATTTCTAGGCTTATTTAGCTCTTCATTTGAAAACAAAGTACCCTGTCAAAAAGAAGACAAACATTTGAAGGCAAACTGTACTTTCATCACAGATTTTCTTCTACAAGCTTCAAATTAGTGAGACACTTGTGGCTCCATAGCTGTATACAAACAAGGAAAAACTTATGACCTCTGTCCTTTCTCACAACTATATTAAAAGGCGAAAAGCTTTTTTTTTCCCCATGAGGAAGATTTCCTTCCCTTTGAAGACACTCCATCAAGATAAAATTTTGTTACATCAACATACTTTCACATAAATATACTTCATTTTGTTTTCATGTCGATCTAAAGGGAGTAAGAATGAACACTCTGAAGCTGATTTTAATAAATTAATAATAATGATGCTATCCTGTTTAAGCTTCTACATGTGCTACTTGGTATAGAATAACCTCAAGCTAACAGAGTCTTCAATGAAACCCTTCAAAAAGGAACATGGATTTGAATTTAAGAATGAGAAGCTTAATATTTGCACCACGGCAGATGAAAGAGATGCTATCTGTAACATGAAAGCTTTAAAAACATTAAGTCCAAGGTAAACAAAGAGAAGTACAAGCAAGTGTTCAGCAGCTACACTGGAATTCGAAGCAAGATGTCAGTAGTCAAAGGAACATCCGTTCAGGCTGGCTGAGGACTGTGACACCATGACACCTTCCATCTGCTTTTGCAAATGGTTTTGGCCCTGAGATCCCAGGGTTCCTGTTCTGGTGAATTTTTCCTATGTGAAACCTGAGGGCAGAGATTTTTGTTTTTTCAAGTCAGGGGATAAGGAAAGAATACACTTTATGAATCAAATGCCCTTTCTTCCATCATCTGCTTCTGTGTAGAAAATTTAAGATGGTAACATGAGTGAAAAACAGAGCTTGTAGGACCTAAGGGTTGGCAAAATGATGAATAAGGGAGAAGTTTCCTTGTCCTTAAAAATGAGAAAGGATATCTCAAAATATATGATGCCTGGGTAGTATTAGCTAGGATTTTAAGGAAACCTGTCTGTAAAGGCAAAATTACACCAAGATAACATGATGGTCAGGATCTAACCCCAGTCATGGCCAGAGCTTCTAGCACCCCTGAGCTTGGATTATAATGTCCATTTCTTTTGTGCTTCTTCAAACCGTTCTTTACCTGAAACAGAAATTTAGGAGCTCTTAAAAGGTGAGATATATGTGTTTACTTGACTCAATTAGAACATCTCCATATTGAAGTTAGAATTGAGAAAGACCTCAAATGTTTTTTACCCCTTGACCTCTGTGAGAAGGATAATTCTTTTATTGTGTTCTATGGGTGCTTTTCTGAAGTAGGTGACATTATTTCAGCCTTAATAGGCCATTGGGTTGGAGACCATTTTCCATACCTGCAAGGAAACAAGCTAAAATTAAACCTCACAAGGGCAGTTCACTCAGTGAAAGGGAAGTTTTTTACTGCTCAACAGTGACACCTCTTGATATTCAACAGAATATTACTGATAAACTTCAAAGATAATTTAATGCAGTTTGCAGGACAGAGTACTGCAGGTGGTGTGGTGTCTCCCAGAGGAAAGATTTTTCTTTCTTGGTTTGTTCAGGAAAAAGCAGCTCAGCATCCAATCTATTGTTCCAATATGAGAGGCTCAGGAGATGAAAAAGTTTATAGGGGACCAGCTAAGAACAGTGAATCTGTATCCCCAGAAAATGCCTTTGTCATGAAATTAGAAAGTTTTAGAATTGTCTCAAAAGGAAAAATACTGAAAAAGACATTCTATCAGCTTTGAGCTTTTCTTCTGAAATGTTAATATTTTTAACATGATTGTTGAAATCAATATCTACCCTGAAAATTTCCTATTCATTCAAACCCTACTTTATGTCAGAATTTTTTATTATCAAACTTTTCATATTCATAGCTTCTACAAAGATCTATACCCAGAAGTCAGCAATCTGACTACTTGCATATTCAGTTAAATAGGATTTGTAATAGCAACAATTGAATTTATTAACTCTTTAAAGTACTACTATAATGCAAATGAAAATTTAGATTTAAAAAGGCCAAAGAACTGAAAGACTGAACTAAATGTAAACCAAGTTTAACAAGTATCCTTCCAGCCAGATATGGAATATGGCCTACCTTTTTGGTAGCTGCTTTAGCTGGCTCTGAGAATGTATTTGGGATCTAGCCATGAAAAGTTTAAATAATCATTCTTTCTGGGCCAAATGCTGAGTGTTAGAACAAGAAATTCTGGCTCACATTTATCTCTCTAACAGATGTTGATTGGCCAGCTGAAATTTGTTCATGCATTTTATGAGTAAGTGCCCCCTTTTGCCAATTCAACAGAAGCATTTGTGAGAAATCCAAACACATCCATTTCTGTTGGAGCTCTAGCTTTATTCTGCTCATGGTACAAGTTCATTAGTGAAATAGCTGTAGATCAGCTGAAAATAGCTTGGCATTTAGGTATCCTCTGCTGGCATCAATTAGCATTATGGAATAAGATGATCTATGAAGAAAATCTCTGGGGACTATAGCATAGATAGTAAATGTGTGAACAAAGAGTTAATTCCTAGCTAATGAATTCTCAAGACACTGAAATGACTTAATTGTGAAAGGGTTTAGTAATTTAGTGCCAATAATAGACAGATTGTAAATTGGAAAGTTTATTTCAAAACCAGCAAAAACTGCACAGGAAGAGGGTAAAAGAAAAAGTGCTAACCTAGAGGGAAGAAAATTTGAAAGCTGTAGGGAAGATTTAGGACCAGCAATGATTTTAAGGGCACACTTTTTATGTCTGTCATTATGTTTTAAGTGGAGCCTTAAACAATGCCTACCAGTAAAATGTTGATACTTCATTGTTTGTAAGAAATCAGCTGCTGCTTTTGTCTGGTAGTAGAGTAATACTTGGTGCTAAAAATCTGGGATGCATGCTATGCCTGCACACCATAGCAAAACCCTGCTGTCCAAGCTTTGCAATATGTCTTGGAAGTAAACAAATGTGAAAAAGCACATCAGACATGGAGAAAACAAAACCCCAGAGGTGAGACACATAACTGAAAATGCTCCTTATTTCTGGGCAGTGAAACTTGCCATTTTAATGATGGCAGGGTTGTCTGTTGAAATGTTTTGAAAAAAGCTATTTGAAAAATCTTTTGGCCTCAACCTCTAGATATATACACATGGGGACACAGAAATACAGCCAGGAATATTTTAATGCTGATTTTTGGAATCACATTATAGCACCCTACCTATTTTCAGGGTCTAAAGGAATTAGGAGGATAAAAGTGTTTAATTTTGTGAGTTGAGTGCTTTGTCTGGAAGGGGATATATTCCATTCCTCTGCAACCGAGATGGGAGCATGTTCATATAATGAGACCTGTAAATGAGTAAAGACCCACAGACTGGACTTTTTGTTGGTTTTTTGGGGAAGAGACATTTCTCTCTGCTCAGTCCATATAACTAGATTTAATTTTCTGAGCAGACTTCATCCTGTGAAGGCACACACACACGAAATTTTGCATCCACATAGGAGAGACACATACACAATAGAAATAAAAATAAATTGCCTCACCAATATAGCACAATATGATACTTTGAATCAAACTGACACCAAAGCAGAGACTAAATAATCCAATACCAGTGGAAACTCAAGGCATCCGAAAGCCAAGAATGCAAATTCAGGAAGAAGTATTTTCCTTCCTTCTTTGGCATCTGTTGACCTATACATCTGATAACAAGAGATTACTCTAATTTCTTTTAGATTAGTCAGAAAAGCTCCAATTCTTGGCTATAAGACAATTCACCAACACTCTATTATAATCAAAATATCTCTTTAAACATTTATGTAAACACAGTGGTATACAAGCCTAGTTTTCTAGTGGATTTTATTTTTTATAACTTTAGACACTTAACAAAAATTAAACATCTAGTCTAAGCTAGCTGTCTGGGCTACAGTTATACCCAAAAGAGGGACAGACAGCCAGGCAGAGAGAAGGGTACCTCTAGAGTGTCTTTCCCTGACATTCCCTTTTGCTATGAGCCCTTGGATAAGACAGCTCAGGATAGCTCTGCCATGTCCCTCTTTCAGCCACCACGGAAGTGTAAATAACTGAACTACGTCTCCCTCTCATTTAGGTGAGTCCAGCTATGTAAGATGAATTTCCAGCCTAGAGTTATGCCTTCCCCATTACTTTTTGGCACCTTTGTTCTTTGCTAATAGCACAAATACGCCATTATTTAAATAGCACAAATGGAAGAGGCAAATATGGACTTTACTCAGCTACTATATCTCTCCCTTTCTCTTTCTAAACAAAATATGTGGGAGTCAGGCAAGATAAAATGAAGCATGGAGTTTCCTGCTTTGTGTGGTTTCTACTGCACTGGATTTACCATGAGAATTGTGCCACTCATTCTCCCTTCAAAACAAATAATATGCTTTTAAATACAATACAGTAAAGACAATCCCTCATTTGGAAACTTGAAAAGTGCAGTCTTGTCCTAGATATGTATAATTGTCAAAAGCACAGTTTTGGAAAAAAAAAAAAAGAAGAAAGAAATTAAAGAAATTCACCTTTTTCTTTATTTTAGACAGACCTTGAAGTTATATAAGAACAACTGACCCGTTTCTGATGAACTAGATATAAAATAATAACATTAATACATTTTCTTGAAATCTTTAAAAGTTTTATAAATTGCCCATGGAGGTTTGTGAACCAAGGTCACTCTGTGTTTTTTCATTCTTTTAATTATCCAGTTCCAGCCTGATACACTAGCCTTGCTAATTGGACACAGAGAAATCCCTTATCAGTGAAGTTAGAAAAGGACCTATGAAAAAAGTGTGGGAGACTTGTAAATCAAAGAAGAGGAACTGAACAGAAGGGAAGCCAATCAACTGTACCCCTCCGAGCTGTGAGTTTATAGGAAAAGCTCAGCCTCACTGGATGGAGGAATAAGTGTCCAGCAGGTAGTTACACGTCATTGACCTCTCCCTGATAGATACTGTTGTGAGGGGAGCCAAATGGAGGTACACACCTGCCCTTAATTTCTTGGGGAAGGGAAAATTTTAAGCAGCAGCTTGTGCTTTGGGGTGTGTAGGTGCTAAATCTGATGTTATTCATTTCTCTTACCATATCCCCAAGAAGTTTATCCATACTCTTTCAAAGGCCAGTGAGGGAATTAATTGTCCTGTCTGTTTTTTAGCATTTTCATGCACATTTGACAGGTGTGATGCACACCGGAAAGTCTGTAGCTCTTTCAATCTCTATTTGGTAGTATAAGATATGCGTGTGTCTGTATTATCCTTGACTTTCTCATCCTTTTTCCTCTTCCACATTCTTTAAGGTTGTCAATGATTTTTCTTCTCTAAATCATGGCTTGACATTTGAACAACAGCTCCCTTCTGTCTCAGCTCTTCCATTTTGACTTCGGATGATTACTTTAACTAATTCACTTTTCCCTCTTCTTACCCTTTTTTTAGTATGAAACCTGTTTGTTCATCACCTCTTCCATTTCCCCTGTGTCTTAAAGAGCCTCTGCAGTGCATATGCCAGTATCTAAGCCATGTTCTTCTGCCTCTACATTTTTTTCCCAGAGCTCAAATGTCAGATGTCCACAGAGATATCCAAAACTATCTCTGATTTTCACAAGCTGTATTTAGTCCCCTGTCATAAGGTTTTTTCACCTAAAAGTCCCATATGGCCAGCACCCTCATACATTGTCCTTAAAATAGAAGGAGTGTATGCAGAAACTGTCTCAGAAATACTAACTCTCAATTCATCAGAAGATATTACCAAAGCAAGGAAATTCCGTTATAACATCATGCAGAGTTCAAAAGAATCAGTCAGGCTTCCAGAGAAAACACAGGGATACTGTAGGAGAAGAGACAAGACATTATCTTGTAAATAGAAAAATATAATTACTATTTCATATGTATGAAAGTTATTTGGTTCTGTTTGGTTTTGAGACATGAAACTGAAGATTCTCAACATTTTAACTGCTAAAATTTTTCATGGCATTTCCATGACATTCAAAATGCATAACATTGCCTTGTCATGTTGGCAAAGTGCTGATCAAAGTGCAAAGTGCAGACCAAATACCATTCACCTTCAATTGTTTGCAATTGTTTGTTTAGCTGACTTTCTTCTGTATCATTCTATTGTGTGACTTCATAGTACACTCTGGGGTTTGCATCCAGTGAACTCCTAGCTTCTCTCACATCCAATGTTTTGAAGAAAAAAAGCCTGAACTTCTGCACGCTTGGGACTATGAGGAAGATCACTTGTATATTGTCCATTTTGGCAAATAGCTTTCCTCAGCTGTTTAAATGCTACTGTCTGTAAAAGCATGAAAGAGTTATCATTATTGCTGACTGCAAGATCTTCTTGTCCAGTAACCACCCTTCATGTCAAATCCTTCTCATTATAGTAATACATATTTGAGAAACGTCAGGTGGCAACAAGTGACAAGTTCCATGCTGGATACTGGCACCCAAATGCCTCTACCCTTTGAACACGACCCCTGACAGAGTGTTGGCTCAAGCCTGCAAGCACTGTACACACAACTAAAGGAACAAATCCAGTGTTGGAGATCACATCCAACAGGCAGGTTTTGTGCAGCCATTTGTTTTGTAGAGTAAGAAGGTGGCTTTGTACAAAAAGCTCTGTGCAAAAGCTCTGGCCTCTGTGTTAGAGAACAGCCCTAGCACATTTAGCATCATCCTATGGGAATCTGAATAGCAGCTGAAAAGATCAGAGCTGACTCTTATCGACTTTATTCAGGATTTTGTGTATATCTACATTTTAGAAATTTAAAATCCTGCCACCCCATGAATTCAATTTTACCCTTATTAAATTAGAGAAACATTCAAAAACATGAGACTAATGCAGCATAATTAGAGACAATCAGAAAGCTTTCTGACTTTTTGTCCCAGAAGCATAGTGCTATTTCACTTTTTTTCAATCTTACATGCTTTCTTTTAAGAAGCAGTTAATAAATTGAATACTTTTCTGCAAAACCTTTCCAGAAGGTTATTCTTCCTTGTGTATTTCATTCACACTGCTTCCCAGACTTGTCAATATCTCTTATTTTATTCTGTTTTCCTTCAGCAAAGAGGAAACAAACAACATTAGACAGAATATTTTAAGGTGTTCAACTTCGGGACAAAAGAATCATAACAAACTACATGTTTGAGAAAGCACTATCATGTCCCTCTCTTACCTCTTGTCTCCATTAAAAGGGGCCTCTCCATGAGTTGGAAATTCCTTCTAGCAGAGATGCATCTCTTAACAGTAAAAGCAATATTTTGTAGTCAGCAGTTTATGCTGACTACATGCATAAAAGTTGAAGCTATGAATAGAGCTGCTTATGTTGCTGGTTTTGTGAGTATAAAAATGTCACTTAACATCATATCCCCTAGCTGGTATAGCTGTAATGACAAAAATGCTAACATAGATGTGGGTTTGATTTCCACTCTAGTGGTAACAAAATGGCACCTGTTTTAAGCTGCTGTCAGAGTCCTGAGAGATCTGAATGTTGCAACAGGTCCATGGCAAATAGCTACCACAAGAAAGATTAATGTCATTAAATGCAGATGTTTAGAGTGGTGTATCGTGTATGTCTCACTCACTGCAAGCTCCTTTTACCGTGTAAAGAGCACATTTACACGTGTTCAGACTTGTGTTAACTTGTCACTAGTTTAGACAAGGAGTAGTCTCATAATTAAGGTTAATAAGGGGTTTTTTCTTTTACACTGGTAAAAATTACGAGTAAAGTAGATATCTAATATGCACTAGATGCAGAGAACAGCCTCAAATTAGTAATCTACAGTGTACATCCTAAACATAAGAGAATGGATCCTACCCTTAGATTTCTATTAACTTTTATTCCATAGAAAATTAGGTATTTTCGCAGATACTCCAGCAGTTACCTACATAATTTAAAGCTTTTCCTATTTTCTTTACCATCACCCTCAATAAAACTTTTTAAAGCTGAAATGTAAAATTTACTGCCTCATCCATCCCCTATTCATTCAGTTTTGACTATTGTCAAAGATTTGGTGAAACCATAATAGTGAAAGGAAAAAACATCACATACAGACAAAATTCGAGATGGTTTTTAAACTATATTTGATGGAAAGTAGCAATGAGTGAACCTTAAAAAGCTCATTCCAATCAAAATAAAAATATGATGTGGATGTTCATCTGAATGCTTCCCCATCTCCTTCTTTAAGGAATCAGGTTTAGACACCCCTTGATCTCCTTAACACAGTTTGGCCTAAACTTTAAAACATTAAAAACTACCTCTTTTATGGTATTTCAGTGCTTCTAATCCCTGCAAAGAGGGAGAAAATACTTGGCAGGTTTTTTTTTTTTTGTTTTGGGCAAAGGTTGAGAACACTCTTAAAAACAGAAATTTAGACTCAATGGCTGAACAGTGACAATATCTTTCAGGCTGAGCCTCTCAGTTCCCAAGAGGAGATAATATCCCCCCTCTATTACAGTAGCCAAGAAGAATGAACAGAGGTTCCAGTAATAAATATAGACAGAGAGACGTCTGGTTTCTTTTCTGCCTCAGAAGCTATCAAGAAAATTTAATCAGGCTTTTCTTTTCCAGTCAATTCTCAGATTATTTTACTACTTTCACATTCTGTATTGAAATTCTGTCATCCTCGTCAGTGTTTTTTCCTGATGGCTACATGCAGTCATAGCTAAACAATTTGTTAAAGTGTTACATTTTTAGAGAGGTCTGTTCACTTACCATCTAATGGTAATACCCTTTTGCAGGGGACATAGGGAAAGAACATATTCATGATGAATAAAAAATCAAGCGAATGGCAAGACATGAGCACATTCCTCTCATTCCCTTTGCCTCCCTATCCTCTTCTAAGCCGAGAAAAAGTAACCCACACCAACCAGATTTTTACCATATACCTAGCCTGGTGTTTTCTTCCCTACACTAAATTATGTAGTGCTTCTGCAGAAAGTGTGTACACGAGCTGAATGTAAATCAGAAAAGGATGCAATTGTGGCACTAAAAGGCAGTCACTCCTCTCTAAAACCACGTTGCTATATGGCAGGCTAGTCTGCCCACCTTATAAGATCATGGGATTACCGTAGTACCTCAGGTATCTGTGCACGACAACACTGAATTTAAAATGCATTCTGTCTTTCATATGATGTAAATGACACAGACCAGAGTGAATGGTAAGGGAAAAGGGGTGACTTTACTGCTAGAGAGATAAAGATGTCTTCTACATTAAAATGAATATAATAAAAATCAACTCTTGGATTTTCTGTGCAGTTCAAACACAGAGCAACATAACAATCTGTATGTTCTGCTCCAGTTTGGCAGGGGGCTGAAGAGAGAAACCCCCTTTATTTCTGAATTGGAACATAAATAGCAACAAAAGATAAATACTACATAAAATGTTGACAGCCTTGACTGATCATTCACCTTAGGTTATAATTTCTATCTCATGAACTTCCTTCATTGCTCTCTTTTTTTTAATCATGTGCTTGTTAAAAACAAAGCAAAAATAATTTGCTGAACTAATTGCCAGGTTTTAAATACAGCAATAGCTTTTAATGCCAATCTTTACTCTCATTTAGATGGTGCACAGTACTTGCATTACAATATTTTACACAAAATAAAACAAAGTACAAAGGAAGACCAAAAATCCTTTAGGCTTCTCTGTACCCCTCGTCATGACAACATTAGAGCTATTTTCAAATTTATGTTAAAATAGCCAGTCCATGTGTAATTTACATCTTAAACAATATTTTCATGACCTTTGGAATAGGTATTTATGGACCCTGGAAGGAACACTGTTAAAATTAAATTGTGTTTAGCTGATTCATATTTTTACATTCCACATTCACCAGAATGGGGTTCCCAATGGGGCATGGGCAGAGGAGAGTGTAACAAAAGTGTAAAGCATAGCTTCAGCCAATAATCTTAAAGTTGTTTTACACCTCTAGTAAGAAAAGTCTAGCACAAACTCGCACAAGTACCACACAAGTTGCTAATGAGTCAATCACTGGTCTTTCGAAAAATTCATGAGTATTAATGATTTCACTGCATTCTGCTGCTTTGGCTAGATGGCTGTGGTAAAAAAAAGCACTCAGCCTCCTTTCTCACATTACTTATAAACAAAAACTGTTTCCTCAAGTTCATGGGAGAGTTGCAAAATGGATTGAGTACCTTGCCCTGACTTTTGGTGAAAACCCATGTCTTCTGCTCGTTCTTAGCTATTTCTTTGTCTGTTTGCAGGCACGTGGAACCATCTTTTCAATTCCAGTTCCTAACAGACCTGAGGTTTGTAAGAGCAAATTACAGTCAAGCATTCTCAATGCAAATCTTGTAACTTTAGAAGACCAAAGAGGCCTCTGTCATCCCAGTGGTTTGAGCCTGTCCTGTAAGGTAGAAGGTAATGGCTCTGGAGAAGGAAGGAAGGAACATTTGTCAATATCGTGCACTGGCATCGAACAACTCTTGAAGGGTCATTCTCAGCTACAGTTTTCTTTAGGAGCTAAAGCATCATATTCCCACACGCAAACCCAGACACATTCCAGCGGGTTTGGGATGTCAGTTCCTATTTACAGCCATCACATTTAGCATCTAAGTTAAGAAGGCCAAGTCTGGATTTATCCTTCTAACATCAGTATGTAGCCTGGTGCCTGAATTAGAAGACTATTAGCATCACTGAAATTGAAAGAAAAGACAGTGATCTCCAAGATCAGTCCCACCCACTTACAGTGTTTCTCAACCTCTTTCTGTATTTACAATGTTTTTAAGGTTTAGTGTCCATTATAACCATGGCCTGTGCTAATATTAACAGAATTGCACAAATTTGATACAGTAACAGAATAACTGAGTAGTCTAAAATGAAGGATTTTAATCTGTGTGTTTTGAAGACATGGCATTGTTTATGAAACTACCAGTGGATGGAAACAAACGTTCTCGAGGATTTTTGTTGCAGAAAAGCAATTGTTCTCCTAGTCACGCTCCCTCCAGGGATGTGTGTGTATGAGACTGATCCAGTGATTTCTGATACAACACAGCAGGAGCAGTGATCCATATAACCAATTATTCCTGTACCTTTACTGACATGGTGAATCATGTACGTTTTTTCTTCAGATGATAATTTCATTGCTCTTTTAGTTTGAGCATTTATTTCTTTATTGTTTCCCTTAGCTGAACCTTTTGTGGCATGAATTCATTAATGTTAGGTAATGAGGTGGAGATTCAGGCTTATAAAGAGGAATTAACACAGCCTAAATTGCAACCATATTATAGTACCACCATCTGCTTTACTCTTACAGAAAATTTACACATTCTCATTTCAATTAAGTGTGATAGTCAAAATAATTGTAAAATCATTCTCTCTCAGACATTACAATAAATAAAGATAACATTACTTCTCAGGGACTTAACAACACTCAGTGTAAAACATGTACTTCTATTCAAGTTTTATACCTTATCTTTATCACCTTTTTTGATAAATATCACAGTATAAATAAAACAAATGGAACAGTTTCATTTTGTCAGGTAGGATTAAGGTAATAAGTATTTAGCACACAAATGGCCCACATACTGTTGATTTAAGTAGGACTGAAAACTTTCCTTTTTTTTTTCCACTTGTCAGAATCTTCCAGGCACTGCAAATTTTTTAGTCAAGCTTAGACTGAAAACTCAAAACTTCACCCATGTTTAGGAGTCAAAACTGAGGTGTAGGGCCCAAGAAGAATTTTCCTTTCAACTATTTCAAAATTATTCCATTTGAGTTTAGTTGGTTACATTTGCTCCAATTTGCTCATATTTTGAATGACATAAAAATTGGGGTGCCAGACACCTTGCAAAACTGTCTAAAGGAAATTTGATCTTATGATCTTTTAAATGCTTTTCTGTTTATGCACTATTTCAATTCGACAATTGTTTTGGTTGGGGTTTTTTCACTTTCAAAAAATCATCTCCTTTAAAAAACAAAAAATTCAAAGCCCAGTTCACTAACAAGCCTACTTTGAGGCTCAGAACTGCACTACCCATCCTTGATGGATAGCTGTCTATTTTCTACCTTACCTTTACAAATAAAACCAGTAACCTTGCACTGCTTCTAGCTTCATTTTTAATATGGTACATTTTCTGTTTTTTCCTTGCAATTCTCAGAAGCATTTCCAAACTCTTTGCTTATCTGGTTTTATAGTTTCCTTGGGCACAGCTTGCTCGTCTGGTCAAAAGTACATATCCAGCATGCCTGCTGATTTCTGCAGCCAGTGGATTAGGCCCATATATTATCTGTGGATTTCATTTTGGCCAGCAATTCTAGAAGATCTACAGGGCTGCTTGAAAAGATGTCAATGTCTCCATTATGGCAATCTATTCCCATACCATACAGTCCTTTTGTTATAGTGGAGATGCAAATGAAAATATCAATAACTAAAATTTTTGGTTTAATCTTTTAAATCAGACTATATTTTTAATATCATGTACTTTGGAGTCTACCAAAAAAAAAAAGGAAGAACATAATAAACATCACTCATGTCTTGGTCTTTTAATCAGAATATAACTAGCAGTGAGGGGATCAATATTTTATTTATGCCTCTGTGATCATGTTCAGATGCCCTAATGCAGTTGCTGAAATATCAGCAAAGCAAATTGAATCCTGACCAGTCAAGCACCAAAATATGAGTGGCATCTGTGAGGACTTAAAAGAAGCACAATTAACTCAAACACTGTCGAAGAAGGAAGGTCCCACAAGGTAAGCCACCACAACAGCGACTTAAGATGAGCACAGACGGCAAACAATACCAGACCTAAATGGAGGTGAAGGTTTGGAATTAGCACACTGGACAAAATTCCACTGTGTAGACTGTTGGAAAAGTGCAGACAGCAGCAACAGGAAGATGGCGGGTCTGGTGAGGCCGATCTAGGCAACCTACCTGGACAAAAATTCCCACTATGGCAAACTGTGAGAAAGGAAACAGCTGGTTATACACATGCCATCCCAAGTTGTGGCAACAGCACGTACACCTCGTGTATTCCCAGTACTTGGGTTCAATAAAAGTGGTATCTCGAGGACACTCAGGGGAACCCACCACCAAGCAGACCAGAGTGAAGAAGGACCAGCAGGACACTGCAGGAATCCATTGGTGATATCTTTGTTTAATCTCTCTCTCTCTCCTGTCCTATTTATATCTCTCTCTACCTCACATTTACTGTTAAATAAAATCTGTACTCTTGACTTTGGCATATGGTCTGATTTGCACCTTAATTTGGGCAGACGCATTTCTTAATAATCAGATCCTAACAGCATCCATGAGGCACTCTCCCTGGGGAATATTTTTTCCTTGCCTCAGATGTATCAGGGCATTACTTATTCACATTGACAGACAAGTCTAAGACTTCTAAATGAAAAATCTAAACACCTGGTAGCTATGGATGGTCTTGCAAATCCTCATCAGCTACATTTTGGAGATCTGAACCAAAAATCAGAAAGACTTTATTCTATCTCAAACTAGCTTAACTTCAAACCTCAGTCCTTTTGTAGCTATCTGAAAAAGGTTTTATTAATTGTAATGAGCCTAAGATCAAAAATTTGAAGACTTTCAGGACACTTGTTGAATTTGAATGTACGTGAGTAGTACACAGCAAGACTTTATCAAGAGTATTTCCTACACCTGCTCCAGAGTACTTTTCCACAGCACTTCCAACCCTTGGGATGATCCACAGACCATCCTCACCTTTCCAGATTATTGTGCATTTCTTCATGAAATATTAAATCAGTAATCAATCAATAAGACCAGCAAGGATTAACATTAAGTGAGTACAGCTTTGCTGATTCATGCACTCTCTAGCAGGTTATCCCTCTAGAACTAACTGGAAAAATCTGTTTCTGTTGAACTGATGCAGTGAACCTGCATCTTTAGAAGATTTGAACTTGAAATTCAGGGTCTGTGGAATAAAAGACCTATCTCCCCTTCTTGAAGACACTGTTTGTAAATAAATAAATGAACAAACAGCTCTTACTCTTACTTTGAAGACTTTACACCAGGCTCTAGAGAGAAACCAGGCAGCTTTCCAAAAGAATTTTTGCAGTCAGCACACTGAAAGCAGTCTATCAGTAACAAAAGGAGGAAAAGCAAATTCAGCTGAATTAAACTGCTCTAGACAAAAAGGAAGCAAAGACAACAATGATGATTAAGAAAAAAACTGTGTATACTGGTCACATTATTCTACGGCTAAAAAGGGTTATTCAGTCACAAGGAATTAGCTCTGTTAAAACAAAAAAAAAAAAAAAAAAAAAAAAAAAAAAAAAAAAAAAAAGAAATCCCACTGAAAGTAAATGTTATAATGTACGTGTACCTGGGCTGCTGGAAGAGCAGGCAATAAGAATAGTTAACATATACTAGAGGTATATACAGTATCACATCAGCAGTTTTACAAATTAAGGCATTGCTGGGGACTACACAAGAGAGGAGAATGACAGGCAATAGTTTTAGCAAGAGGCTGGGGAAAAACTGACTTACCTGAGATCAATGAAAGCTTTCAGAGGCACAAGGAAGGTGTGGAGGTGTCCTCTAAAACAACACTACTCTGGACTCCTCAAGGAGCTTTTTTTGAGGGCAGTCCACTTTTGAAATATATACTTTTTTTGGTAAATCACACTTCACTTAGTTGAAGTTTCTCAAGAATTATCCTCCTGAAGAGAAAAGATTACAGGCTTTACATCATAAATGGAAAAAATCACAGAATTTATACAAGTCCAGATTTTTACTTTTCCTTTTTTTAAAGGAAGACTGCCTCTGAGTCTTCATTCTCCTTGTTATATCCTCTCATTTTTTCTCCTTAGAACCACTGCTGTCACGTGCAACCACACACAAAATAAGGCTAGCAGATGAAAAAATAAAGAAAATCAAATGCAGAGTTTGGTTTCCAGCAGGACAGCTTGTATTCTTATTGAAAACAGGCAGAATTTCAGCTTATTTTACTAAAAACAACTCAGAAATGTACTAAAAAGCTCTGTACATTCACACGCACTCTCTCTTTCCCTCACGCACACTATTTATGCCATCTCTGTAACCAAGACAGGAAAATATGTTGACAATCACCATCGTTTTCCTTTAGCCTGTCAGCTGTGTTTTTGTCTCTCACAAAAGCCAAGAAATTATGTACACAGGGACTGTGCTCTGAGATGCTAAAGGGCAGACCTGGCCAAAGAAAGGAGTGCTGCCTCTGGAGGTACACATACTCAGTGATCTAACAGGATGTTTCACATTCAGGTTTTGTGACTGAACTCATTCTAGACATAGCTGCTGTCTATGTGCAAATGTTCCCCATTCCTCATGAAATAATCTGTGAATATTCACTGGGCTTCTGTGGAAGAAAAAACAATCTCACACCACAGTCACTACTTGGACTGGGTGAATTTGTCCTGCTGACATTTGGGAACCTTGTCTCTCTCACTTGATTTCCCGTTCTTCTTAGCTGTTGGTCTTAATTTAATTTATTCCACATAAATTAGTTTATAGACTACATTTTATTTTCTGATTCTCTTTAATCTTCTTGAAAGGATGTGGGAGATGAAGTATCCATACATTTAATTAATACATGTGCTGCACAGAGAAAAGTCATGAAGTATCAAAAACAGATATCATTCACCTATTTTTGGGTTTATTTGATTGATACCTGTCACGGCGTGGGGCGGTGGTGAAGTGCTGCAGCCTTCCAGAAGCATCCCCTGCGAAAAGAAGCCACTTTGGCATGGGGGGCTCAACGAAGATGTGGGCACACACACACTCCCAATGGAGTGGGGGCACACACACACACGCACACAGGAGGTGGCGATCGGCGGCAAAGAGGCAGGAAGGGTCTTCTGTGTGGAGTTCCAGCAACACAGTTTATTGAGGGTCCAAATGTGAAGGGATCCAGGGACAGAAGACAAGTTGGAGGACCGGGGGACAAGCTTATATATGAGAAAAGGAGGGCGGGCAGAGCAGCAGATCCAATGGTCTGAGGGCAGGGGGTGGGGCAAGGGTACAATAGCCAATAGGGAAACAAGAAGGGAGGAGCAGAGGGATAGAGACCAATGGGGGAACTAAGCAAAAAGAACTTTCCAGGTGGTAGCTAAATTAGGGGTAAAGGGGAGGAGGCTGAAGGGCCAATCCAAAATACAGCAAATACATATATTAGAATAATAAGAACAATGAACCTTGGAAGATCACCCTAACCTGAAGAGGTGTCCTGGCCTTGGGTCCGTCCCACCAGGAAACTTTCTTTATCCCTGGGTTTGTTGGCTCAGCTACTGTGGTCTTGCACACTACAACAGGTATCATCAGTAAAAATCTTACTGGATTCAGTGA
This sequence comes from Machaerirhynchus nigripectus, assembly GCA_013397975.1. Classification (NCBI taxonomy): domain Eukaryota; kingdom Metazoa; phylum Chordata; class Aves; order Passeriformes; family Dicruridae; genus Machaerirhynchus; species Machaerirhynchus nigripectus. The sequence continues at coordinate 530,820 of VZRQ01005644.1, forward strand.
GTTTGGGACAATGCCAAGTCATTTTAAAATTCCTGTTTTCCCTTTTCAAAATGTGCTAAAATTTAAATTATGTTGTAGACATGATCAACTTCAACTTTCACAGAGAGATGATAGTCTTTATCACCTCCATATATATTACATGGAAGGTTTTTTGTTTTTTTTTTGAATCATAGTACTTCCTCTGCAAGAAATCTGGATTAGCAGAGAGAGACACTTTTCTTATTTACATCTATAAATTGTGAAAAGTAAAGTTAAATTCGAACACTCGGCCACTTGTAACCACGTTGTCTTAACCATCCATGGTTTGCTGTGACATTGCAAACTCAGTATCCCAAAATTCTGTAATAGAGAAGCAGTCTTATTACCCACAACAACTGTGGTTGTTTATTTTCTTCTGTGTCATTTCTGTTATTGTGGCAGTGCAAAGAGGAAAAAAAAATCTTCTGATCCTTAAATAACAGGAACTAGAGAAATCACAATTAAAAACATGATCAAGCCTTCTTTTACCTGAAGTATTCGTATCTGATGCTGTTCTTTAACCAACCATCTCTAACTAAAAAAATAAACCTGTAGAAAAGAGGGTGATATTTTTTTCTGAATCCAAAGTTTTCATAACTTCAGTTTAAGTCTAATCTTACTTAACAGCTCTGTTGATGGCCATTAAGATGGCAGCAACTGAATACAGTTATTAGAACGGCTGGCAAATATCAAAAAAGACATAATATCCACATTTATTTGAGGCCCATTTCCAAGAAAAATAAAGCTCCCACTACTAGAAAAAAAAATATATGTCGATTAAAAAAAGGTAAAAGGACTGACCTATACCTAGCAGAAAAGAAAATTATATTTGCTAATGCATGCTAGAGCAGATATCTATGTTCTGCAGAAGTGGAAAGTGAAACAATCTGAGAATAAATTCTTATTTGGTGGATCCCCAAATGGGGGCAGAGGGAGGGCCAAACTGCCTGTATATCATACAGTCCGTTCTTTGTTATATGTAAAAGGGACAGGTACTGGAGCCGGAGGGTTTTTCTAAAATGTTTACAGCAATAAAGTTAGTGGCATTAAATCTTCTTGAAAATATCAGATTCTTATGCATGCATTATTTTGTTACAGGGAATAGAGAAGAATATCTTGTGGTCTTTTTCATGTATTTGTCTCCAAGGGCAAAAGGAAAACTTTCTATAATACACAAGAACTTAACTGCCAGAATCACCCCAGAGTGTTCTGAAGCATATCCCCTTTTTCTTCACATCAGTTTCTAGTACACAGTTACACCATCTTTCTCTAAAACAGGGTATCTGTGGCTTTACCAATCCAAAAGGCAAAAATAAATTTCAACCCAAGTGTTTCTGCCTCATCCAGTATGATCAAGCTGATCTGGAATCCTGAATCAAGCACTGAACAGGTTGATTCCTTACCCGAATATCTACATGCCCATCACCCTCCGTGAAGCAGCAGCCACTAGCCCTCCACATCCAGAAGCAAAAGCAAGTGCTTACAGATCTGTGTTCTTTCCAGAAATCTCTCTCATCAGCCTTCCATTGTGAACCTTATTGCAGGGACTACACATTGGCTAAAACTATGGCAGCCCAGAAAGTAGGGGGAAAAAAGAAGGTGCCTACATAGTCCATATAAGTCCACAAATTTAAGTCCACATTTTGGGACACAGGCATGGAGAATAAAACCCTATTAGACATCAGGGAAGCAGAAAAGAATCCAAAGAAGCAGGATGTTAAGGTCCATTCACACAATCAGCATCAAACAAAGGATAGGGAAAGGGATACGGTCTTTCATTCCAGCCCTCAGACTTTCAGGAGGAAATTTTTGAGCATCAGGTTCTGCTGACATGCAAGAGCTGGATAAGGTCTTGGCAGACTGCTTAAACATAAGTACTGAAAAGCATTATTATTTTGTAAGTAAATTTTAATTGTTTTTAAAGAAGACTCCATAGTAGTTTTGCATGTCCTTCCAAATTTTGTGTATTTTCTGGGCAGAGTTGATTAAAAAAAGGAAAAACTGGTTTTGGATATTTTTGCAAAGAAATTTTGTTCAAGTGTTCCTGGTAGAAAATTAGTGGACTTAGTTTGTTGTCCCAGGTGTAATGTATACTTGCTGCTAGAATTGACTACACAATGCAGTACGGGACTTGGCTTTCTGGTGATTTCAGCCACTCTGCAATACTTCATAAGTAATACCAATAAAAAGAAAAAAAGATTTCTCACATAGCAAAATGCATTCGCATATTCAGACAAAGAACAGGTGAGGGAGTCTGGGCTGCACTCCTGCAGAACAAGAACAGCTTCTTTGTGCTCTTTTGGCTGTACACATTACAGAACTTGCACAGTTCTATACATGCCGTGTAGCCTTTCTCACTTGATACTGAAGAATCAAAGGGAAGGAAATTACATAATATTGAGTTGTGAGTCCACAAGGTCCTTTGTTAAATTTTCTTCCACTAGCACTGATAAATTAACCAATTAAAAATAATGCTTTTTCCTCTGAAGGAATTTTGTAGCAAAACAATGGAGAATAGCATGGAGCAATGTGTATTGAATTCCAAGTCAAAATTGTAGCAACAAGTATACATTAGATCTCGGGAAAAATTCAAGTCCACTACTTTTCTACCAGAAACACCCAAAGGATGTTTCTGTGTCCTTTTTTCAATCAACTCTGCCCAAAAAATGTACAAAAATATAAAGGACATGAAAAACTACTATAAATTTAGGTTTAAAAAAAAAATTAAAACTAATCTATAAAATAGTCATGCTTTTCTGTACTTACATTTGAGCACCCTCCCCAGAACAGTTGTATTAATCTTAGTGAGATAAACAGACTTATAGACACAAAAGGGTTTGTGTTGTCTTGTCGTGGTATTAAGCCTTCGGAGAAGGCTGGATATTTCTAGTACAGAGAGTATTAGTAGTGCAGTGTTTAGGGGACCACAGGCAAGTGGTCCATGAGTCCCAGTGTCCCAAACATCTGTAGATAAAACTTTCCTGCTTTATACCTTCTTCTGCCACATGTTCCTGCCCCTGTGCCTGCTCTGGCTCTCACTTAGCTACCTCATGGGCACTAAAGCCATGAAAATATACCTGCCAAGACTGCAAACTGTTTTTTTTTCAAGTAAATGAAAGCCTCAACACAATGTAAATGTTCCCAAAGTAAAAGGAACTGCATCATAACAAGCTGTTCTAAGTGTCCCTTTTAAAGCTTTTATTAGAGAAAAGCAGGGAAAATATAAATTCCGATGCTTCTTTCTGTACAGGTTCATTAGAAATAAGCAGGTAAACCTTCAGAAGGGGTTGATTTTTTCACTGCAAGTACACTTACTGCAATACAAACCTGGATAAATTAGTGAGGACAATATATTTCTCTGATCTTGATGAGCTGATAACGAGCTCTCATGTTTCAGGGGGTGCTCTGTCCCTAGTTAAATTACTGGGGTTTTTTCCAGAGCAGCCAGGGCCCTGCAAGTTTGACTTCATGTGAGAGCTCAAGCACATATTCTTAACAAAGGATAGGCACGTGTTTCACGTAGAAACACACACACACAAAGACACAGAGAGTCTTGAAAACACAGGAACAAAAGGGGTTTTTAAGAAAAGGTAAATTAATTACTGTGCAATTCCAAGTTTAAAAGCAGTTGCTCAATACAGTCCAATAGATACAAATCATGGCACAGCCCTTGAGATTAAACCACGCACGTGTGACCATACAGTGATTTCAGCTGTGAACGACAGCCAAAATGTTCAGGTTCAGAATATTTAGAGTTTTTGAAAAGCACATAAAGTAGCTCAGGTTCTCAGTAAGAAGAGTGTGAAACACAAATATCCTTACTGGAGAAAACTGTCACACTCAGGTATCCCAATATTGTCATCAAGCAAGGAAATCTTCATATGGAGAAAGGTAGAAAAGTAATAAACTTGGACAGACATTGCAACAAAGTGTTCAGAAATACTCAGAGCCAGGGAGTTGGACAAAAGCATTATTGGTGCCATACCATTTACATGCATATAGGCAAATATTAGAGTTTAATTCAGCAGTACTTTTAGGTTATACTTTACAAATGCTGTTTTTCACTGCTGTGTTTTATATGTCACTGAAAACTGCTAATGCTCATGCATATTAAACTGTTATCTATTGCAAGATGTTAAAATGCTAGGTTAAAAAATAGACTTGTTTCTGTATATGTGCCCTTCGAGCTAATTCTGTCTTCTAGCGAAAGTATCTCAAAGCAGCAAGAATAAACATTCAAGATAATAGTTTTCTTTATGGATCTTCTTCTCTTAGCAGTGCAGCAGATGAAGTAACAAGGAATCTGCCCAGCAGGTGAATTTCTATTAAAGGCTTTCTGTGTCTTGGCAGTGGCTCACAGCATTGACATCCTTTCACAAAACACTTTGTATCAAGGAATCAGCATTTTTCTAGTGACAAGTCATTTAATGAAATTCCTGACGTGGTTCAAGAACAATGCCTAAACAACAGTGATGCAGTTAGGATGGTTTAAAGGTGTGCCAGAATGTACGTTTATTGCCATCTGTAAAAAAATCTGCAGCACGCACAAAGGATGGTGGCTCACTGGAGAAAACAAGAGGTTATTGTCTTTGCAGCTCCATGATTTCATTCTCTGCCTCAGCCTCTCATGAGGCGGAACGTTTCCTGCACGTTCCAGAATCACTCTTCTGAAATGGGAGCCTCCTGCTTTCTGAGCTAAACAGCTTCAGCCCTGGCTGACACCAGTGCCTGCTTTTAGCCTGTCATTAGTCAGCACACTATCAGACCTGCCCTGTAAAAGCACGATCACCTCAAACCACGGTTTCACACCAGTGGGCACATCCAATACGCTCATGTGAAGAATGCATTTGTTTCACATCTGCCCCAACCTGCTCTTATATTGCTCACTGCTTAGCAAATAAAGCCTCCTGCAACACAAAGTACACTCCAGGCTGATGCTCAACATACTACCCCTGTGATGAAAAGACTTCTCAGACTGTCAAATAAATTCTTCTTAGGACACCATCCTAAATTTCCATTAAGCTATAGGAAATAAAATATCTTACAATGTATTTCCAAACACATAGTCATTTGTCCTCTGAGTGCCCCAAGAATGTTTACAAACTGCTGTGCAGGCTAGATAATAAAGCAGTTCTGGTTAAAAGGTCAGCTTAAGGGTTTAGGGCAAAAATGGTCCAGTTTATAGAAGTGAGGAAGCAGAGGCCGTAGAAAAGTAAGGGCTGAAAATGAAGCATAATAAAAACTACAACTTCACTCACTTGTTCTACAGGAATGAACAACATCATCCTACTCCTACTTTCCCCTGCTGCCTAGAAGGCCCTTGTTACAGCTGCAGTTTACAAGGTCGATCACTCGAAGGTAGAAAATTTTCCTCTCTATGGGCAAGTATGAAAACTACTCAGGTAAGTTTGAACAATAAGTAAACTGTCCTGAACACTTCAGGAAAATTTTAAAAAGGAAAAAAGTGTTGTAAAAAGAGGATTTTCAGTTCATAAAGGGAAGATGGATTTTTTTTTTAAATTAAAAGAATAACAGAAATCTGAGACTTTCTGTTCCAGCTCTGTCACAGGCCCTTTTGTGACCCTGACCTGTGGTCTGAATGCATTTCTCTCGAAGTCAACATGAGTTTTATCACCGTCTTTACAAGAATCAGCATGATTTAAGAAATTTCAGCAGTGCTTGTTGACCTCCTATCCATCATGGAACAGCATGATGCAGACACACACCACTGAGGCTGTGCTCATGGCATTCAGCTGGTGCAGCCTGACCCCTTCCCATGGAGGGATCCCAGCTGGGGATGAAAATAGCGTTGCCCAGTGCCATGCTCTCATGTAATCTCTCCCTCTCAGCCTATCTACTCAAGAGACATCTTGACATTATAACAAAGAGACTAAATGAAAGACAGGCACTTGACAACTGGACCTGGCAGCTAGCCATTCCACAGGAGTCATTGCAATAAGCAGTGGTGCAAACTCATGCATAATCTAAATCGTCATTGCAGAAGTTTATCTCATTTTTCTTTCCTTCTGCAGGAATTGCCAACCCTTTCTTACTGCGAGTGTGAGAACACCAAAATCAGCAATATTTTATCTAACTTACTGAATTTAGATTATTACATGCTTGACCTGATTGAGGTTAGAGCTGAACAGCTTTCCCACCTCACTGCTGCCTGATTTAGCTTTATTTTAGATGGGACACCTTCCAAACAAAAAAAAAAAAATACTCTAAGTTGAAGGAAAAAAAATTTAATTTAGGTCTAGTGCAGCCTAGAACACAAGTTTGAGCCCTGTCTCCATCACAATTCACCCTCTCACTGGAGCTCACCAGAAAGGGAAAAGCAGGGTCCCATAGGATGGGTGGCAGTGGCCACGTGTGCCAGACCCAGGTCAACGAGGCCACCGAGGCCCAGATCAGCAAAACCCTGCAGTGGACCCTGCAGAAGCAGAGTGTACTCTGTGGGGGTAAATCCATCATCCAGGACCACAGCTCGGGCACGGCCTCAAGCATGGCCATCACCCCCCCACAGGGACTGGAGATCGGGAACGCGCAGGCGGCTGAAAAGGAAGTGGCCGAGACCAACCAGAAATATTTCTCCAGCATGGCCATGTTCCTCAAGGTCAGAGGGACAAAAGTGGGGTCCCCGATCCCCCGACCCCACCAGGACCCCCAAACCCCACCCTGCAACCCCCAAATTCCCCAGGTTTCCTCCCCAATGTCACTTTCCCAAACTTTTTACAAATCCTGGAATTTGTGGCTGGAGAGTCTTGGGGAAGTTTTGGGGAGATTGAGGGGGGATCTGGGGGTCCTGGAAGGATTTTGGAAGGTCCTGGATGGATTTGTGGGGGAGGGTCCTGAATAGATTTTTGGAGTCCTTGGGGGAAAAAAAAAAATCAATTGGCATCAAAATGACCCTGGAATTTGCAGAAAACTTTTGCCAGAACACATACTATGCAGCATAGGGACCTCTGGCTTCAAGTAAGATGTGCAGCAAATCTGAAAAATATATTGCACAATACATTAAATGCAGTTGAATATTCATTAGACAATATCAGTGGCTATTTATCTACTTAATTTATTCTGTTCAAATGACACTTCTAGCTTCAACAGCATTTACACGATTGTATGATAATAAAGACCTGGGTCATGAAAGCTTTACTGGAAACTGAAACGCTGAATAAAAATATATCATGTTTATAAATGTTTTCCAGGATTTCATACTTGCTCCTGCTCCAGCAGTAATGTTATTTTCTGTTTTGCAGGCCAAATGCTAGGAAGCCTTTTCCCCAGCTTGTTTTTAATAATACTTTTTGTATGAGAGTTGTGTAGAGTTCATGACCCTCTTGGCTGTTAGGAAGGGACTGTCCCGTCATCAGTCCTTCCCCTCCCGCTCTGCCAGAGTGATGTGTGTGAGAGCATGCTCCACTCCCCTCCTGCCTGGGAACCAGAGCCCGGGGACCCAGACATCTCTCCGACTTGGCAGAGAACTCCCAGTGTTCCTCCTGCCCCTTTGCTTCCCTCTCAAGAGGGACTGAGACACTGTCTTCTCACACTTCAGTTGGGAGGGAGGAAAGGGTAGAGCTTCAGCAGCAGATAAGGGCACAGGGGACTTAAAACATGGGAAGTGCTGGTTCCAAGGTCTCTCTGACTAATAGGCCTCCTGGCCCTTTCATGGGAAGGTGAAATGTCCTGTTAGACCAAGGCTGTGGCACTGACATGGTAGAAGGCAGGGCCTTCTCTTTGCCTACATCCTCATGGTGAAAACTCTCCCCTTCCTCCCCTCTGCAAACCTGCTCACAACAACCACAGGCACGGTGACACTTGAATCCTGTGAATTACGCAGTTGCTCTCCATGAATGACATGCCCTTGATGACTGACAGAAAATATGACAATAAATGCCTTTCTGAGTTAGGAATTCTTCCCGACCTCCCCCGTACAGCAGCAAGTGGCACAGACAGCGAACCATTTGTAGCTGTCACACCGTGTCCTGCCATTATTGCAACATTAAACTTGAATTATGGAGCTCCAAAAAGGTGGTGGGTTTTTCAAAGCATGAAGATAATCTTACACTGTAATACATTTACATGCTTCCTGAGACTCCAGGTAAACACTGAAATGTGACTTGTTTGTTTGTTTCACAACTACAGTCCTGCAGTGCTTTGTGCCAAACAGCAAAGCTACTAGGAAATCTTTTCTGAGAAATTTTCAAAAGCTTTCTAAAAGAACACAGCACTTCCCAATTGTAGAGGGTATATCTAAAAAACAGCAAGAGTCTCTGCAAAATGGGGACTTGAAATAAATCTATACTCTTTCAAGAAGCTTAATAGAAAAAAAAATTCTTTTTCTGTCCCAGGAAAAACAGCTTTCGAGAGGGCTTTGTTAGTTTGATTTGGTTTGGTTGGGTTTTTTCCCTAGTTTTTTCATTATTTTATCAAGGAATCTGGTAATAATACTTTCAACAAAGAATAATTTTAAGTTATGGATTTGATACTATGATTTGGGACATCTTGTATTTCATGAACATATTTTGCTTTCATCAGATTCAGACATTTGTCGTTATAGAACACTTACCATTTAATTAAAAAATTATTTCAAGGAAAAATTTGGTTCTGACTGTTTCTAAGCTTAAATTCCCCTTTGGAGTTTTGACTGCCATTTGAAAAAAGATACCATACCTCTACTATGTACAGCCAGAAGAATTTCTAATAAGGAATACTTTCTAAGAATTCAGTGAAAAGACATTTCCAGATAGAAAATCTATCGCAACTTACATTAAAGTATTATAGCCTGACCTTACAATTTATCTATCAGATTTTTTCAAGAGTAACTCACAGCTAAGTAATCTATGGTTGAGAGAATGGAAGTCATCTGGCTAGGCAATGGATTAGTGATAGCAGATAATTGATCTGGCTAAGCAATGGGTTATGGATAATGGTATTCACAATATTCAAAAAAAAATCCACAACAAAATAAAACACTGATGTTTTAATGATAGGTAGTTAGCACACAGATCAAAGCTAATCAAATTTATTTTTACAAATTAATTATCTGAAAACTTTAGCAGTAAATTATCTGTAGATATGCTGTGATATTTTTGTAGTGTTTAATGACTAGATTTTAGCCAGGGGTTTATTCACAAACCGGTGAACAAGCACTCATTATTTATGACTGCCTCTGTGAATCACACAGGACAGTTTCTGTTCCAGAACTGGGTGACCGACACTCTGTATAAAAAGAAGAATCCCATTTTCCTACAGTGATATAATTTGCAGAATCTCAGACTGTGTTCAGTGAACATTACAGCACCAAAATAGAAAAGGCTTTTAAAAGATCGTCCTGAGAGGATACAGGTATTTCTGTAACAAGTTACTTAGTGTTCCTGATACTCCTGCATTCATACATACTCATGAATAAAATCTCACACCCCAAAGTTGTGCAGGCACACAAATAAGAGGCCGAAGGCCAGTAAGCTTTATTGACAAGAATATTTATAAACATTATTTGGCTACAATTACCCCCAGCTGAGCCTTACACATCTCCTGAGCTACCACACACACCAAGGAAGTGCATCAAAACCATTTTAGAGGCAATTAGAGCAGGAAGGAGGATTGAGGAGAAAGGGGTGTATTATATACATATAGGAAAAAAAAAAAAAAAAAGCACTGCAAAACCACTTCAAGATGACTTTCATACTCTCTGGAAAGAAAATTCTCTCTCCAGACTGCGAGTTCAACATTTTGATGTTCCAAGGTGGTGGAAACTTAGGCCTGCAGGGAAATTCCTGGCACAAGCTTCCCATGGCAGGGAATTGTTTTTCTGACAAGAAGCAAGAAGTGATAAAGGATGTTCCTATGCCATGAATTAGTTTTGGTTTCCTCACTACTATCAGATACTTAATATAAAATGCTCCCAAGGTCTAAGAGAAAGGAAGAGGCAAAGATTTCCTGTAATAAAACTAGATACAGGAACTACATATGTGTTTAACTCTTGTTTATTATATGATTTTATATGCCTAAACTAGCATCCTCTTGGGCAAACCCATGGAATCATAGAATCATTAAGGCTAGTAAAGATCTTTAAGGTCATTGAGTCCACCATTAACCTGGCACTGTCAAGTCCACCTCTAAGCAATGTGTCTAAGCACCACCACAGCTGAAGAAAACCGCTATTCTGTTGCAAGATCTTGGCAGAAGTTGCAGCTGCATTTCAAAAATCCTTGCCTCCAAACCCTTTTCTCCAAACTACTCAAACTTTTTCTGAACCTATGTGAAAAGATGGCAAGATATTAACTAGGATTCCAGCAATATATGGATAACTTCAAGGGATACATCCTTTAAATCAGTAACTAACGTGATCTCCCAGCACTCATGACTGCACAAAGCCAGCAGCTGCTTGGGCCATGGAGAAGACAGGAGAGAATGGAAGTCCTCAAGGAATTTCCTTCCTTTATGACTCTAGGATCACTGGATCATCACAGGGTAATGGAAAAATTCAGGCTGGAAGGGACTGCAGGGGGTCTCTAGGCCAGGTCAAAGCTGGATACACTGATCTCCACAGACCATAAACCAGCTCACAGCTGGGACTATTTTGAGACCCTTATGTACCACTGGCCCTAAGAAATTGCCTGGTAGATTATACCCCATTGTATCAGACTCTGAACATGGTGACCTGTGAATTTATGGACACCTGAACAGGTCAGATATATCAGAGGATTTTAGTGAGTGCCAAAGGCAATACTCTACTTCCTTCAAAACTCACCACAGTTATATCGCCCTGCATTCTCTTTGTTTAATGCAGAAGACAGAATCCCAAGCCTTCCTTCTTCTCCATGCCTAGGGTTTTGTATAAAGACAATTTTGTACTGCAGTGCTGAGACTATTTATAAATGAAGGGAGGTAGCACAGTTAGGTGCCAGTAGTTCTGCACCTAGATTAGAAGAATTATTGTCTTCTGAGAGAAAGCCAAGACAATACCCCTCACAGAATTCTTTATGCAAGGAATCATATCCAATCATGTATACTCAAGCAAGAAATAGGACAAAGAAAGTGAAAGCAAAATGAAACCACAAAACTGTACACTGATCATCCTGTGTCACTTGCTGACAGAGGAATATATAAGAAACTGGAAAATGTCATTAATTCAGCTTGCAATATTGAAGAGGAGTTCATATAAACAAAGAACATGCGAACATGCAGAACACCACACCATCGTTTTTACATTTTATTTGAAGAACAAAATCGTACCTGACAATTCACTCTTGGCCTGCTGTCACTCTTTTCCTGCACCTTCAACATCTTCTGAATTACGGACTCTATTTCTCAATGGAAAATTGTATTTATCGTTCTCCCTTTGAAATCCTGTCACTGCTTTAAAACTGAGAACTAGTGGAAAATATCAGCATGCTCACTTAGAAAAGGTTGATGGTCTTCCATCTCAGGTGAGGGCACCAAATTAGTCGTTCATGGATTTCAAGCAACCGAAGAAATTGTGCTCTTCTTTTCTAGTTAGGTATATTTTCTGCTGCTTCCTCTACTCCCTGTAAGAAACTGATGATTTTCTCTAGTGAACCAAATATTGTCTGGCTGTCTCTGATGTTTTTATCCTTTTTGGAGAGACTTTCCCACCTGATAAAATCTCCACATAAAATTGAAGGGGGAGTTTATAGATAGCATCTGCAGTATGTAGGCCCCAAAAATACAGCATGGAAATAGGGAGCAGGAAGACAGAAACACAAGGGTAAAAGGGGAAGGGGTTTTTCCTGTTTTGTGTAAATATACAGCAACTCTTTCAGGGCAGCCCAGCAACTGACAGGGGACTCCATCATAGACCTCATCTACAAAGGATATCTGTCTTACTCTTCTTATGTAGGGGGCAAATGATCTGTCAGGTTATGCATACCCTCAAATTCTGGACAGAGTTGATCAGGGTCATATAACAGAAAAATAACACTAACTTGCAGCACTAGCTTATGATTAGGACAAGAGGAATGATTTTTTTTTCTCCATTGCAAACTTAACTGTACGATCTTCAGTAAGTTGCCTCACCTTCCCGTGCTTCCATTTCTCATCTCTAAAGTCAGGACAATAGCATTTTCCAGGTATACTGTGAGGAAAAAATACATTAAAGACTGGGAGATTGCCCCGGTAGTACAGTGGTAGGAACATAAAGGAGCCAAAATAGAGTTTTGCTATTGAAGGTTGTCATTAAAATACTGAGTAGTGCTCCTTATTAGAGCTGGCTGGAACAGTTCCCATCAAATACATACCGATTTCATCATTCAGCTTTCATCAGAGCCAAAAGCTTTTTAAAAAATCTCAGTTTTGACAATGTTTTTGAAGGAAAGGTTTCTTTGATGCGGGCTGGACACCTCAGTTATTTCCAGAGACAGGGGTCATGCTTCTCAAAGCATCTAAGAGGTTTATCTTTGACCCTATGAAGAAGAAAAGGTTGAAACCTAAAAGGCTACTATGCTACACAATCACCATTGTCCAGCCGGTCCTGCCACTCCTGACTCAGAACACACTGGGGAGAAGAACTCCTGTGCGAAGCAAAGAAAGTGCCTCTTCCAAAAAGGCCATGGAAATGAAACTGTTGGGCAGGGTTTTCAGCAACTGCCAGCTAATCCATTCAGAGTCAGCCAAAGTGCTTGGTCTGACCTACCAACTTTGGCATAAGTATGAGCTACAGCCCGATTATTCAAACCATGATTATTTAAACCTGCATTTGCTGGCCCATGCAGTTGCCTTCCATCTACATTTTTCTATTTTTTTTTTACCCCAAGCCCACATCGAGGATATACAATTCCACTTACACGACACTGGGGCAGTTTGACCCTGGGGAATTTCTGCAACAGTTTTTTTTCTGTTCCTGTATGCACACTTTGAAGAAGTGTCCCTCATGCCCAACAGTTCAACAGTTCAGGCAATGCCATTGCCACTACAAATTTTTTTCTTTTTTTTTTTNGGACACTCACTGATTTTTTTTTTTTTTTTTAAGGAACTAGCAGTAATTTAAGTGTAACCTGATTTAAAGCGCATATATATACTGGTACCAGCTGCATTAGGGAGCGTATGGATGGATGTGATAGTTTCATTGTCTAGCTTAATTTGTAACAGGCATTACTGTAGAATTAAAAATAAAAAAAAAATTGAAAAAGAAATTTTAAAAAATCCCCAGAAAAAACATGTCATGACCTTCCTACCCCCTACAAATACCTTCAGGTTTCTGTCTAGCTGCCTCCTGCTTGGACTGAGACAGGCGAAAACCCCTCTGTGCAGGAGCGGGGGAAGGAGCGCGAGTGCAGGACCGAAGGGTTCAGGCTCCACCTAGTGGGAACAGCCTCCCTTCCCTTGCAGAAACCGCTCCCGGGTGGCAGGCTGTGCTCCCACGCGCGGCTGAGGGCTGGAAATCACCCCCAGAAAGGACAGCTGGAAGGACAGATCCCTGTTTAGAAGCTGTGTTCCTCCCGGGCAGACCCGATGGCACCGCCCCTGCTCTCAGCATCCCGGTGATGCTCAGCATCCTGTGCTTTTCCTGCATCCCACCCGATGAGCTGCTCCCTCACCATATTGGGCCGGTGGGCTGGAGGTAAAGGGCACAGTTTGATCCAAACTGTTTACTGGGATCTGCACGTCCCCCAGAGGACCAAAAATGACTCTCTACTTCCAAAGCATTTCAGGGCAGAGTGATGCTTCCTAAGCAAATGTGGACTTTTCCCTCCAATGTTTAATCTCTGTCTCCTTTCTCCCTGAGGCAGCAACTCAAAGAAAATGACCCTCAAAGGGTACGATTTTCTGCTTCACACAAAGCTTGTTATCCTGGGGCTGCTTTTTCTGTTTCCTCTCTTCTATTCTCTCTCTCCCCTCTCCTCTCCAGAACAAAAAAGATCACACATCTCATCAGGATCTGTCTTCACGGGAGATTCTTTTTTTTTTCCTTCTTTTGACAACTTTCTTTTCATAAGGAGAAAAAGTATATTTCTTTTTTTTTCAATATAATTGTATTCTGCTTTGAGCACTTTGATATAGTAACAACTGTCATGAAGTAGATATGCTGCTTGCTGTTTTATGAAAAAGACATTTAATCTGAAGTAGTAATCATTTATTCTCATGACTTTTCCCATCTGTTACAAGCTTCCTATTTTTGGTGGGAGAGGGTTAATTCTGGACATTTATTTTGTGGGCAAAGTTACAGATTAATTATCTCTAGTGGAAAAAATCTGTGCCTAGCATGTTAAAAATAGCCCTTCCTGAATTCATTTTTCTTTTTAAGGAATTTTAAAGTCCTTCGTTTTCGCCTCTGAAGAAAGTAATTTTTTGTAATTATGATCTAAGGATAGAAGAGAGTCAAAGATTCAGGGAGATCTAACATATTTTATTAGACTGAAATAGATATAAAGAAGAGCAAGACTTCACACACACGCACCTAACACCTGAAGGATGCCCTCCAAACCCCAAAGTCTTTTTTTCCAGTGAAAATAATATGGATATTCTTTAACTCCCATTGTATCTCTTCAAACAATTGACAGCCTTGCAAGAAGTGCCATCACAAATTTTGTGTCTTTCCAGCTAACAGTAAACAGGAATAAGAAATCAATATCTGAACACTGCAGATCTTTTTTCCATAGACCATTGAGCTAGACTCCATTTTAAAAATTTACATTATTCAGTGAAATTTAAATAAAGCAGGTTTCATATCCACATCCTGACAAAATTAAAGATCGTGTCTGATGTTGCAGAGGTCTAACAGTTCAGCTGAGTATGTCGATGGCTTCTCTGCTATCTCCCTGCACTGGTTGCATCACTTATCTGTGCAAGTGCATTTGGGCTCTCCTGCAACCGGAAATAAATTCCCTCAGCTTTCAGCTGAGTAAAGGTTTATGTACAAACCCAGCAGAAGGGATCTATAAAGGCAGGCAGCTCTAGGAGATGTTTGGGCTTGGATACAAGGCTGTGCTATAGATGCTTGGACACAAACAGCTTTTTGCCTGGGTGGACCCAGCACAGGAGAGATGATGTGACCCTGCAGAAGAGGGGCACAGGACCAGGCAACCCACTTGCTGGCATGCAGGCATGTCTGAACCATCAGCAGTGACACTGTATGCTGCTAACAGTCTCACAAAGCACTCCAAAAGGTTTGCTATTTTCTCTCCTTGTCTTTGCAACATTTGAGTTATGCTTTCTGTGTTGTTTTGTTATTGGCACTGGGTTATGTTCATACTACTTTGTTTGCTGCTGCTTGACTATCTGTATGCTGTGCCTCCTTTTGCTAAGTAATGGGGAGCTACTTGTTTCTATGAAACCGGCTGCCTTAAGTAACCTGTCTTTCATCTCCTCCATGCTTAAACAAAAAAAGCTCGAGCTGCTAGTCTAAAGATTTTGAGACCTTTAAGGTTTCATTTTCTCTCTCCTCTGCTATTGTATCCCACCACATTTATCTCCTGCCAAAGAGGAGCAGGATCAGGGCCCATTGTAAGCTAGGAGAAAAAATTTCCAATGTAAGTTGCACCTCTGCAGGGTAAAGGGGACTAGAAATATGAATTTTGCATGGGAGAGAAAGCAAGCAGTATAAGGTGGAATTGTAAGCATCAAATGAAAGCTTTGCTCAGGCAGCTAGTAGGTCTTGTGAGGGACAGCTTGCCCAGGAATTGGAAAATCAACCTTGCCTTCTATGCGAGCTCACAGAATTTGAAGAAATCAGTGAGAAAGAGAAGCCGCCCACAAGAGATGGGATTTCTTTGTCCTGAAGGGAGATAATGAGTTTGTTTCATGGATTCATCACAAGTTGTCTCTGTCACTCCTTCTTCCTCAGGGCAAGGACTCCTCTCATTCTTCCTCTTCTCCAGTGTGCGGACCCTCCCACAGGAGACAGTCCTTCATAAACTACCCCTGAGGCCCCCCCACTAACAAAACCTTGCCAAGCAAACACAAGACAAGTAAATATAATAATGTTCTCTTTCAGATATTGTATTTATTTATGTTTTGAAAATATTGCAGACTCTCTGTGCTAGTTTTATTTATTTTTTTAAAGACCATTTCTCATTAAAAGAATAGGTGGAAAAAATGTCATCAGCTGTTTCAAATACATAAAATTCCACACCTGCATAATGTCTGGAAGACCTAAGGAACAGCCTGTGGGTGGTTTTGTTCTGTATGCTGGTTTGAATCTCCTAATAAAATAAATTTTCAATAAATATAAAGGTAGATGCAGAACATTATTACTGAACCTGTGCATAAACATGTTACAGCTGAGGTATATTAAACAGGCTACACCACCTGATGAATGGCTTGTGCATGTACAGGCAGGAACCAGGTGAGTTAATGAAAAACTGCTATAATTAGGTGACCTTTTTCATGGTGCATGACATATTGAAATTTTGTTTGAATAGGTGAAGTTAAAAAAGGTATTTCTGTCAATTCTTAAAATAAACATTCTTTTAATATATGGCACTCCATATTGAAGGAAGTAAAGCTATTTCACAAAGACATTGCTCATCCAATGTTATCGGTGGGTACTTCTGATTTTTAAGGCCATTGCCACCTACATAAAAAAAACCTGAAATTTTTTAAACTATTTCTTTATAAATCAGTGAGAACATTAAAATATTAGAGGGGTTTTTACTTTTTTTTATCCAATTACCAGTGGTCTTCATATGGATAAAAACCAAGTCAGTAGCATGTGGGAAGTGCAAGAGGACTGAACTCAGCCAGGTTCCCTGCCTCCAGTCCCCTAAGCCTTCTTTCCTCCTTCTCCTCACACTGACCCTGCTTCTGGTTTTATGGTGTTCCCCACAAATTATCTGAGGGCTTATTCCCAAGCCAGCAATTTTTTAAATGGTATGGGCTCATGAAATGTCCATGTGAAAATAAAGGCAGTTCCCCCCGGGTTTCCAGTATCTCAGGCTGCAGGCTCTTCTATGAAACATTCTGCAGCAGAATAGAAGTTTCCATTACATCATGCGTGGAACGACTTTAATATTGATCTAACGTTTTATACAAGGAAATAGTGTAATACTGCCTTATAAAAATGACTTTCAAATCCTAAATGTCAGCATTTTTAAGGAACGTGAGAACAGCTGTACCTGGTCAGAGACAAGGTCAGACTAATTTAGCATTCTGTCTCCAAGAGTACCCAATTCCCTAAGTGCTTTGTAAAAAGTGTAAGAGGAGGGCAAGCACAGAGGGATGCTCACCTAGGTTACTCTCCCAGCCTCCAGTAATCTGCAACTCAGGAGCTTTTGGCATCAGGCTTAATGAAAAATACCAGGAAAGCAATAACATGTCGAAGTAAAGCATGCACAAGCCTAGTTGCTTTATATATTCACATATATAAATTGAAAGCACATATGAATCTCTCAGTCTGATCCTAAGACCCTTCAAGCAGAAATTTATTTAAAACTTTTTTGTTAGTCTTACTAACAGAGAAACCTCTTACTAGCCAGCCCAAAGAAAATACCCCTCTTCATCTTCCTCATCAGTCCTCATCACCAATAAAATTAAACATTGAGTGGCCCAGGGTAAGTGGTTAAACAGAAAGGAGAAACAGCATAAAATAAAGCTTTGCTGGTAATATTCTGTGAATTTACACTTAAAGCAGCTGAGTGTCAGAAGGGGCCAGTGTATCCATCAGATCTTGTGCCAAAATTGTCGAATATTACTGCTCAAGGTTAGGCATCTAGGGCTAGGTGCATAAAATAATTGGTGCACTATAACAGCCATTGGTACTTTGCCATCAGAAGCCTCAGCCATGAGGCTGGGGAATTCTATACAATTCATGGCAGGAGAGACAACCAGTCAGGAATCTGCTTTACAGGAAAAAGAAGAAATTTAAACCTTTATGCTCTAATTTGTCATCCTTAAATCCCTCACACAGCTGCTGCCTAAAGCTGGATATACCTAGAATCTATTCCTAACTTCATTTTTTACCTTCATGTACTCCAGGTCCCTGGAGTAGTTCTGGATTTGTGTGTTGTGTATTGCCAAATGTGCCTGGTTTTGATACTTGTGGTTGTCTGGGGACTTCTGATTAAGCACCTATAAAATGAAGACAGGCACCTTCTCAAGAGAGCTCTTATAAACAGTGAGTTTGGAGGTGGTCTCACAGCACCTCTGGAAACTGTAGCTTCTTACAGATCAGGCTCTGTAAGGAAAATACTCATCTGGACAGGAGCTCTGATCCAGCCACTGCCCTGAACTTGTTCCTCAGGGGACTGTATCTGCAGGCAAGAGCCTTTTTCTAAAAATACTGGAAATGCTTCTGTCAGAAAGCAGCTGGGCCTCTTTCCTTGGGCCTGTACCCCATGGACCCTCTCTCAGAAACAGTCACTAAAGTATTTCATTCAAATCTCAGTCAGAGATGGTAATTTCTTTTCACCCAAAAGGCTGGCGGGATGCCCTTGAGGAGAGGTGGCAGATTTCAGTTCTTTGTCCCTTCTCACATTGAAAGGATTTGAATTTATGTATAACATTCCCAATACAGTGACCCAGGTACCAAGCAAAAAGATATTTTGGGAAAAAATTTCCCTCCTTTGAAGTGCTCAACTTTGTATAAAGCACTTCAGTGGCTATTGAAGCCCAGATTGCTACCACGTCTGGCGTTAGCTATTTCATGATTTCAAGGATGTCCTTTAGTAGCAGTGGCAGTCTGTGTAGGCTAAAGTCTGTTTACAACCATTTACAGGTAAAGAAGTTGGTCCTCACTGCTTGTCTTTTCCATTCATTTCATATAGTTTTGTTCCTTTGTTTAGCTCTGAAATAGAAAAAGCACACTGGGGAAAGTGTGATTGAGGTTTGCATAAGTGTTTGGATTGTTTCTTCCATTCTGTAAGCACGGCTTCAAAAGAGGAAATATTTCCACTACAAGATTTGTGTGGAACAATATCAACAGCAGCAAGAAAAGATAAGTCTTCAGTACAAGCCTAGCTTATTCTTTCACTAATTTGTTTCTTGATACAAGTAAATCCCTGAAAGAGATCTTCTTTCTTCTATTCCATGGCTTATGATTTGTAAGAGATTGAGAAATGCATCTCCTTTTAGTGTTTCAAGAACTTTTGAAATCCATAAATAGGTATTACTATGGTAGCACGAGATATTTTATAAAAATGCCACAGTTCAGGCTGAAGTGTGTGAACATATTTTTAGTGTAAAAGGTGGAACTGGAGGAAAATTAGAGAATAAGCTTGAACTTAGATGCCAATATTAGTATTAAGTACTATTAGAAAATAAAACACTATTTGCATATAAACATAAACAAAAGTACTAACTGTATTGTCACGAAGCAAAAGTATTTATTGCTAGCAGCAAAAATACAAATAGTTCTTGAGGTTGTAAAATAATTATCTGTTACATTTGAAAACACACTTTCCCCAAAGAGGGAATTTTACAAATGTCAACCCCAAAGCCAAACTATGTTTGTATTATTATTCTAATGTGCGTTTCTGTTCTGTTTTGTGTTGTTTCTTTCTTTTTCTTTTCCTTTTTTTCTTTTTAATAATTTCTTACCTGATCACTCTTCTTCCCATTTGTGCTTTTTCATCACAGCCTTTTCTTGTCCCTCCATTAATCCTTGTAATAGTGCCTGGTCTCCCTGCATTTTCTTCAGTTTTGCCTTTTTGTTCTTCCATGATATGGCTTTCAGACATGGAAGACTTAGCTCTTCAATTTCTCCTCAAACACTGGAGGAAACTTAAAAACGCTGTCTCTAAGCTTCCACCAATATCACAGAAATAGAAAACAAGGATTTGGAGGTGAAGACACTCAAAGATAAGCTTTTGATCTACTGATTCAGGAATGACGCAAGGAGTGGGGCAGGTCCTGTCCTTATGCCCCACCCTCCCCCACTCCCCACTGGCGATGATTTCCCTCTCATTTGTTTTAAGGACTGTTCAGACAGTCCAGAAAAGATTTTCAGAGCCTAATTTTCAAGTTCCTGCTTCCTTGAATAGCAGGTAGGCTGTTATTTAGGGAGTTCATCGGGCAAGTTGAGGGGTTGGACTGGACGACCTTTAAAGGCCTCCTCCAACCCAAACAATTTAATGATTCTGCGATTCTAAATGAGGCACTTTCAGCAACAGTGAACTAGTCTATGTACTGGTTGAACTCCACTTGCCACAGTATTCATGGACAGAAGAATGCCATGATTATAAAATAACAGTTAATATTTTCCACCTTTAGATATTTAGATTCAGATTGCAGCAAGGAACCTTTTGCCCACCTAGCATTTAGCACATAGTTAACAGTGGTATTTGATACATATTTTATCTTACTGTTAGGTAACACATACCAAAGGGTATACATTCTTGCTCTATTTCTTTCAAGATATTAGTTTTTAAATACAGCTTGAAGTGGTGACACCAATACTGGTACTAACTTCCCTAAAAGGTATCGCAGACAGTCTGTCAATTTTGAGGCCAACCACAGAGGCAGCACGTGCCATTCAGCATCCTAGGTTTTCGTGAAAGGATGCAGCAAAAAGCCTCCTCTGACTTCCACGTGCACACACACACACAGAGACGCACAAACTTGTGAGTTTTATCAGCGTTATCTGGATTCATTCCCTTAAGAGGCCTCATAACTTACACATATTGCAGTGCCACACACCACAATACATCGTAAGCCTGTTTATGGATCCTCTCTCTTTTTTTAGAGCACTTACATGGAAGCCACAGACTCTAGATCAATTCTTTCTTACCCTTAAATTAATCTCTCCCTAATTTAAGAATCCTTAAATTGACGTTGTTTTCCTCTGGTTAATAATTAAGGGGAAAATAGTGTAATTACTTGGTCACGACACCTGGTATTAACTAGTCACATTTGTTATGAAAATAAAAGGAACATGTTTACCACATTAGACAAGAGACTCACACAAAGGTGGGGTTGATACTTATGTGGTAAATTGCAGATCCATGTGATAAATTACATTTATCATGCACCTTTGACTGACTCACCTGTGTTCTGCCTACTAATCTATCTCTGTCAAGATTCATTCCAGCACTCTTAACCTCTGAGCAGTTTTCAGGTGTCTGCTATTTTTTTAACGTTGTCACAAAAAAAAAAAAAAAAGGAAAAGTTTTTTGTTCACCAAAAAATGCTCAAATTCCTCTTCAAATTACATTGAGATAAGGAAGAAGATGTGCAATACTCAGTTCCGAAGCAAAGAGATGTTTGAGATTCTCCTTTTTCTCAAGAATGCAGAAGAAGCATGTTCCTTTCAAGGGAAAATAACTCGTAAAAAGCTTTTTGCATCTTAAGTAGCAAATGTTTCTAGCTTGTATATGCAGGCGTATAGTAGACCTCAAGAGTGGAACACAGTGATTTATAGACAAGTTGCTTAAGATCATTTAGAGGTTCAGAACTGTACCAGTAATCGTTCTGAGGCCTATGTAGTTGCCTCATAATAGCAAGTTAATTTAGCTTTAATATAGAAGGAAGTGCAATAACAGTATCAATTATAATAGTCATAAAACCTCCCGAACCATTTCTGAAATAATTTTTATGTTAAATTTTTAACACAGCTTAACTGCATGTGTGTTATAAAGTTTTTACTGGCACTCGTTTGGGATGATCTCTATGATAACCTCTGGGATACACCGCAACTCATACATACCGTACCTGAGTCCAGACTCACACCACTTGGCTAAAAATACCTTGCTTTTATTTAGAGACTGGGGAACTACAAATACTTTCACCAGCTAAGGATCTACCTCCAAAATATTTAAACATCTCCACTTTTTTCACTTTGCTTTTGTTTCTTTTACTTCACTTCCTAAAAATATTCTCATGTGTATATGATTGAGAAAGAGATAAAAGGGACACATATCAATGAAAGTATTCAGACTTTGTACTGACTATCTAAGTGCACACTTCCAAAAGGGACTTTGATGAATGGACTGCCAACTGGTTTTATTCTATATGTTTTAGCAAAATCACAGTCTAGCAGAGTTTGCATTATTTATTAAATTAGTTTGGTGATGAATCTCTAATTTTACAGCCATGTACAATTGTGCACGTATTTGCTTATTTATTCACAGAACATGGACAGACACACACACTTCTTCACAGCACCCAAATACAACCATCCAATGTAGAAAATTTTAAACTTAATGACTTACTTTTGGCACTGTTACAACCAGCTATACACAGAGTTTTCCAATTGGGAAAATTTCAATTATAAGTCACTGACACTTGAGCTGCCTGCATTACAGCACATATTTTTTTGAGAGCGAAATTACCTAGTACTGGAGATCAGGGTTCAAATTGCAATAAAAAAAATTAAGCTTAAATTAATTAAAAATCAAATTAAAATTATCCAATGGACAGTTTTAGCAAGAGTAATCATGTGAAAAAACTACTCCCGAGAAATATTTTGCTTCACAGAATGCTCAGTTCACTAAGAGTGTTCAGATATTTGTGTTGGCTGGTTAAGTGTATCAAGTAATATTATGTTGCTTTTGGACTGCATGATATTTTTTTTTAATAGTTAATCAGCAGACTACATAAAGGAACTCAAAAATGCAGAATCCAGAACAAAATCCAATACCAGCTTCAAAAAGATATTTGATTATTAGACAGTAAATTTGCTTATCTGGAGTTTTTCACACTAGTCATTCTCATTTGATGAATATTTGCAGAAAGCAAACTCAAGCATTATCAACATGCTTGAAGTAAATTTATTTTAAAATCTGAATGAAGATATGTAATGTTTGCCTAGAGCTAAAAGAAATAGGGTTATGAACACATCATAAATACTGTGTAAAGCTTTGAATTCTGTTGCTGAGACACATTATCAAACGTCGTGCTATCAAGCAAGACATAAAACACAATTGTAGGATGATCTCTTATCTAAAAGTTCAGAACACAGTTAAAAATTACAAATTTTGAAGTGATTCCCACACAAGCATAACCATGTTCTGGAGATTATTTGAGTGTCATCAAATACAATGCTGAAGCAAAATTATTTTTCTGCATTTTTTCCACATTTATAAAGTTTTCCTTCTTCTAATAAATTTCATGTTGCAAAACATGTAATATGATCTTCCATGTATACTTTTAAAGATGGATATGCTATGTAGTTATACACACGAATGGGATTTTTTCTGTAAAACATTCTTAGTTAACAAGGATTCTGTCCCATATATATACTGCACACATTTAAACCAATACACTTGTCCCCTCAGGAAAGAGGAAAAAACATTTATTTATTTTCTTTTTAAGGAGCTTCCAATTTTAGATTTTTTTTATGGGCTATTCTAATATTTTCTTTTGAAATATTGTGGAAAACTTTCTTTTGAAATATTGTGGAAAACAATCATCATTATTTTAAGACTTCTTTTAAGGCTCAACCAGTGCATAACAATTGAGAGCAAAGGGAAAAACTGCTATTCTCTCTCAAATATTATCTAAATACATGGTTATCATTCTGTTTAACTGCGGAACATCAGATTCTCCCACATGTGTTGGAAGCACCATCAAAATGTATCGTGGTTAAAATTCTCAAGATCGGAGTGGACAGAACCACATCCTTCAGGGTGTTTTTTGTCAGGAAAGACATAAAATGTTGGGATCTTTTTCTAAGCAAGGCACTTCCGCCCTTTTTGAGTGACAGACCTGTGAGAAGGGAAACTGCTAGATTGTTCTTTAACTGAAGCAAAGGTTCAATTTAGCTGTTTTCTTATTGCCAAGAGAGAAACCTAAGTATATCAGCTTTCATGTTTTGTAGGAAATGAAAAAATATAGAACTGGATTACTTTCTTTTTTTTTTTTTTCACTTCTGGGGTCAACTACCAACAGCTTTTGGGTCAATCTCCCTGCATTACACCCTCTGTGCATCCAGAGTTTTCCCTCCATCTATGTAAGGCTGGCTGCCAGTGGTACTACGCTGCACTGCCTTCTTAAAGGTTGACGAGGTGATGTATCAAATTGGCAGGCATTTGTAGTGCTGGCAAACCACAGACATAAGATAGGCAAAAAATCTCGGTCCCAACTGGCGTGTGCAGTGTTAACACCAGGAGTAATTTGTTTTCAGCATTTTTTGCATTGATAAGAGTCAAGAGAGAAAAAGAGGTATGTTTAGTTGAGTGGAAGATAACAAACATGCAGTGCCACATTCCCTCTGTGTGCTCTTTGTTATCAGCAGGACTAGCAGCATTATGTACTGTACAATGAAAGATAACCATAGAGTGAGAGATAGCTGGCTTTGTAGCTCTATTGATTAAACAGGACAGCAGGCTAATCAGAAAAAATGTTACAGGGATGGGAGTCGAGCCACTTGGAAAGTGTGAAAGATGATGGCTACACTTGAAATGTTAATTTTTTAATAAGATTGTACTGCAAAAAACTCTTTACTGAATTATTTGTTTTTATTTTAAAAAACCCCAAACCTATGCACAGGGAGGTATCACGCCATTGCCAATTTGCAAAAATAATAACACTACACGTATCTGAGACAGCCACAAGACAGGACACAATACAGGTTTGAAGCCTTCCTAAATGAAATTCACTGGTCTAGAGTTTTGCTACATATCAGTATTTACATGGGGATAACCTGTCAAACAAATGGGTATACCAACTACCTAAAGGCTTTAGGGGAGTGTTTTGCATATAGGAATACCTAAAAACTTCAGAAACCAGTCATATCAAAAAAAAAGAAACAAACAAAAACCCACAAACAATCAAAAAAAAAAAAAATAATCCCAAAACCTTGAAAAGCCTTTGTGACTCCTTTGTGACTTTTTATTTGTTTATTGCTTCGCTCAGCTTAAGCATTTAGACTAATATTTTTCACAGCATATATCTGTGTCAAGATGAATTTGCTTATAGGTAACATATTTGTATAATTTGTCTTCCAAGCTCTCGCTCAGTCTGGGGCTAGGAAGGAACAGATCCAGACTGGAATACGATGGATGCGCTAGGTGTATGGCCACTGAAATTCAGGCCAGCTCTGCAGGAGCAGCCTAGAATTATGAGGATTCAGAGGTAATGTAAAGTCATTATTTTCCCTCTTGACTTTTTGCTTTGAGGTGTGTGCCGCATCTCCTAGAGGCACAATATAGTGTCTCACCTGACGTGCTCTGCATTGGAGTGCAGGATTTCACTGGAAAAGCCTCTTTCCATGCTACTAGTATCTCTGTTCTAATTTTATCAGGTTGCTCATGTTCCTTTGGGGCTTCATTCATAATCCCCTCTGGTGGGGTGTAATCTGCTGTATCTCTGATCCATCTCTCCCTGCTAGGAGCTTCCTCTGCTACCTGCTGCCTTGCAACACAGCAATTTACTACTGACAATGTTACTGCCGGTAGTTGGCTACAATGACTCGGTACAGCAATTTCGGCTCTTTCTTGCCAATAGACGTTGCCAAGTATTCATAGGTACTTCCTCCAGACTTCATATTTGCCCCAGAAACCTGGGGAAGGGGAAGGGCACAGAAGGCACAGCACTTTCGTTGCTGCATTGGTGAATGTGTCAGCCCCAGCTCTCTGGGACGACATATTTCAGATGCATACTGATGCATAAGTTAAATACATTGCCCAAACCTTTCTTTATCCTTTCCCATACAGAATGATGCCATTTAGAAGCAACTGATAGAGCAATTTATACTACACCTTTGACAAATTGAATTTAATAGACAGTAACAGCTTAGTACAGTTTTAACAAATCTGCTCATTCCTCCACAAGTTCACTCCTCCACTCCTGCCTTTGCCAGGCTCCTGGAGCCTACAGCAGCCCCTTGGCAATATTCAGCATTTAGACTGCGAATTGTCCTTTGTCTTTGAGGAACAAAAACACTCCCAGGCAGATCCTGGGTTTACCCTGAACTGGGAAGTTAGTCGTGATAAAGGTCACACAGATGATTTGCAGCTTGATCCTGCAGCCACTTAAGTCAGCGCCTAACCCTTGTTCCTTTAAGAGGAGGAAGGATTGAGCCCAAAGGTTTATTATGCAGTTGAAGGTGTAGTGCTGTGTGCCTTTTCTGTTACTTTACATAGAAGCAGCCTCAAGACCTTTGTCCGAATTTTTTCTAATTTGGTAGAGCAAGTAATATGAAGAAGTTTTTAGCTGAGGCTTGGATCTTTCAGTACATTATTTTATTAGACATCAGTTTGATTTTAGCGATCTGTTTGTCTGTCATGCATTTTAAAGTGAAAGCATTAAAACCTGGTTTTTTTTCTCCAGTTATCCACTCCTGTCAATTCAATATTTAATTAATACGTTGGCCACTTCATCTGCTTTTTCAGAACTCACTGATTCAAAAATATTTTTTAAGCTATTTACCAAAGAAGCCAAATATACAGGCTGATTCATTAAGATACTAGCAACACCTGTGTTTAAATTATTTGGTGTTCAAATAGATTTTGTTCCATGAGAAGCAACCCTATGATACGGTCACAGCATGCCTTAGTCCCACTAACCGGTCAGTGCGCGCTGAGCCTGCTCCCCATGAACAGAGGGGGTGTGGTGAAAGAGACTTCACTTGCAAAATGAACTCAAAGCTGCTTATCATTCTACTCTGGGTACACACAACAAGAAACACCTTTACTCAAGAGTCAGAGGTTTTCTTTACCATGTGCCTGCCTATGTATTGCTTCTCTCGTTATGCATAACACCAGAATATCCCAGAGATTTTACAGACTTCATATGCATTGTTTTTAACAGTTGACCAATAATACTACCCCATGTTTTGCTAGGTACATGTGTGTTCCAGAGCACAAGATTAATAAAAATAACCTTACAAAAAAGTCTTCTGTGCAGTTAATTTCAAATTGCTCCATTTTCACCCATATTATAACATCCTGAAGACTTTGCTTCAGGCATGGGCATTTTCACTCATGGATTTACATGATTTTGCACCTATCATTGAGCTCTAAGGTCCCACTGTCACCAGAAAGCAAGTGACCAACCTGAAATCAATTGGCCCATACCCAAATTTAATTAAACTTCTCTCTGCAACTCTAGAGGAAACTGATTTCCCTCATTATTGCTTATGTGGATAATATGTGAAATTAATTCTCCTTCACTAAGTTATCACTGCATTGAGCAGACAACACAGATATAATGTTATTAAAAGTAATGAAATGGGTTCATCAGCAGTAACGTTAATGTTTTGTGTCATTGCAATCTCATGTGCAGTTTAGGGCAGAATTATTCAGCTTTGCAGCAGCAAGATGCAGAAGGTCAGCTGCTCAAAGGTTTGCAAAGGTTTTGTCTTTTACACAGAGTTTTCTGTAAACGGAAAAGGGAAGCAAAAAATGGATTCCTCTTCCTCTCTGTGGGAGGTGAAAGGAAGATTCCTGCAGTAGCCCTATAGGTCAGGAGTGCTGTCCCGGGGTTGCCTTTCCTAGTAATGAGCCACAGGTTTTCACTGAGTTTTCAAGGTCTCAAGGTTTGTCAGGATTAATTTGTCTGAACCTTTCTTTAACTCTGTTTTAACAAAGCATGTGTTAGCCATAAGACTAGTGTGTCTAATGAACAGTGCTAACAAGTATTATCAAGTAGTTATGCTGTGGTGAATTAGGTATTTATTACTCTAATATAGCAATGTACTCTAGAGGAGAAGAAACCTGGTACAGCAGCAGGTGTCTTGAGAAGTGGAGACACAGGATGTGGTGTAGAGGAGTAGGCAGAGGATGGTAAGAGATAAGAAAGTGGCCGACACTGGAGACCCTAAGAGAGTAAACTGCTCACCTTGACACTATTACAGAAATGAAGCTATGGAGTTGAACAAAATGAGGTTTAGGTGTATCAAAGAATAAGGATTTAACACCCTTAGAATATCTCATAAATTCAGATGCAATGTCCAGCTGCAGACCAAGAAAAAGCAAGATACAACAGCATGTTGAAAACTTATAAAATGGCCTCTAGTTAATCCAAATAAATAACTGCATAAAGGAGAGAGGAAGCAGAAGCTGTTGATGTTGACACCATGATTGTCCCAGAACAGGATTCAAGATGCTAGTGTCTTGTAGTCTGGTATACACACCCCAGCTGTTGTCACAGGACAAGGACTGCCTGAAAGCACCTGGAAAAATGTCTGGACTGTATCTGAACAAATCTAACTCATTAGATGATTCTGGTAGGCAGTGTAAAAATAAAGGATCACAGGTAATTATCGAAGCTGAACTGTTAAATCTATATTCTTGTAATATGTTTGGGGGAGAGGCTAGAAAATCATAGCAACCAAGGTAATGACAGCTTATTTAGTCTTAAACAGAGAGAAACTCAAAAGTAGAAGATCATGCAGCTACATGATCAACAAAGCTATTCACAACTTATGCTGACCATCTACCCCAGAAAGCAATAAATATTTAAGACAGTAGTACCATGGAGGAAACATATCCTCTAATTCCTAGCGCTGTGCAGAAAGCTGAGCCCAACTTGACACCATTATTTGTGGAAGCCAGACCACTTGTAAAGGCTTGGACACAGTCACCAGCTGTAGTGAGTATCTGGCATCCTCGAGTCTGTGGTGAAAGCTGAAACTGGACCAAAGCAGCAGGGGCTTTTCTTAGTGTGAATGTGTCTGCAGAGTATGTGCATGGTAAAATATCAATCTTGGAAGAGAAACCACTAACCACCTGCTACGCCCATCCCACTAGGTAAATAAATTTTACATTTTATGTCAGTGAGGTGTGGTTAAAGCCTTGGGGCTGCTAAGGACACTTCCCATGACCATTTACAAAGCCCCTTCACAGCAGGCAGCTCCAGTGAGCCAGGAGGTCCCTGCTTGGCTCCCCACACACCCCACTCACACACAGTCAAACCAGGTTTCCTTTCCAGTTGAACCCCAGGTTTCCCATAGCAGAGTTTCAGATGTCTCGTTCCATAAAGCAATTCAGTCATGGTGCAGTAACACAGAAACAGCCTGAGCTGGTGCCTCCAAGGAACCTCACAACAAAGGAACCCCATGGCTTTTGTCCCCTCACAGTCCAAGTGCACGCAAGTTTCACTCTTCCTCTGGAGTCCTCCACTCCTTTCTACAATAGATCTGAACTAATAATAGTTCTTTGATTGCTCTATTAAGATTTTGTTCTTCCTAATAATAAATTCAGAATTTATATATAAGATGTGGTTTCGTTTTGACCATAATAAAATTTTGAGTATAAACACTACCCCTATCTCTGCTTACATTCTACACACTGACCCAACAGACATAGGAAAGGATAGCACATTGATGTAAGGTAAAAAATTAAAGAAACTTGCAGCATAAGATTGAATGGAAAAAAATTGGCTCAGTGAGGTCATGTTGTTCATTCCCTCTTAATGTAATAGTTAATTTATTTCCTCTTAATAAGACCTCAGGTAAAGAAAGAAAAATCCCCCAAATTCCAATGCAGATTGTTTTTATGAGATAAATTTGAAGGACGGCATTTTAAAGAAAGCTACAATTCTGCTGGGATGTGAGAAAGATTTTGTAATTTCACAGAATGGGTTTTTTTCTGGTGTCAGTAATACGACAGTCCTTTTTCCTATTCACACAATGATGTGATCAGCTGGTTAACAGTGCTGATGCTCTCAGGCCTCTATTACGTACAAATGGCAGATAAATAAATTTATCTGCAAAGATCCTTGTGAAGTAACAGAAAGAGAACTCAACAATTAAACTTAAGGGCTGAGATCAACATGTAAACTTGTACTCAGTTTCTCAGACTTCTTACTTTGATATTTTACCCTGAAGAGTTAAAGGTGATTGTAACGGTCTAGACAAGGCTGGGAGATGTGAATCCACTTTGATCACCTTGATAAAGAGAGAAAAAGAAGGCTTAATCTGCTGATCAGCTGGAGACAAAAGAAGTAATTTCTCATAGGTATGATCAGATGCCTTTTGGATATCTGATTGTGAGATCTGGAAGATACCCTTCCACTCCTTGGTCTGTAGGCCATCTTGGACAGTTCAGAACAGATGCTACCAATCACAACAAAACCAATCCAAAACAGATTTCCTCTTCCTGTGAAAGGGATATCTGCTGTTTTCCTTTCTGTCTTGCCTTACTGGTGTGTAAGCTGTTTATGGAAGTACTCCTATAATTTCTGCTTTAGGTGCCTAACTTAGGTTAATAGAAAAAGGTAAATGCTTCCAGAGTATAATCCATAGCAAAAGTCATAGCATTTAAAATATCATGGTGTTTCCTGGTGATTTGCAAAGCTATATCCTAGTCCTAAGATGTAAAATTCTTCTCTATATATCAGAAGCAGCCTGCAAGTATGGTTTTTAGCTCTGGAATGTGGAAATGTTAGGAATGCTGCTACCTGCTAATTCTTAAATTACTGAACTGAGAAAATTAAGGTGAATCTAAATTCATGTCAAGGCACATATGTTTGTGGCTGGACAGACAGAATGTGTTGAACAATTACTTATGGCGATGCCATGATGACTTTTGTCTTTTCTTTTATACCCCTGTTATACCTTTTTGCAACTTCTGTATTCTTGGTGCTTTTGCCTACATTCTTGGACTTGTTTGTTAAGCTAAGAGACTAAACATTTTACAGGCTTTGTAGTTAGGGTGCCAGTGTGCCCAGGCCCCAAGGTCCTCTCCAGAACACATTTTGTAAACTAAGATAGAACCATCCAGGGGAAGGTTCCTTAGAGAGGGGGGCTCATTCGAGCCTCTCATTGGGGAATTTTTGATAGATATGCTAATTAGTAAGACCTAGAATGTAAGACCAGATATAGAGGAGGGATTGCAGTGGCCATTGCGGGGGTGCATGGAGGTGTATTCGACCTGGTCGTGGTGCACCTAAGGATCCTTACAATAAATACCAAGGTAATACCCTTTTCCCCTTCTAACCGTGTTCGCCTCTTGATTTTAAGACCAGGAAAAGGCATCAATGGAAGTTAATCCTGGCCAAACTCCAGCAGGTATTTATGTACTACCTGCCTGAATTCCCCCTGTAGTTTCAATTAAATTTTATCTTCACTTCCTCCTCTTAAAACAGTACTGTGTAATATTGCTGTCCCAGAAGGAGTTGCTATTCTTTCAAGGGAAACTGTATTTCAGCAGCAAGCCCAGGAATCTCTGTAGTGTCTCTGAGAAGTTCTAAGTATCCTTCTGGGTACATGCTTCTATAAAAATGCAAAGTGTAACAGTGTGCAATGCTACCACTCAGCTATTCATAAAAAGGAAAAGGAAAGTAGGTCAGTGTGTGAAGAACAAGGGACATTGGGAATGTTCCCAAATGCAGCTTCTGCCTAATCCAAATGAGGCCACTAAGTATCCCAACAGAGGTCCTCCTTTTTTTCTTTAAGGATGCCAGACAGCATCAACTAAGAGGTGTAGGGCACCAAAACTTTGATTTTGATTCATGTATCGAGTGGAAATGTAAATAGATTTACCAATAATCTTACTGACTCTAAGATGTTAGAATTGCTCTAGAGAAAAGCTATATTAATACGAGTATGGATGTCTCTTCTTAATATATCTGTAGGCACTACATACATCCATATACCATAATGCATATAAGGCTTCTTATGGATTCTTGGGTTTGTTAGCTTTGGTTTTTTTTTTTTTTTAGATGGCTATAATAGTAATAATGACCTCAGTTCTGGGCATTTCCTGAGGACTAATGACCAGCTGGGATTAATGACCTGAAATGTAGCCACAGGCCATCAACTCATCCCAGCCAGCTATTAATCCTATGGAACTACCAGTGCCTCTACTGTTATTGCTTAATTTAGTCTCCCTAATTTCAGTGTAGCTTTAAAAACCTTGCTGCAGCCACTGAGCAGCTCTGTATTTTATTACCCCTGCATTTCTACTGCTGAGCACAGGTTGTTTTCCTAGCTGCTGATCAACTCTAAACACTGAATAGACTTTATTAAAACTTGGTTATCAAGCTGCTGAGCATCTCCAGACATCTAAATATTTTATGTGTGTTTGCTTTGAGTGGCCCTGAGCAATTAATACATTGTTTCATTAGGAGGGCTTTTTACTAACCACTAAGTGACTCTAAACACCTAATATATTTCACAAGAAGTTTGTATTCCAGCCATTGAGCACCTTTAAACACTAAATTGGCGTCATACATTTAAGAAAGAAATCACTCGATGTTATACATTTCTCACAAGTAATTTCCTGTCTCTACCCTTCTAAACATTATTCTTTTATTTTATGGGGGTTTTTTTTCAGCTGATACATTCCTATTTAGCTTGTTGGACCTCCGGTACTTTTCACTGAAAAGCTTGGAGCATCACTGGAATTGGCTTTGCTTCATTTCCATCATCGAATACAAAGAAAAGATGGCCCACAGGAGGCAACGCAGACCCCAGTTTCCTTTTGGCAACAAATTAAAGGATTAGAAAATATTTGTGTTGTTCTGACCAAGGCAGTAATTCAGACTTTAGACTTGAAAATAACCAATGGTGTATCCCTGCATATACAACCACCAGCAGCATGACAATCAAAATGACACTGATTCAGTAGGTGCTCTTAATCATGGTTATGGGTCTCCAGCCCAGTGCTGTCAACACCAAGATTGGCCAACATCTGCTCTCAGGCATTTCAGCACACAGACCTCCACACCGCTGTACTGGGTTTGTGTGCCAAGGCTTTGGTAGCAGGGGGGCTGCAGGGGTGGCTTCTGTGAGAAGCTGCCAGAAGAGCAGTCACCATGTCCAACAGAGCCAAAGCCAGGTGGCTCCAAGGTGGCCAAGGCTGGGCCAATCAGCAGTGGTGGTAGTGCCTCCGGGATAATGGATTTAACAAGGGGGAAAAGTTATTGCGCAGGAACAAATCGCAGCCAGAGAAGAGAGTGATAATATGTGAGAGGAATAACTCTGCAGACACCAGGGTGAGTGCAAAAGGAGTGGGAGAAGGTGTTCCTGGTGCTGGAGCTGAGATTCCCCCACACCCCCGGTGCAGGCCATGGTGAAGCAGCTGTGCCCCTGCAGCCCATGCAGATCCACAGTGAAGCAGATTTGCACCAGCAGCCCATGTAGAGCCCCACGCCAGAACAGATGGATGGTCAAAGGAGGCCACGACCCTGTGGGAAGCCTGCACTGGATCAGGCTCCTGCCAGGACATTCAGACACCTGGAAAGATTAGCCCAAGCTGGAGCAGGTTTGCTGGCAGAACTTGGGACCCCACAGGGAACCCACACTGGACCAGCCTGTTCCTGAAGGACTGCACCCTGTGGGAAAGACTCACGCTGGAGAAGTTGGTGAAGGACTGTCTCCTGTAGTAGGGACCCCACACTGGAGCAGGGGAAGAGCGTGAGGATACCTCCCCTTGAGGAGGAGGGAGTGGCAGAGATAAGGTGTGATGAACTGACTGTGACTCTCATTTCCCATCTCCCCATTCTGCTGGTGGGGAAGAGGCAGAGCAATCAGGAGTGAAGCTGAGTCTGGGAAGAGGAAGGGGTGGGGGAAGATGCTTGTAAGATTTGGTTTTATTTCTCATTGCCCTACTGTGATTTGATTGGTAATAAATTAAATTAATTTTCCCCAAGTCACGTCTGTTTTACCCATGACAGTAAATGCTGAGTGATGTATCCCTGTCCTTATCTTGACCCACGAGCCTTTCATTGTATTTTCTCTCTCCTATCCAGCCGAGGAGGGGAGTGATAGAGCAGCATTCATGGGCATGTCTTCAGGAAAAAATTACTAAGGAAAATTTTAAAAAAAAATTTAAGGGGTAGATGAAAAAAAAATTTAAAAGATGAAAAGCAGATTTCCATTTTTTCTAAAATCATTTGAAAAATTTCTCCTAAGACAGAATAGGCCCATATAACCAAGTAAACTCCTCTTTTTCAATTGTTATCTCATAGGTAATGTTTTTAAAGCTCAGCCTGACCACACACACCATCTGTCTTCTAACATAATATGTAAGTATTCTCTCTAATCATATCCGTTGGATTAACTGAATTCAAAATATAGGTTATATCATTACCTTAGAAATGATCCAATTTGATGGCCATGGTATAGAATTGTATCCAGTACAAATTTAGACATATTTTATCAAGATGGACCAGGAGTGTTTTGATTTGTCTAGGTCTCCTCAGGCACTCCTGGTATTCAGCAGTTCTGTGTTGGTTCTGCAGAAAGAACGGCAAAGCAATTCTTACATTCAAATGACATCCAGTGCACTATATTTCAAAACTTAGCAATAAGATCTTGTCTTATAATATTTGGATTGCTAGTTATGCACCAGCCTCAACTGCAGTATCTGTCTTTGTGCAGATACACCAGGGCATGAGCTAAGGAATGAGCTAGTATGGGAGAAACGAATGGAGATTATGGCGTGTGAGTGGAGATTATACTTGGATAACTCCAATGCTTTCAGTTCTCTGCATAAAAATAATTGACTTTGGGTGCTCTGGTTTGGCATACTTGTAACTCACACTGGTATCATTCATCCGTGTAGCTGAGTTTGTGTATCTGTGTGCAGGACTACATACAAGAACACACTAGAATTTCACTTTTAAGCTTCCAATCACTATTACTTTCCTGAAGCCCTGTCAAAATTACCTGGTTCCCAGGAATCAGCTCTGGAACTGCAGACTGTTACCTTTGGATCTGTCTTATGTTACAATGTAAGATGTGACCAGAAGTAAGTATTCTATGACCATCTGCTAAAACCAGGTAGGGCAGGGTTCTTTGTCTCTTCCATGACACATTCCTGATAACTTCCTCCAGGAGATATCTTCTGTTAATGGCCCATCCAGCCTCACTGCATGACTCGTAAAATTACATCATCTCTTGTGAGATGCTCCGCCCAGGGGGAGGAACCAAGCATTCCCACCTGGATATAATCTGAGGTTTGGAACAGTGCAAGCCACCCTTACCTACTGGATTCCCAAAGGACAAGAGCTACCACTGGACCTTCAGGTGAAGACCAGACCCTTCTACAGGATCAGTGCTTCAACATGGTGTCAGGTTGTATCCTGACTCTGTCAGTGTTCTTGTACTATTGCATTTATTTTAATTTTCCTATTAAATTATAATTCTGACTTGCAATCTCCCACTGCTTTGTTTTCAAACTTTTACAGGACCAAATCTATTTTGGGCTATTCCTTATGGGAGGTTTGTGTTTGGGTTTTTTTTTTTTTACCTTCCAGGCACTGAAAACCAATATATTTCAAAGCTGAATCACAATTTTTCTTTGGCATGCATATTTTATTTTGCATACACATGTGGTTAATATTTTATCATGCAGTTAATATTTTAAGTTTAGAAAGCCTAAAATAAACACAACAAAAATCAAAATCCAAGTTAAGACCTTTAAAAATAAAAGGTATAATGAAATATAAACTGACCCTCAATTCTGTAAATACAGAAGCATAACTGTGTTGACTTTGGGTGAGGTTCAGTTCAGAGAGGATGAATGCAATATATATTTCAGCAGGAACTGCAAGCATCGGAGTTACTGCCAGTTATAAGTGAAGTGAGTCCTATGATAATCAAAATCATAATTGAAGAATATACTGTCATGAGAGCAGTACATTATTCCCATGTTAAAGAGGAAAATACATTATTCTTGTATTGAAAAGGATGTCTGCATCTTTTCTCTTACTCTGACTAATGCTCCAAATTTTTATGTACTTAACTCTTCCAATGTTACAATTCTTGGACCTTTATTACAAAGACATGTCTGCTGCAACAAAATAAAATGAAAAAAAGAACATACAATTTTACATTCAAAAAGAGAGTTGCACTGTTTAAGTTATTTTTTCGGCAATATCTGATAAAATATGTTTTACTAATACAGTCTTCAGTGTTGGTTTTTAGTGGAGGTTTCTATATATAGTTCTGAAGTAGGTCAAAAGTTCCTTTGGATGTGTGCATCCTAACAAATCAACAAAAAAAAATTTGCACTGTGATGCGGTTTCTGGGGAAAGCCATACATTTCACAAGTTCCCTGTGTGTGATGGCGTTTTGTGAACTTAAGAGTACAACAGCTGCACTGATAAAATATATAAATAGCAGAGATTTGCATGTTGTCTCTGGTAATTAAATTTCATAGGACTGCACTAGAAAAAGAACATATACCTCATTTTGCACAACCCAGCAAATCAAAGACGAACTTCTCATCAAAAACACTTCTTTTAAAAGTAGTCATTTCTGCACAGGCTAAAAACCATTTTCCATCAGTACACTGGCACATCTCTGTGTGATGTCATTTGTAATATTTATTATTTAATAAAGACCTGTTCTTTATTTGTGAACTCTTAGGAAAAAGCTCATGATCAGAAAGCTGAGATTTAAATTCTACTTTCCATCCAGTTAATAAATACAGAAAAGATTTTCCCACTGATTTTCCACGATTTGCTGTACTGCAAACAGTTCTGTTGTATCTAATTGACACGGTCTTAAAGGATATGAAATAGACTGTTTGTGAATATCACCTGAAGTTAAAGTAGAGATTTCAAACAACCTTTTCTTTCCCTAAAATATTGTTCCTCCTACAAAGAGATGTTTAACAGAGAAGATCTCAGTCTTTTCACTTTCTCCATTCATCAGTATGTTTCTCAAAGCTTTTGTCACTCTTGCTTTTTTTTCCTCTTTTCCATTATATAGTTCTCATTTACCTTAGTCCTTTCCTCTTGCTATCTTAAAATTTTTCCATCTAAAAAAAACAAATTACACAGCATCTGCTTCTTAAGACTTTCTGAGATAACAGTGGTCTCAGTCAGCCATTCATTTCTTAAAATCCTAGATTAAACTTTTGCAAATATAATGCCTCTGGAACACATCTTCCCCTTGGGTTCTGCACAGGCTGCTCTTTGTTCAAATTGGACACATGTTAAGTCTTGTCCTGGGTCACAAATGGAAATTACACCAATACTGTCTTCACATTTTCACAATGCTAAAAATAGCAGCATTACTCCACGGTTTAGCATGACAGTTGACGTATCTCTTGGAAATATCCCAGAGTAGAAGACAGTTGGAAAGAAGACAACCTTGCAACCAGAAGCAGCGCTAGCACATGTAGAAGACACAAGTGGTCTCTTGTTTCACAGGGTAGTACCAACTCTTGATTTTGGCATGAATTTTATAAAATCTTAGAATTACTCCTTTAAAAGGAAATGTTTGATGGCTTTGTAACACCTCTCTTCCAGACACATCCCAGGGTAGTGAAGGCACTCCTAAGGCACTTGGGTACCCCTGAGCTCTAGTTAACCTCATTGTTAGCTACAGGTGTTGTCTGTTTTCGTGCCCTCTGTTTTACAGTTGTTGCCATGCCTAGGTACAACCAATCTTTTTTCACTCCTTTAGTGGTTCGAGCGAGGCTTGGGAAATACTGGCATGAAAATTCAGACCTGTTTATGCAAAATGTTTCCAAGGAAACCATGAC
Organism: Machaerirhynchus nigripectus; assembly: GCA_013397975.1. Classification (NCBI taxonomy): domain Eukaryota; kingdom Metazoa; phylum Chordata; class Aves; order Passeriformes; family Dicruridae; genus Machaerirhynchus; species Machaerirhynchus nigripectus. The sequence continues at coordinate 568,115 of VZRQ01005644.1, forward strand.
TCCTTTGCATTTCCTTCTCTGGAAATTTGTTTATTCCTTTAGAGTACCAGTGTAGCAGGTTGTGACCTGCGTGTAGCCTAAAATGCCCAGTCTTGTCAAGGAGGGTGTTACAGGTGAGAATGAGTACCTTGGAAATGGAAGCAGTAACAAGGTATAATGTGCTGAGTTAGAGTTTGAAAACTGCTAAAGCACTATTATTAGTTTCTGAGCCCAGCAAACTCTCATAAATGTGCGAGCAATCAAGCGTACAACCTGGTAAACCCTTAGGTGTTAGCAACTGTGCTGTTTGTAATTTGACCATCGTTGTATAAAATCCACTCTGCCTTAGTAAAAATTACTGATCCAAATTCAGAAGTGAAGAAAGCCACCAAATTTTCTTCCTTTGTGGAAAGAGCAGGTGAGCATTACACTCCTTTTAATTCAATGCACCTAAGGTCATCAATTCATGTGCTAAATAGAAAGGCTATCTGATGACTTGAGCTTGACCACCAGACTACTTAAACTAGGTCTCTTAAACTGGGAGTCATACATAGGTCACTGTTGTCCTACCATTCCCAAGGTTTTCAACCATGTTGCAGGCTGAACGCAGTGCATTTGTAGTAAACAGTTCCCTCCTCATTTTTATTATGTAATTTTTAGCTCACAGGTTAAATGTCAGAGTACTGTGTCACGAGCTATCATCAAATTATTTTAAAGTGAAGAATAATTATTTTTTTCCTTATTGAAATATTTGCATAATAAAAATGATCAAGGTTAGAATCTACAGATTTTTTTCCCAGAAATATCTTAGATTGTAATAAATCCTGTGATTTCCAATACTCTGCAGGTTCCCCACAACCTGTTCTTTTCCACGCCTCCATTTAACAAGTCTTCTTTGTGGGGATTTAGAAGCATCCCTTACAGCACAGTCCATAAAACTTTCCATGAGAATCAAAAGCTAGAGAAGGAATTTGGAGAAAGCATCAGGAATATAGTCGGCACCTAGAGGACTAGAATTTTTATGCCTGTTTTATGCCTGTTTAAAACAGTTTTTCTAATTTAAGACCAGCTTATTTTTATGGGCATGAGTCCTAGCTGGCAATTATCCAGCATTCAGTCCATGGAAAACTTTCTTTTTGAAAAAAGTAAAGGAGTGATCAGTGAGCACAGCAGTGAGATTAGCTCAGTTGGTTGGAGCATGGTGCTTATAACCCCAAGTTTGAGGGTTTGATACCCATATGGTCCATTCACTTACAGAGTTGGACTCAACGATCCTTGTGGGTTCCTTCCAGCTCAGAATATTCAGTGATTTCTTTCTGTGATTTATTTCTTCCTTCCCCCTATTGAAGCAATTGCCCTTCCACAGCTCCTGCCTCCTAACTCGTGCCAGAGACTGTGCAGAGGGTGCCACCTCTAACCAAGACCCCGAATTTCTGCACTCAGCTCTTGCCTTACACCAGATTTTAGCAGAATAGAAAACAACTATAATTTGAGATGGGCCTCAAAGTAGGACATCTGGTTTGACTTGCATCTGGAAGGAACAACAGTTCAGCCAAAAAAAAGTTAAAGCTCTTGTGATATAATTAAACACATCTGTGAGAAGAGATGTATTGAATAATATGAAAGGTTCAGTAATATTGGGCTAGGAGGACTCTCAGGAAATGAGGCAGCTAGTCAAGACAGCCTTGAACTCTGGAGAAGAAAGATCTGTATGTACAGAATGCAGATTTCTTATATATACTTTAACTGAATCACAGAAGTGAATGTATGTGCCAAACAAAGTGGAAAACCCAACCTTTGAGGAATCAATGTAAAGACGAACAAACAATAGCCGTTGGAAAAATAAAAACAAAATTTTGCAGAAATTTAATTTTAAAAGTATGAAGACCAAGAAATTCTATAAGAAAATATTGGGTTTTTCTGGTATGCAAGTTTCTGCACAAGAACTTGCATGAGATCCTTTGGAATATTACTGAGTGGCAGTCAATATTAAAGTGCCGATCTTACCTTTCCTATAATCATTTTAAGCTTTCTTGTCCTAGGTAATACATTGAGGCTCTGCTACAAAGTCAGATTGTCAAAAACAAAGGTGCCAAAATCCTGTTACAATAGGAACAGGATACAGGGACAGGATATCAGAGTGCTTTTACAGAAGTTATTCCTCTTAGAACTGAAAAATTAAATTTCAGATACTGAGGATGGAAATAATTAAAGGAAAATATCTTATGAAGAAGTACTGAAAAGGTTATGGCCTTTACATCATCACAAACATGTTCTGGCACAAATCCTTTCAAAATATATGTTTAATGTGTAACAGTGAGAGAGCAGCTGAACAAGATGAAACAAACTAGAATGAGGAAATGTGCAAAGAGCTTTTATTGTTGAAATCCCTTGATATTAAGAATGTTAAAGATCCTTCAGTGCAGTTTATTATGTGTTTATTCTTTCTGTCATTCTGTAACAAATGGAAACTTTTTAATTTTTTCTGAAGCTTTTAGCATTTAGGTTTATGTAACCAATCCAATAAAACTGACTGAATCACACTTTGTACTGTACTTTGTCATTACACCTTACCAATACCTCTGTAATAGAATCCCATGAACATTTTATTTGTTTGTTTTGTTTTAAATAGCAGGATCCTGGATTAAGCACATCTGCATGTTGAGAGAACGATTCAAAACAGAGTAGGAAAGTCTGCAAAGTCACAGTTGTGGGGTGGTAACCAGATTATGTTTATATTTGTAACTTTTATTTTGTCTCTTATTTCTCTCTCACTACACTCTTTCTCATGAGAATTCAGACATTACGGTTTGATTTGTTCTCTATTTGTGCAAAAGAAGGCAAACTATGGCTGGGAATGATGCTGCAGCAGCACTGACTAGGATCTCTGAATGCTTTAATGTGATGCCCAGAAGAACTTGCTTCTGGGAACATCAGGCAGAGAAATAAAAAACATGAGTGATTAAAGCACATTTCCTCTTTGGAAAGTTATTGTATAAACATGGAAGTGCTTTATCCAGCAGATGTGTAAACTTTGTGTCTTTTGAGCCATTATATCTGCTTATCTAACAAATATTATTTATTTTATTTTATTCCCATGAAACAGAGCAATCTGGGGTGTATATAAAAAGTTAGAACAAAAAGTTAATCCTGACTTGCATATGATTAAAATGAATTTTAACTGAGGGACAACTCTGAAATATTCAGTACATACACATACTACATCCTAAGCATGTCAGCAGTCCCAGGGAAATCATTGTATAAGTATGCATTAACCAGTGACTAGGGAAACATTCAAATATCATAGAAGAGGTTACTGGTCTTTGTTGAAGTAGATAAAGTAATAGCTTTGGAATGCAGAACAGTTAAGACAACAATCTAACATGAGAAACATTTATACTGCAATTAGAAAAAGAGACTACTTCTTCACAAAATAAACTGAATAAATCTGAAGAGAAAGAAAGAGGAAGAGCATAAGTAAAAAAATTTGCAATACCATCTTTTAGACTGCAAACATACTTGCAGGTGACCAAATTTCCAACAAGGCTATTTTTCTGTTCACTAACATCAGAATTTTTGACCTTCTCACTATTACATATATTGATGGACTGACTATTTTACATCCTCCTCACAAAGTAACAAAATTAGAAATGGAGAAGATTGAAAACAGCTAACACACCAAATAGAAAACACTGAATAGGTCAAAGTCATAAGACTTTGCTGCAATCCTTTCTGGAATATATGCAGAGGCAGAGCAGTCCATGATTCATTTCTGTGTTAATCATTGTAAAAATTCTGTGAAATGTCAGTCTATGAACACATTCCCACAGCAACATCACTTTGTGAAAAAAGGAAAGTAAAAAGGCAATCCATACTTACGGAATTTACAGTACACTTAAAACTGACTAATTCTTTAGTCTATCTATACACAAAATGACAGGAATGAGCTATGAAAACCAAAACAGACTGAAATTGATAATTTTCCTGTGCACCTTCCAAAGAACTGTCAAAGTCTTCGGACAGAAGCCTCTTCTTATTGGGAATACAGAGCCCTTGGCTACTCATTCTAATTAAAATGTAATTAGGTAAGTGTAATTAGGTAATAATACCACTCAAAACACTTAGCCTGTTTTCCACAATTGAATCCACAGTTGAGCTCACTATGGCATAAAATTCTGAACTCAGATCTCCTGACACTAATTGCCTCTTCACCCCAATTTAATCTGACGTGTAGGCAGAAGCCTAGAGCTGCAAGGAATATTTATAGTATGAACTATGAAAGGTATCTGGGAAGAACATCCATGACCCATGTGGTAGATGTGCAACAAAGGCAATGTAAATATTGGCTGCTACAACAAGTATCTACTTCATAGAAACAAATCTGGTAATTTCAAGGAAAGATGAAATATCCCATTTAGTCCTTGAGGCTTCCTGTCACATTCTTTTAGCCATATGAAAGACATATAGGTGTTTTAAGGTAGTCTTTTTCACTGCCTCTGTAGTCAGCAAAAAGAGGTAGGAGATCAAACAATCACACAAGTGTAAAGTTTAAAACAAAGGGAAGGAACTGCTTTCTTTCTCAACCTGGACTACCAAGAAGAGACGGCAAAAATGAACTTTGACTAGATGCTGATCTTCTAAGAGCAGTAAAGTGAGATGGAACTTGCCTCTGCTGAAGAAAATATCTCCAGCTACTTCCTCACCATCAGCTTTTCATGTCTAAGGCAATAATCAGAAAACTGTGGACAGCCTAAATAAAACACCATGTGACCTCTGTCATCTCATCAGAGTTTCAGGTTCACTGAAAAGACCCTCAGAAGTTCGTTCCACAACAGTGGAACTATTCTACCCTACCCAGGCCAGTCACATCACTGTCTTACCTTAGGTGCAGTCTGATATACCTGGAGCAAACCTCAGAGCTAAAGGAACACTTGTGTGCGTGTGCATGCACACACAAACACATCAATATCTGTTTGCAGCCATCTCCAGTAAAAATGCCCAGGCCCTCAGGGCACGCCAAGTAGGCAGCTCCAGTTAACACTGGCACCAACCACAAACTGGAGCAGACAGAAGAAGCTGCTATGAGCTCCATGGTCAAAAATTCCTTCAGGGCAATCTGCTGCCTTTCCTGTTTTCTTAGTCTGTACAACTATGAGTGCTGCGCATGCCTAGAGAAAAGCACCTTAATGATAAACAGCCATTCCAGTTTAATATATGCAAAATCAGGGTGCTGGTGCCATTCAGACAAGCTACAAAGAGCTGCTTGGACAAATGAACTCATCTCCCAGCCAGAATAAATGCGGTCTCTTTTATATTGTGTCATCCAGCTTCTGTGAAGCCTTCAGAGCCTGCTGAATTTATTAGTAGTTGCTAGTTATTAATGTGTGGTTGGCAGTGCAGGATCATGGTTTCCTTTTCCTGACTGCAAGTGCTTTTTCCTACCCCTTTATCATCTCACACACTCCAGCCTGCTTCTGTGGACCATTCCGAGGTCTGGCGCTTATTGCCAACATTTAAAAGGGATCAGCACCCACCTGCCACAATTACATCATGATCTGCAATGATGAATTGGCTTCTAAAGGAAAATACATGTTAAAAAAAAAATCACATAAAAAAACCACCCCAAGTGGACAATTCGTGTTCGTCTCAGAAAAAGTTTCCTGCTGAAGATGTTGTAAAATTTAAGTCAATTGCATAACGTATTAGAGGACAGCAAATGAAAACAGGGTTTTGTTTGTGATTCTGCTTTCATATGAATAATGCTCAAATGTCAAGCGCTAGAACTGAAAATGTTTGGGTACCAAGAAAAGATATGGTTTCATTATAACTTTTGAAAAATCAAACAATAAATATATGTTATGTATCTTCGTACTTTTTGCCCTCTCCAGGATGTTGAACAATATATTCACCTTAGCTGGCCCTAGTTTTTATCATTCCTTGAAAATGCAATCATATGCAAAAACATATTGATATCAAGCATGCTGCTCACTAATTAAATTTAGAAATCATTAGAAATACTTGACATTAGAAGATTTAAATTCATTTTTTGAATCCTAATGAGTACATTTTTTAATCTAGTATTGTGTGTATTTCTCTAGAGGATCTACTGAGGACAGAGAGCATTAAAAAAAGTAATTGGCTTTAAATCCCAGTAGATTAATGTTTTGTCATGATTTACACTGTCAGTTTTGTATTCAGCTCTAAGGTTGTTTTCCCCTCTCTGAATCATGTATTGATAATTGAAGTGTAAGGTTCTAACTGTTATTATAATGAAAGAAATATAAGTTAATCACCACATTAATGTCTTTTTTTTAATAATCACTTTATCACATGCCTGAACAATCTTTTGGATAAAATGACAACATTACAACATTTTCAAGAAAAACAATATCCTAAAGCATATCTTGAAAGAATAGATAGACATATTCTTCTATGACCACTGGAAAAGTGGATAAAAATTATGAAAGTCTATTACACTTTGTAGTATGTTATTTTAATATTTTTTCTGAAATTTTTTTTATGATGCTTTTTCTGAGATATTTAAAAATATAAAATCTTCACATTTTTAAATATCTCAGAAAAATCACCACCAAGCAGATTTTAAATTGCCTTACATTTACCTTTCATTTAAGTAAGAGATAAATCATAAAAAATTACACAAAATCTTTTACTAGTTAAAAAAAATATATGCCAATTTTCCATCAGTCATACCTGAGAGCCTCTAAGGTCTTCCTCTTTGAAGAAACACATTAAAGGGGTTAGAAGTTTCACAAATAAATTGGTTGGCAAGCAATATCAATGGTGCCCTAGATTGACCCCGTCTATAATTGTTTGCATATCATTGCAGTAAAAGCAACAGCGTGTTTAATCTCTGTGTGTTTATTTTGATCTATATATGGACCTTAAAGGTCAATGTGATTTACTCACATTTACTGTTGGTTATTAAAAATGCTGAATAAAGTGATGGAAAGGTGTTAGAAGACATTTGCAATTAGGAAAGAAAATGACAGTCTGCATGGAACTGCTTACTCACAGTTTTATCACAAGGGTGTTTGGGGTTTTTTTCTACTCTATTTTCACACAGCTTTATAACTCGCAGCTTGAGAGAAATATATCAAAGCATTTTTTACCTTCAGTAAATGGGTGGCAGGACTAATCTTTCCTCCCTGGATCTTACGTGATCATGACTATTGTAAAATTATGGGAAGAGAGAACACAAGGAATCCAATATTTTGCATTGTCCTGGTTTTGGGGTGGTTTGGGTTGTTTTTTTTTTCCTGAGAAGTTATATGGCATTGTTAAATTTACTGAACTCTTACCAAAACTGAGGAGAAATATCAGAGTACTCCCTAAACATCAACCCACTGAAGTCAGTAAAACAATTTCTTATTCACTTCAAGAGATTTTGATTTTCTCTCTACAGTGAAAAGTTTTCCAGGTCTCAAAACCTAACATTCAATCACAGAGAAATTGCTCAGCATTGAAATTTAAAGTTGATTTTACTTTATGATTCTGTCTTACTGTCATTTTACTCCATTAGGAAATTTTAAGTGAAATTAAAATAAGAGAAGAAATGAGGAGTTGAAGAAAAACGTCAGAATAGAAAGCATGAAGAAAACAAGAACATGAAGACAGAAAAAAAACCACAGTAAAGACCAAAAGCAGCAAACGAATGTAGGAGGAAGACAAGTCTTCAATTTGATATACCACATAAAGAAGTCTGTAACTTTAAACACATGAGTAGAGGAACAGAAATCAAAGTCCCATTCAAATCTTTGAACTAACTGCACCTCAACTGGAGCATCTTGCTGCACCAGTTCCTCTGAGAGCAATGATAATGGGAAGGACTGATCTGAGAAAACATGTTTCCAGCTCTCAAGCTTTGACCAAATCAATTGCAACATCACATTTGGAGATAAATTTTTAAATGAAAAAGTTTCAGCTTTTTAAAACAGGTTAATGCCTGGTGTGGCAAAGTAGTGCTTAGAGAACATTGTCAACATTTCTTGTCCTAAATCCAGAAGTTTCTCAAGAGCAGTGGCAATAGTCATTATTTTTAGAGATAAGACTGGATCATTCATATTCGTGTAAGTAATATATAAGTGGTCACAAATTTTCAGCTGAATTGTGACAGAACTGAGAACTCTATGAAACCATCATTTTTGCTGAGCATTTTTTCTGCCACAACTACCTAAACAAGGTTCTTCACTTGGAACTTTGTGATTCAGCACCAAAACCAGTTGATTTACTGAACCCCATCAGAATGGTTCCCGACAGAAAAATTAGGTACAAAAACCCTGTTTCACAGCTGCTCAACAAACATGGTATTTTGTACCCAGGATCTCAGAATCATGCCCTGCAACACTGACAGGAAGACCTGGAGCAATGCCATCATCTTAAGGCTTATATTTATTTACAGATTAAGGTAGTCAGGGTGGGAGTTATTTTCTATCATTTACTGGCTAATCTCCTGCATACAAAAGCTCTGGTAAGCTCCTAAGAAAGTTCCTGATGCCTACCTCCTCATTAGAGCCCCAGGACAGCAAAACATTCAAGTTCAGCTTTAAGCAATACCAAGAGGTCTAAAATATACGCCGAGGTTCTTTGCAGAATCAGGACTTGAAACTGGAGCTTTTCATGGAATCAAGAGATTTCCTGCCCTCAATCCACATTGTTAAATGCCCAGTACTGCAAATCAGCTTAGCTGATTTCACCACACAGTCAAGTTGTAATTTTTCTGTTACTTTACAGGGGGAACTTGTCTAGCAAGCATACTCAGTCATCTCTCTTGATATATCTCTTATTTTGCTAAATACCGTGAGCTACCGTGCAGCCACTCTGAGAAGCTGTATCTCTCCAGGGGGCAACAGCATTGTAAAATGCCTGTTGTCATTTTTTATATGTTCCTGTAAGGGACAAGCCCCTTTTGGCCACTAGTAAAGCTTTTGAAATTCTTTGGTTTGCTGCAGCCTATTTAAACCGTGTACGCAGGCCAGAGAGTTACTACAGTTGGATTCAGCCCTCCCAGCTAGAATACAAGCCTCACAGGGAGCTATGTGAATAATTCCTGGCTACCATCAGAGTAAGCAATTTCTGCCTTTCATCCTTGTTTCCCCAGAGGGAAAAGCAGCCTGGACAATCTGATGGATGTTTAGGTACCACATGCCTGATGCCCAGGAGCACACACAGTAGTTCTTCACTGCAGAGACCTGGAGCAGAGGGCAGACGAGGAATGGAGCAAAAGCACTGCCCTTTGCACGTCACATTTCTGCACTCTCATGCTTCTTTCAGGTCGTGTTGTCAAATACACTGAAACATTTGCAAATGGGTCTTTTTGCAGAACTAGGATAACCACAGATTTATCTATGAGCCTCTTGAACAGATTTGATTACTATCAGGACAATAGCATACCTGAGAGCAATTATTCATGGAAATGCGTATTTGGTTTTGACTAAAAAAGGTTTTTGTCACATCCAGCTTACTTCCTTACTTGCCAAGTCAACAGGAAATAAATGGACCCAATTAATAATATGAAACTGCAAGTTACACCAAATCAATTTCAACCAATTAATATTCATCTTTTTACTTCATGCACCTTCTAGCAGCTTGAACCCAAATTTTCTTGGAAAACAAAAAGAACAAATATCCGAAAGCAGGCAATTATCTTTTAGTAAGACATTCCTTATCCTAAGAAAATATACTTGATATGGTTTTTAAAATAGACCACATTCATTTTAAGGGAAATATTTCATACAAATTATGTTCTTCTAGCGAAGTTTAATTTGATTGTTTAGATGTGTCTGGGTAACTAAATGTTTTCTTTGACTTCAGAGTTCTCCCTTTTTGAAATATTAGGTGTATAATTGCTAAGTGTACTTTCCTATTTACAGAAAAATGCCACTAAAGTTCTCCTGTCTATCTATAAGCTTTTGGCAAGAGTTGATACAACTGTGGTGTAAGGTGATTAATGGAAGGCAAGTAAAGGAGTAATTAATCAAACCACATAAGAAAGCAAGAATAAAAAATGATGCAGAAACTGACAAGAAAAGTCTAAACTCCTTGTGCTTTGGCACCAATGAAAACAGACCAGAGGAAAAGGCTAAAAAGTTCATGAATGTGGTCCAGTTAATCTGTATGCACACTGCAATGCTCTTTAGTTTGGTTCATTTAAATCTGAAATTCCCTTCCCTGTTGATGTCAGCTAGTTAGCCAAGATGGTGCATTACTGTTATGATCACTGCAGCGCATATAATTTAGATTTATCTCTTTAGGGACTCAGCTCCACCCCCTGCTAGCTAATATGCTCACCATGTTTAATGATGCAAAAAATTTCCCTGAGTACAGGTTATTTATCTTTATCAGGGGCTGCTTTTGGCTGGCTGTCAGTTATCAGCCAGAATATTTGTTCCTAAATGGTTTGTACTCATCCATATTCCAGGGCAATTCTGAGGCCCATATTATCACTGATGTTTGCAATAAAAGTGTTTCAGTTCTTCAGATACACCTTAGTAATACTGATTTATGAGTCTGGACTGCCTGTATTTCTGATGCAGTGATATGAACCCTGAAATATCCATAACTGTCATGGGAGTGAAATATCTATCCAAAATCTCAGAAACAAAACCCACTTGTAGGGGTCTTGAAGAAATATGAGGAATGAAGATATTTCTTTGAATACATTTTGAGGGAAATGAGTCGGGGGTGTGTTTTTTAAACTGAAAATCAGTAGAAAATAAAATAAAATTAAGAACAGGCCAATCAAAAGAAGACAGATGAAAGTGTGAGGAAAAGGACCGGTGAGAAGGAGACAAGTCTGGACAGAGGGGTAGGGAGAATAAAAAGAAAGAAACAAGAAAAGAAAGAACTTTGATTGTACCAGATGAGTGAACACTTTGAGCCTATGAGATTGAAAATGACAGTTGGAAAAGCAGAAAACTAAAGTTTTTCACTTGAAAGTACTTTCCTGCACAGCAACATGAACTAGCACCCAGCTTAAAAGTGAGACGCAGATATCCCAAGTGGAGAAAGAGTTCAAAATACTGAATGTAGTTCTGCAGCACAGACATGAACATTATGCTGCAGTTCAAAGATGAGACCAGTGAGTCTGGCAAGTAAGAAAGACTAAAGATATGAAGTAAGTAAATTTCAATTTTTTATAGTTTTGACTAGGATGACAAAAAGGGCAGCAACTGCGTGTCAGATTTGATGTATGCCGTATAATAGGCTGGATTTTCTTTTCATGGCACGCAAACATCTGTGGCACAGAGATTCCCAAGCTCACAGCAACCAAGCCTGTTCCAAAACTGGAAGCAAGAAAGCCAGACGCGCTCTCCCCAGGGTGGCATGCTGAGATAACACAGCTTCACTGCTTCCCAGACCTGAGCTAATGCCCGAGCTATGCTGGAGAGCCACAGCAGCTTGTTCAGTGCAAGTTCAGGTGTCTCTAACAAAAGACATACTTCAGGGAGTAAGAAAAGTTAATTCCCCAGTTTAGATTCCTCACCTGTGTCTATAAAGATACAGTAACACCCAGCACCATTATTCTCTTCCTACTATCTGTGTACCCACTTTGTGAGGCAGAGCAATAGAATCATAAAATCATAGAATGGTTTGATTGGAAGAGACCCTAAAGACCATCTAGTTCCAACCCCGCTGCCTTAGACAGGGACACCTTCTGCATAGACCAGATTCCTCAAAACCAGTCACGCAACCAGAGAAATTGCCATCCATAGTTCAGACAAAATTTGGTGTTGAAGCTGGCACACAAAGGGTTGCCTTCAACTCGGGAATGTGTATAAGTGTTGACTGAACAATTTTTTTTTCTGAAGCATTCATCTAGTAGACAGGTGTTCCCTAGGGCCAGCATATGCCTGCTACATTATGGACATAAAGGATTTTGTAACCACCCACTACAGTCATTACCCTTTGTCCAAGCTTAGGCCCACATGTCCATTTTTCTGGCTGCAGTTCTGCCAGCAAAGAAAGCAGACATTCAGGAACTAAGGGAATATAGCCAGAATTCACGGCCATTTCAGATCTGCTGGTTGAATTGCTCATGTGCTTGTCTATCTTTCCCCTTGGGATTCACATTTCTCTGTAGCTCAGGGCTATGTGAGGGTAAGGATCTGTGATCAAAAACCTCTCCTTTGCCGTGTTGAAGTAGGAAGTGCCTGCTTCTTGAGGAGTCTATTAATAATAATCCATCTTTCCTTAATAAACCAGAGTCAAACAGTTAGGAACGCTGGAAATAAAGTGCGTAACGAGAGGTTCAGCAGAAGAATAAACCCCTTCATTGACTTCTGAGTAGATAAAACACCTGGCCCATTTTTGATGAATACATCAGATTTGGATAAATTTCCTGAATCCTTATGGTGAAAATGAGAATGTACCTTGGATACATGTAAAAGTGTTGCAATGGACTTTCTTGGTTTTAAACTCTTTGCAATACTGAAGCTGTTACGGGTTTAAATTATTTATGACTTTTTAAACACAAAAGAAAAAAACATTGTGTAAAATATGATTAATTTCCTTCAAAAGCCTCTTAAGTGTTTTCAGCTTACATCACGTACAAATGTTAATATCACAACCAGAAAACAGGCTGTAGAATGGAAATAGAGCACATATACTTGGATTCCACTTCTGTTGGTTTAAGATGATACATTTGTTTGATTTCTACCATGACATGCTCTTCCTGCTCTGAAGTTTTCCAGAAGTCTGGATTAATGACAAAATGATCTCCCATATAAACTTCCACAATGATAATAACATATGCTGGCATAGACAGAATACTGCTACAGTACCCCTGAGAGCCTCTGAGAGCATGAAATAAATGCACGGCACACAAAAAAGAACATAATTTGTGTTTTATTTCCAGTATTACTGAGGTAAATATGCAGGGATTTAATTAACTGACCATTTAATGCTAATAGGATGATATTTAATATTCACGTGCTATGATAAGTATTTGAAATACTCACTCTATGGTGTTAGATAAATTCCCTATTAGACCTATCCTTGATAACGTGCATATTGTTTCTGAATGCAGTTTCTGAATTATTTAGAAATGACACGTTTTTCTACTGAGACATAAAATGAACTGCCGATTTTCTGCAAGTTCTTATTACCATTAGGTCTAGACCACATTATGGCCAAATTATGGTGAAAACCCTTGAACAAAGTAATTTCACAGGAAGCTGTTAACCTGTTAAAGCACCAAGAAATACAGATCAAACTGAAATGAGTTTTAGTTGTATGCTTCTTGATTCAACTATTTAGATAATGTACTTTCATTTAGATCAGCAGCTATACGAGTGAAGGATAATAGCCTTTCTTGTGCAGGTATAATGAGACATCAGAGCTGTGGTACAGAATAGCAGCAAAGAAGAGAGGAAAAAAGAAGTTCTGATGCCTGCAGTTTTCTTGTGACAGACCTTTTTTGAGAGAATATGACTATGGAAGCAACAAGTATTTATGTCAGACACTTTCATGCAGCTGGAAAACATGAATCTGTCACCTGATGAAAACTGATTACGGGCCATCAAGCTCAGAAGTGGAAATTCTATGCTATTGAGAGAAAAAAATGCACAACATAGAGGAAGATATTTATGCACATGACATCTCTTTTCTTAAGCAAAAAATAAGCAAATTTTCAAGTTCAAGTTTCTTCTCTCCTCCATCCTATTGTACATAAAATCAGATCAAAAACTTTAAAGGGTGGATGAGACAATGTAAGCTTACTCTTCACTCTAAACTTCTTCAAACTATCTCTAACATGTCTTCAAAAAAATCTAGTTCAAACTGGCATGTTATTTTCCAGTGGTAAAATACCTTCTTTAAGTACATTAATGTATATGACAATAGTGAAAATCTGATTTTATTTTCTTTGTGTATTTACATTGCAGCTTAAGCACGCGTTTTTCTACTTCCCTAATTCACTTTAGTTATAGAACAGATGACCTCAAAACAATGTAGAAATACTTCTGGCTTGCCCGATTTTTATCTTTTGTATCAAAATTTGTACACATGACATATACTACTCCAAAAATACTATTGATCTTGACCCTGGAACAAAGAAAAAATCCTGGGAAACTTAAAGGGAAATTTAAGACTGTACTTGAAATAACTCCATACAGAAGGATTTTGATGAATGAAGTCCTTAACCTGTGATGATATTAACAACTCCATTACTATAAGAGTGCTATTAGCAGAGCCAGCAAAAAATGCAGCATTTCTATTTTTCAAGACCCTTCACTATTTCAAGATTTTTCTTCACTGAAAATGAAATTAAAATTTCTATTTTTAGAATTGAATACCAGGTGGACTGCATCCATTCAGTTGCCTTCAATGGGTTTATTATTTTGTTTGGTTACTCATTTTTTCATCCTATACCAATGGCAGTAAGTTGTTATATATCATTCAAGGCAGGGCACAATATGATGCACAATATGTTAACTGTGCACCCCTCCTGGTTTGCTGGGTTACATCAGATATGTGTGCAAATTTAGCATACTACATAGGGGGTCTACGTGTGAGCTACTCACATAGATATTGTCCTTTTTGTAAACAGAAAGAGCAGCTATGACACACAATCTGTTTAACCTAATTTATATGTTTACTTACTTAGCAATGCCATAGATCAAACCCTAGGAATGCCTGTTTCTTTCCACTAACCAGCATGAGCAATTTTGCACTGCTCTTGGTTTCGTGTCATAGGACACTTCAAATAATTTGTACCTTGGCTTTACTTCTTTATTCTGTATTATTAAAGTATTTGCAAAAATCATTACAAGAACAGCAGCTACACAGATATTTCAGGTAGCACACTTTTTATTAAGTTATTTCTTTTCTGTCTCAAATCTATGTTTCAATAGAATAGTCTAGTGCTCAGCACCTTGAGCAAAAAGAGGACATCTAACTTCTGTATACTAACTGAAGTCTGCCTATTTCATAAGCCCAGGAAAATTATTGCAGGAGTATTGAGACTGCTGATATTTTTTCTTATTGTTGCTGTTGCCATCATTATTACAGGAAGCCAAGGTGAGACCTGGACCCTGCTTGGACTCAGCACTGCAGAATAAAGGACAGACCGAAAGACAGAGCTGGTGGCACTGCTGAATAGAGCAGACAGGAATCCCAAATTTTTCAGTCTCTAAGACAGGAGGTACATCTTTTTCTGTTGCATAAAGGATTTGAATAAACTTTTATCTACTGTATTTCATATGAACTTCAGCTGTTGGGGAGGGCTATTATTCTTCTTCTTTCGAGGTAGGCATGACCAGAAAAGAAAAAAGGAAAGACACAGAAAAACTCTCTGGTGAATTAGAAGGATATATTGCATGTTACTATTAGCATTATGCCTTTTCTTTTAGGAAGAAAACACTGAGAGAAAAAAGCATTATGAGATTTTCTTCAAAATACCCTTAGAAGCTATGAGAGATACAAAATATCACAACAATGTATTAGAGGCGACAATACTGTACAGGAGATTGTCTTGATAGCTTACATAAAATTGAAAGTTCATGCTCTCAGATACAGAAAACAGATGAAAGAATTATTTCTGTGTAGTGATAAATAGAAATACAAGTAAGCCTACCTGTCTGGCAGTACAAAGCTGGGAATAGGAAATAAAGGAGGACCTTCACTTTAGTAAGTGATCTGATGTTCCGAAACTACCAACAGGCTGGCTATCTATCTATCTATCTATCTATCTATCTATCTACCTATAAAGATGCATTGCAGGATATGTAATGTGACCAAATGGAGCAGATGAAAGTGGGTTTTTTTCTTTATTTTTGCCCTTACTGTTAGCAGTTAGGTAATATACTTACATTTTCAGAACTATCATACACAAACTTACACTAAACATTAACTACATAATGGGTAGAAAGTGTGCTCTTTTATAAAGTGTCTTGGAGTATACTGTACTTTTTGGCTTTTTGCTAGAATTCCTTGTGTGGATTTTAAATATGTCTATTATCCACTGTGCTTTCCATACCTTACTTCTCTGATCTGATTATTTCACAGGAGATTTTTTTGTGTGAGTTTCTTGTTGCTTTTTACCCACTCTCATAAAATATTGATTTTTCTTAGTTTCTACTGGCTTGAGAAACACCAACAAATTCCTTGTCTTACAGAGGAGTTTAGTTTCTTTGGTGTCTTCTCTTTTGAAAGAATACTATCATTTCAGTGCTTTTCAAGATGAGGGATCAAGGCCCAAAGTGTCTCAGATTCCACACACAAGGACATATCCATCCAAAAGTGGGATTCATCCCATGGAAAATCTCAGTAATTTTCTCCTCATACTGAAATAGAACAAAGAACAAAAACTTACACTCCAAGCACGTGCGAGAAGGCAATGACTGGTCTAAAGAAATTTCAGTTTATATGAAAACCAGTGTCGGATACACATGAAGTTTAAACTCCCACAAGACACTATGGCAGCTCAGCTACGTAAAGGCTGTTGCTGCCAGCCAAAACAAAAATGGACTTTTAATTTTTTTGAGGAAGATGACAGTGCACCAGGTGGTTAAAACATGTTCTTCTATTAACTTTTTAAATATAAATTTATATTTTCAAATGCCACTGATATTTTAAGAATAGGGTATTTAGGAATGCATCCACAAAAGGTATAATTTGTACTGGATAGAGGCTACAATAGTGAGAAAGGAAGTAGAAAAGCACACAAAGGACATGGTCATTTCAGAGTTTTTCAGTATAAATCATGATTCTATTTAAATTCTGTTGAGGTAACAGAGAATGTTTCCCATGCCTTCAGAGATCTTAGGTTCACACTATATTGATGCTCACCATATCACAGTAATCCCTTTTGTTTCCTATTCATTTAGAAGATTTTGCATTACATTAATCCTTGACATACTGCAGATTTCGAGGCCTTCTCTAACTCTAAAACCTGACTTGAAGTATGAGTCTGGATGGTAATAGAGTAAAGAAGAAGTACTTCTTCTTGATATAAGCAGGAACTTAAGTTCTGCTAGAGTTTTCATCAAGCTTAACTCCAGCCCCAATAAGTCTCACACTATTAGAATTCTTTTATATATACATAAATAACTGTTGTACTAAGAAATGCAAGTTTCAGAGATTTATTCATATTTTGCATGCCCAAAGTAACGTAGAATACACAAACATTTAACTTAGTGAATTATGGGACTTCTCTATACGCAAAATAGAAACCTGCCACCAGAGAAGAACAACAATGACTGATTCCAGGTAAGTGTTTCTCTAAAATAAAATGGGAGGTATTTGGTATAGATCACCCTGCTTTCCCCTTGTGCTTCTCTTTGTAGCCAAACTACAAAGCCATTTGGAGAAAAAAAAGTTTCTAAGTGGCAGCAAAATGAACTCATTGCCTGTTTTGACCATACCAGAACTCCAGGAAGGGAAGGGCTCTGGGGTGTCAGCAGCAGAATCCCCTGGCCTCTGAGCACAGTTTGGGACCCCACTGTGGAAACTTAGGACTGCCACTGCTTTCTGAAAGTCACTGCTTTCAGAGATGGGGTCTACTATCCCAGATCTCCAGGCTTGCTTCTCATCTTTTCCTTCCCACACTGGGAAAAAACATTACTCCAACAAGGTCTCGTCTGCTATTCTTTAGCAACAATATTTGGGTTTTATTTGCACCACTGTGAAGCTTTGAAGAAGCTCTGCTGAAACATATGTGTTGATCTTCCCTCTTTATCTGTGAGCATTAACCATTGCCAAGAAATATCCCTTCAGAAGCCTTGTTAAATATCTGGCTCCAGGGATGTCATGGCACTCCAAAGTTCCCAGTCACAGAACTTTGTTTGAAGCATTTATCAGACATTTAAGATTCTTTATCACTAAATTTGACCCTCCTAATCCACCACATTTTATTCTGAT
Source organism: Machaerirhynchus nigripectus (assembly GCA_013397975.1). Taxonomy (NCBI): domain Eukaryota; kingdom Metazoa; phylum Chordata; class Aves; order Passeriformes; family Dicruridae; genus Machaerirhynchus; species Machaerirhynchus nigripectus. Next base: position 585,971 of record VZRQ01005644.1, read on the forward strand.
CAGTCAAGTGTTTGGAACAACAGGAGGTAGCACATTTTCATTTTAACCTTACATGCCTTTTTTTTAGACCACAGGAAGCTGACGATAACTGTAATGTGAAGCTTACTCCTACTTAGCCAGAACTCCCAAGGAAACCAGTTGGAAATTTAGACTGCTAAAGAAGAAAGAAGGGAAGAATGTTCAGAAGGAAATACATGTGTAATGTGTGTAATTGGACCCACTTTCTGAAGTCATGCTCCCTCGTGCCTATTACTTTCACTCAAGGGTGTCTTACTAAGTGGCACTGTAACTTATTTTAGTGTTTCTTTCAGTAGAATTTAAAAGCATTTATCATGCTGAAATTCTTAGAGCAGCACACTCTGTTTGGTATCATTAAATCTCATTAGCAATCAACATTTAAAAAACATTTTCTCAGGGTTTTTCCTTAATACCCATACATATAGTTTTCCCATAATTAAGCAGGTCTATTAGTTTCACATCGTGGGTGGGATGGAATTTTAAATAACATCCATTTCTTTCAGAAATAAATAGGAGTCTGAAATTAAAAAGTCCTCAGTTAGGTGGCTGTTGCTATAAGGGTGAGGAAAAGGATGGGATGGCAATAATGCAAAATATACTGTGCTGAAGTGCTGAGAAAAGGGTGGAAGGTTTTCAATCAACACAAGCCTCAGCAAAGAAAGATCACTTCTGTGACAGGCTGTGAAATCTAAAATCTGCTGAACACAGGTCTGACCTTTCAAAGAGGTTTTGCAGAAGGTTAATTTCACTCAAACACTGAACTCTAACCTGGATGTAACCTGCTGAAACTGTAACATGAAGATGCTTGAAATGTTTGGGGATATGAAGTTTTGCCTGGGAAGAGGGAGACTTAGAGGCCAGGTGTTTTGTTCAGTCCAGTTGCTGTCACTTCTCAGCACACGGGCTGTCCAGCACCAAGGGAAACATTAGAGTTTTAGATTTAAAAGACCATATTTGTTAACATACTTGGGTTGGTGGAGGTGGGAAGGGTTGTGGTTGCCGAATTTGTTTCCATTTGTTTGAGAAATTAGTAGCACAGATCAGCCCTGCACCAGGATCTCTTTTTTTTGCTTACAAAGAGGGAACAGAAAGCCAAGCCTAACTCAATAAAAGCAATTAACAGCAGGCATTTTCCTTCTTCAAGGATTCCCAGTTCTACAAGCCCGACAAACTCCGTGCCCAGGAAGTCCTGCTCTTGCTCTCTCTCTTAAGTCACATTTCAGCTCTTTCTTGTAAGTCTTCAGCACACGGAGAACATGTCTTGAAACCAATAAACCAGCCCCATCTTGTGTAACCAGGGAAATCCATCAGCTGACAGATCAATGTCTGAACTCCTTAGACACAATAAATAGACAAAAAGTAATAAATACAGCAACAGCCAAACTTATAATGCTGACATAAAAAGGTTCTTATATGATTACCTAATAGTCCAATAAAACTTGAGGGACTACTTATGCTACAAATTTTTACACACAAGGAAATTAAAATATAGATGTACACTTGAGCTTAGTGCAGAAAATGCTGAAATTCTGCAAGTCATTCAAGATTAAGTACACTCTGATTTACACCAGATTTAAGCTGTATTCACCACTAGGGAACATCTTACAAAGAAAGAGGGAGGTTTTACCCTTGTGTATCTTACAAAGAAAGATGGAGGGTTTACCCTTCTGTCACTTTGGCACTCCCCTTTTGATAAGCCTTCTTATCTGGCGTCAACATCAGAGCTGCATTCATCGTTGTCTCTGCACTGAGCTGTGTAAGGGGAACATCTGATTGCAGATCAGTCAAAGTGTTTACTTTTTTTCTATAGTTTCTAGAACTACACAACTGGGGTGTGCCTGGCTGAAAGGAACATGGATATCTGATGATGGCACCAGAAAATAAAAATAATCCTTCACAGTCTGTCTAAAATGTTAATTGCTTTGCAAGTTAGAATTGTAATATTTGCTGCTTTCCTTGGCAGGTCTCTGTTCCCAGTCATCACCTGCCGTTGAGTGTTTCGACCATGATGATATCTCCTTTATTTTAAACTCCTGCCATTAACTAACCAGCTTCTGTTTCTTTCCTGAACATCATCCTTTTTCATTGCTATTTTCTCTTCCTCACTGGAAGCTTGGCATACTGCAATTCTCCCCAAAGACATCTAGCTGCAGGAGAAGTATACATACATCTGTGTCGTATGGAGAAGAGGAACACTTGATGGGTGCTTCAGACTGACCAAATGTCTTCCAAAATGGAGAATGTAAAACTTCCCTCAGAGGAAATCAGTGGTGCCTCTTCTGTTGGCCTTCCTCACACTGTGGAAAGCTCTGGTCTCTCTCCAGGCAGCAGACCAAATCTGTAACAAAGGGCGCCAGATGGGAGGCAGGAATTTCCATTTCTAGCCAGCCTACTGTGAGAATTCTGCCTTTCCTCTACTGAAAAGTCTTGTCATCTCTCAAAATGCAGCTGGAATTCCTCACATCAAAAACAAGCCTGGACTGCTGATAGGTGAAAATTGCAAAGTGGTGGGATGATTTTGTGTACAGTGAGCCTACATATTCACTGTGTCAGATACACCTCTGCCCAGCATTAACTCCAGGTCTGATAAGATGTGGAAAGAAGTGGTGTGCATATCAGTCAACCTGCATCAGGCTCAGCATGTGTTAAAGAAAGGGCTGTGATGGGAACTCTGACAACTTTAATCAATCTACTGCTTCTCCAGACTTGTTCCTACACATGCCTGCAGCCCTCCTGCTTCCTCTGTGGCTGTGCCAAGCCTCAGATTTCACAGCGCCAGTCTGTAAAGACCATGCTGTTCATCATCCATCATGAACTCATGAGTAGGGTGTCCTAACTTCTTTACTGTACAGCTTTGAAATGGATCCTGTAGCGAATAATGACTCTACATCTATTTCTGATCTGATCTAAAACACATTTCCTTCTTTGCTGTACATCTACTTTCCATCCCTGCTTTCCATCTTATTTTTAAACTTTACCATGGAGTGCCATATGGTGTTTTAGATTAAAGACATTACACAAAGAAGGAGATGCATTTTGTTGTACTGTTCCCCATCCCACCACATCAAACTGCTATGAGAAGAGGGGAGAGTATTGTAGAGAAGGAAAATCAAGGCAAAATCTTCTGCTAATCATAACTCCCATTCCCTGCAAATATGGAGGAGAGGAAGTCAACAGCCACATTGGTTAAAAATTATTTGTAGGACAGAAATTCCCAAAACCAAGTTAGGCTGCATATAGCGGACAAAATTAATGCCTATTATAACGTACCTAACTCCGTTCAGAACTTGGACCAACATTATCTAACTTCAAAGATATTTCTACAAGGATGAGCTACAACTTGGTGACATTTATTATGGAACTCCATAGAATGAGAACAAAGACTCTGCTATCGAAACGTGTATCACAGAAGCAATTGTATCACCAGCAATATGGATAGGAGGAATAAGCTTATACAATTAAATAAATATGAAATCTTTCAATTAAAGTTAAAGTCTTAGAAGTGCGATTTCATGAACAGTTGGCAAGAGCTGCTATATTTTTAAGATAATAACAATCAATTCTTCCTGTACAATAAAAATAGTTATAAGAGAAAAATCACTCAAAACTGAAATGTAAGAGGACAAAAGGTCATAAATTGCAATAGAAACCCCTAGGGAATCTGAAAATGTATAGGGGTTGGGGGTTTTAAAAAATTGTCTAGCTATTGAAGAAAAATATTGTATTAACAAATGGACAAATGAGACTAGAGCTATCCCTCAGAGTCGCTTCATCAACCACAATCATATGAAGAATCCAGTGTACCTTTTTGAAAAGTAGTTGAAATACTGAATCTGCTAAAGCAGAGAACAAGCCTTTGTTAGCTACTTTTGAAGGTCATCAGTAGCTTTTAGTGTATAGGACGTTTTTACAACAATTAGATCAAAACTCAGATTGAAAATGTTGGTAGATTTCATAAGTTAGAATGACATCAATAGTTGACTCCTAGAGGGCACTGCCTGGGAACAAGGGTTTTATTCTAAAAAAATCTCACTTCCACTTGGAGCACCACTGGAAACGCACATTAATTTTACGTGATAACAAATGATTGTTTGTTCATTTTAAATTTAAAAGATGTTTGAAGAAATATGGCTTCATTTTGGTCACCTTGGGTGTTGAAAACCTGAAAACCCCTGTTGCTTGTGCAACTCCTGAGCAGTCATGTGGATCCTAATAATCAAAACAGATGCACATACAATGTCTTTGGCATGGCTGTCCTTATACCATCTGTTACAGTAAGTTTGCACACTAAGAAGATATAAACCCAACACTGAGGTCACAACTTCAAAACTGAGGTGAACCTCAACAAGCGGGCCTTCAAATCAATGCTAGCATGTCCTATCTCTGAAAAAATAACTCATTTCATAGTGCTCACAAGCTCCATTAAATGGCTTGGCAAATATAAATGCTGTGGATATCAAAAATCTCAGCTCCTTTAGACCACAGCAGCATGCAGAATGTAAAGCATAAAGATTTGAGGAACAAGAAAAATTCAGTTTGCCCAACAGTCCTGCCAAATCTTATTCGTCTTGATATCATGTGAGCAGGAAGGAAAGTAATTATTATTTTTCTACATGACACTTATTCTTTTTGCAATTGACAGGCTGAACAAAGTCTGCACACATTTCATTTGGCCAAAAGGCTAGCTTCTGTTCAAGAGCATAATGGATGATTCATTACTTTAAAAAACAACCCTGCAAGAAAACAAAGAAAAATGTCATGTAGGTGAGGAGCTAAAACAACTACTGTTTCATGCACAAATGGTACCTGAAACATTGTGTCTTCTGTTACATTAGCAGCTTATATACTTTTAACAAGACTGTTAAAAGGAAGCCAATTTCCTCTATTTACTTGTGATTTTAAACTGAAAATATTCATGTCACTACTTTGTAATTCCTGGAGTCCCCTCCTACAGCATGTTTCTGGTACCTCTGTTAGCCTCTGGCACCTGTACTGCAGCGTGTAATGTAGGCATTACATGTAAACATGCCAAGGTAGTGGAAAGAACTGAAGGTCCCTGTTAAAACCAGTACGAACTCATGTTACAAAGGCAGTGTAGCAATGCCAGTTCTGGCAATAACAGTGGCTTTGTAAAGCTACAAAAGAGACTCTCTCCTGAGAGAAGAAACTCTCCTCAGCCATTTCTGCAGACATGGATTGCCTTTCGCTCGTGAAATTTTTGCCCTTCAAGCTGAGCCATTAGTTAGAGGATGAATCAAAGAGTTGGAAATTAAAACACACGCTGCAGATAGTGGATAACACGTTAAAACTCATTAAACAGGTTGCTCACAGCCAATGGACTAAATTTGTTCAGTCACGTAGACCAAAAAAAAATTTCAAATGTAAAAATTATAAATATTGGAAGCTGAGTGTGCCACTGCAGAAAACTGAAAATGGCATGATTCACCCTTAGGTCTGAGAGGTTCGTCCCCATTTTCTCACTGTGCCTTTGAGACAGTTAGATCTGCAGCATTGTCAGCATATTACACCAAAAGATATACTTAGGGAACTAGATGACAGAAGATTTGAGTTAGCAAAAGCTGTGATTTAAAAAAAAGCATAGAGAGAGCATATATATGTATATGTAGCATATGGGCAGGAGTGAAAAACTTACAGGGTGAAATTAATTACTTGGTTATTTAAGGGATTAAAGATGTAAAGGATTGGGTAAGATTAAGAAAATAAGTGTGTACGAGAGGCTTCCAAGTGGGATGACAGTAAGACTTATTCAACTGCAAAGCAGTTCTCAAATGAAGAGGTAAAAGGTCCATTACATGCAGTGTTCAACCATCATGCAAGAGAAGCACTAGCAAATACACATAGGAGGATTAATTTTCCTTGGTAAAGAAAAGGGTGTGGTTTCCTAACTGCAGTGTTAGGAAACATCCCCTATATTTATTACATTTCTGGTTTTAAAAACTGAGATACTCCATTTTATAAGCACGAAGTTCAGCACTCTTAACCTTGGTGAAAAACTGTTTTAGTGCACAGACCTAGCATAACTTTTATTATTCATTGCTATATTTTCTTCCAAAGGAGTAACACACATCCAGCAATACTGCATGTATTATCACACATTGTAACACAAGGTAGAGAAAAATTATTTTCTGAGATGCTTTGGTATTTTCTTATTTATAGGACATTGGTCCAGAGATAATGTGTATAAAGGTTTCTCTGCTTCCTGTTATTTGTCACTAACACCAAAAAGAAATATGATTTAGCATATTTGAGCAAACTCCTGTATACTTGTTAGGCAAATTTTCTGAGCTCCTTTAGACATCATTGTTTATAATAAAGAGAGTTAATCTGTTCTTATTTTTGCACTTAGTAACCAAAACCTCTTTCTGCCTGAGGATGTATCCAACAGTCAATTTCTTTGGTTCATGTTACCTTTTACCTGATGAATGCAATTACTCATGGTGATAAGTAACACAGGCTGCACTCTAATTTTAAGGCATGCTCCTTCACTGACTTAAGGACCCTGTTCCAGTCTTCATTCTAGCTGACAGCTTGCTTTCAACTTTACTCTGCCTACAGCACACTGCAATTCTTCCAGAAACAAAAGAATTCTTAGAAAGCACCAATAAAGCTAACCCCAGCACTTCCTGACATAATTCATCAGAAATCACCATTTTTCATTACCGTTTTCAAAAGATTCAGAATTTTCACTATATCCTATTTAGAGATTTTCAAAATCATGAAGGTGTCTTTTCTTGGTCAAAACGTCTTTTAAGAGATAACGGAATTAACAGACAATTATGTTTCCAAATGAAACGCATCACACAAAAGCACTTTAACTGAGCTAAATGAAACATTTTGACAGACCCAATCTGATGTTCCTCCCCACTGGATTTTCGGTTCTCTCTTGAAAAATATCGGTTTTTTCAGTTCCAAATGAGACAGTGCCAATATTAAAAATCTTTCTAGTCTTTCTCTAACTCAAGCTGCCAAGCTGATATTTTTAAATAAATCAGTAGGTCTCCAGTCTCTCAGAATTTATTTCAAGAGTGTTGCTCCAAATATTTTTTTCAACAACTGTCAAGTCTTTTGCATTGACAAGTTGAGAACTGTTTGTGAACTTGGTATGTTATGCACATCTCCTGGAGTATGAAAGGTCCAAAAGCAGTGTGACCACATTAGCACAGTGTTGCATCTGAGGAGACAATCCTCTCTGCTGGGTTTATTGGCTGAAGAAGTTCCATATCATATGCACCCTGCCTCTGATTTCAGAGAAAATATGGCTAGAGACAATGAGAGTTTGCCCTCCTATCTTGCTCTTACACAGTGTCTACCCTTTGGTTGCAATATGTGGCATTAGCTGAACTCCTCATAGCTTCCATTCATTGCCTTTCGCAAGCCTGCTCTATCAAACCTCTCACCTCAACCATGGTTCTGACAAAAGTCCATTTTCCTAGTAAGGCTGCTCAGTAGCCCCTTGTGCAGCTGGAGCTTTTTGAGCTAACAACACCCTTCTTTTTCTTGAGGAACTGAAAAGCAAAACAAAATTGCAGTATACTGATGTGCAAATCGCAATCTGTTTTAATAGCGGGTTTCTGCTCATGGCTCTCCCCTAAAATATAGATTCACTCTGATTCCTATCCAGGATATTTTAAAACACTGGAAACAAGGTCTATAGAGAATCCCTTCCCTTTCCTCCTTACCCCCTAAAATGGACACTTTTGGATCCAACTCATTAGGTCACACTTTGTCTGTTACCTAAGAAGGCTTTCAAATAACCCTGGCTTAGGCCGAAACTTCTTTTGAAGGAAAAATCAATGGGTTGCTTTATTTTTTTAAATGTTCTAATTCTACCATTCACAGTGTAAAGAGTGGCTGTAGGTAAAGAAAAAACCTTCTTCTCCCCCTTACCTCTGCCAACCTGCTACTTTTTCCCTTTTGAATGCCTTTAGCCTGAGCTATGGAGACTTCAAAGACTTCAAAGGCAGCTGATACTGTTGCTGGGGCTGACACTGAAAATGCTGGATTCAGCAGAGAATGCAAATGTTACGGATCATGGATGATCTTCATTTGTTTCAAAAAAATAGTGGCTTTTATTCATTTCAAATGAATTAAAAGGAATATCCAAAGCAAGCAAACAAACAAAAACAGAAGAGGGGAAAACCACAGAAGGACGAAGGAATTAGTGTGCAGCAAACAAGTTGAATTTTCTGCTGTATTCAGCACACAGTAAGGAGACAGGACATCAGTTATGGCTCTCTCTGTGGTTTCCTCTAGCTGAGAAGGCAGAGCATGTTCAGTCAGCAACTATTTCTTAGGTGCCTCTGCCAGCGTGCACCATACTCCAGCTGGCTCCTAAACCTAGGCCCTGTTGCTGCCACAGGCTGTAGAACAAGGGCAGAGAAGAAAACAGAGTGTCCCAGAGGGCACTGGAGGGTCACGATGCTGGAGGAATCAGAGGCAAAGCCATCATGGCACAGGGATCTCTGCTGTGCCACTGGCTACGAGGATGTGAGCTGAGCTGCTGAGAAGGAAGTCATAGGCAAGCTCACAGATTAACTAGGGAAAGACCCGTCTTATTTCTGTTCTGGATTCATGAGAGACCTTAGGACAAAACCCTGAGAAATAAGTTAGGCAGCTCTTTGCTTCTCATGTGTCAGCTGAATTGTCCCTTTCTAACTGGTTTCTTGCCATCTGTAGTGATCTCAGCATCAAGTCTGCTGCTATCTGATCTAACATCTGCTGCAGAGGTCAGAAACTTGGTTAACAAAACAAGCAATTTCTACTATTCATTAGGATTTAATGGTGGAATCATCAGAATAATCCTAAAGTGCTAATGTTTTGTTTATACAGATACCTGAAAGTCCAGCAGAATCTCCTGAAAAATTCGTTAGGTTTGGACACCATGTGAATTTTATTTCAGGCGTTATGCTTTTAAACGCAGCATCATAGCTTTTTAACTAGTGCTTATTAGCTGTAATAGGCAGGCAATGCAATTAATGCAAAGAGGCTCCACATCTTTTATTACAGAGGATTCTGGGGTTTCAATTTTGGGATTAAACAATTTAAAAAACAACCTTGAAAGGGTTTGAGTACGAGCCCTTCAAAATGAAAAATTATTGTCTTAGCTGGTTTTGGATGAACTACTCTGGTAAAAAGAGTATTGTTTAATTTTCATTTTGACTTAAAGACCTGGAAAGCTGAGTAATACACAGGCTAATTCTGAGCTGAGCTGTGCTTCTGCTCATCTGAGTGCCATAAAAATGTATTAAAAGAGGAATTATTTTGTACACTGTGCTGTACTTCAACATTTAATTCTCAGCAGGCTATAAAATCACTTCCAACATAATGAAATTACAAAAGAATTTTAATTTCATTTTCAATGCCTTATCATCACAAATTACTAAGAGAAGATGGTCAGAAGATGACTAGTAATATTGCTACTCTCCCTCATCTGATGACCAGGGCTTTTTGACTGAAATACCTGCAAAAGACTTTTGTAGGTAATTTAAATAAGGCATAGTGCAGAAGATCCTGAAATATACAGCTGAGTACATCAGCTTATGCATTATGAAAACACTGCTTCTGGAAAGGGTTCTGAGTGGAATAGGCAAAATAATAGTAAATAGTCAAAATAATAACCAGGTGAAACAATAATAATCAATCTCATCACTGTTAAGGGTTAAGGGTAAAAAGATAAAATTATACACTCTGAGTGTCAGATCAATAAAAAATTAACTATGCTTTGGTGCTATTTCAAAAAGAAAGAAAAAAAATTCTTCCAACAACAAAGCTTTTCCCTGCAATTTGTAAAATATTCAAAGGTGAGTTCTTTCTTTTTTCCTCCTGGGCCAAAGCCCACAGTTGTTCAAGCCAAAATTTCACTAGAACCAACAGAGGCTTTTCAGACTTACCTTCTTTTTCACAGTTAGGCCGAGGCAGAAGCAGAGGCCTTCCAGGACTGATGCAAAAGTTACTGGCCCATTACAAAGGAGACCTTAATATAATTCTTCCATGAAAACAGGGTGCATGTCTGGATGTACAAATCATTTTGAGCTTCTGCACATTTAAAGTGTTGGTTTAAGCTAAAGTTAAAGACTTAGATATCTTTAAGGCCCCAGTAAATAAAGGGAATCTCCTCAAAGATCAAGGAACGAAAATTCCAAGAAATAATCTCTCCAAGAGTAAATTTCTATAGGAGAAACAATTACCCTAGGTAACTAAAATGTGTTCAAGAAGTAATGTCTAGACACATGCACACAAAAAAAATTTCAAAGAAATTCCCTGGACAATTGTCTAAGCAGTTTCCCACATACAATTCAGCACACACTCTCAGATTGAGCACATCTTGTTAAAGCTAAAGTTCAATGCAAAGCACAACAGAGCAGGCCAGTTCAATTATCAGGGAAAGGCCCTCAATTATCTCATGCAAGCAAGATATAAGACTGCTCTACACCCTGGGGAATGCCAAGCTCTTTCACTTGCCAGAATGGGCAGGGTATGGCGGGTGGGAGAAAAGCAAAACACTCTGCCTCCTCCGGCAGCCCTCAGTCCTGGCCATGCCTTGTCTGAGCCTCTATGAAGACCACCACATCTGGATGACCACCACAGTGACCTCTGATTTTCATCCTCTGTAAGTGACCATCTCTGAGATTTAAAGCAGTTCACGACCTGCTTCCTAAATTATGGTGTAACTGCTGAGAAGGAGCACAGCCAGAGGTCTTGACTTCTTCTCGTACTGGATCATACCCACATAAATCAGCCTATTTATGCATTACAGTTCCCCCGTCACCCAGCAACAAGACTGTGGGATTCCTAAGCTTTGGTCCCACTTCCAGTTGCAGTTGGTACAATTTATGCAATGGCTTGTAAGAAGAAAATGTGTAAAGACAGAGGCTAAGTGAAAATAGAGGAAAAGAGAATCAAAACAACGTGCTCAAGTCTGTAGAGCTGGGCACAGTCTGAGAATAGAAGAAAAGAAACAAAACAATGTACTCAAGTCTGTAGAGCTGGACACAGTCTGAGCCTGCAGCTGAACCTTCCCACAACCCTGGTCAATGCTTTGGGTTCTGCCTCCTTTAAAAAACTGAGAAATTAAACCAGAGAAGGGAGGCAAGGGAAAATATAATGAAAATATGTCTTGGTTGTTTGTTTCAGAAATACAGCTATACTACTCAGTTTTGCAGTGATTTATACCTGCTTAGCAGATGCCTGCTCTAAGCTCTCATATCTGTTCCCAAATAACCTGTGAAGATAACCCAGGAGTGCTCTTCCAGATGGGGACATGAATCATATTTCATTTCTTGTGTAATACTTCTGCACTCTGTGTTTAACACGTTTCTCTTCTTATTTTATTTAGCTTAGTACAACTTTTTAGGCTAGCACAGATAAATTTATGAGTCACATTTATTTATGCCCCTAAAACAGCTCCATTGTGATGTATGTGATGAAAGAGAAGTGATTCCAGAAGCTGCTAAGGTGTCTGTGTGTCTGTGCCAAATTCCACATTATATTTATCTCTCAGCTATCGCCCAAACACAGGCTCAGTTCATACTAAACATACTTTCTGTTTCCACAATATTTTCTTTTAACTACATCCATAAAATCCGAATTACAAGTTAACTTTACTTTCTGTCACCTCTCTTTACCAGCTCTTCTCCCTTTTCTTTCTTTCTTTGCTTTATTCATCCTAATGTTGCCACACGGCATAAAAGTCAAACTGAAGAGGAATCTGCCTTCAGGAGTAACTGCCTTTTCCCTCCACATTTAACATGGCACTGATTAAATTACATGCCAAGTGATCCCATTATGTCTTATGGGAAGGAGTTCCATTATTGGTTGCAGAAAACAATGGCAAGGCGAATAAGAAGTGGAAGTGATTTTCCAAAAAATGAACGAATTATTAATAAAATCTTTTAACATCTACAACTAACTTGCACAGTTTGACATTTGCACTTCCATTCAAAACTAAGGCCACTAACAATATCATTAATTTTGTTTCAAAGATATAACCCTTGTGTCATTTTCTTACCCCAAAGAAGCCAGGTCCTTCAGAGAGATTCACAAGCTTATTTGGTTTAATTTCAAAGCAAGCAGACTTCCCAAGGTTCTTTAAGCTATTTACGTAGGTTCCCCTAGAAAGAGAAAACCCTCTGGGAGATTTAAAACTGCCGAATAAAAACAAAGGTTGTTCACAACTAACTTGCATTAGTCCAGAAAAAATCAGGGGCCAGATAACTTTTTAAGATATTAGACCTAGATATGTGTGATGATTTAAAAGACGTGGATTTAAAGGGTGGACTATTCTGTGCATAAGGAATTGGCTGGATGATCATAGCCAGAGAGTTGTGTTTTAACAGCTCTATGTCCTCCTCCTCCTCTAGGTGGAGGCCAGTGATGAATGGTGTTGCTCAGGGCCCTGTCTTGGGACTGGTGTTCTTCAATATCTTTACCAAAGACATAGACAATGAGATCAACAGCACCCTCAGCAAGTCTGCAGATGACACAAAGCTGAGTGGTGCAGCTGACACAATGAGAGGAAGGGATGCTGTCCAAGGGGACCTGTACAAATTTGGGAAGAAACAGGTCCAAGTCCATGGTGCTGCAGTGAGTAGGGGTAACCCCCGACATAAATACAGACTGGGAGGAGAACTCACAGAGAGCAGCTCTGCAGAGAAGGGCTTGGGGGTTCTCATGGACAGAAAGCTGGACATGAGCCAACAATATGTACTTGCAGCCCAAAAAGCCAACCACATCCTGGGCTGTACCGCGACAAACATGGAGAGCAGGTTGAGAGAGGTGATTCTCCCCCTCTACTTTCCCTTGTGAGACTCCAGCTGGAGCGTTGCATCCAGCTCTGGGATCCCAAAGTAAGAAGATCATGGACTTCTTGGAGGGAGTCCAGAGGAGGGCCACAAAGATGATCAAAGGGCTGGAGTACCTCTCCCATGAAAACAGGCTGAGAGTAAGGATTGTTCAGCTTGGAGAAGAGAAGACCCCTGGGAGATCTTACGGCACATTCCAGTACCTAAAGGGGGCTTTTAGAAAAGAGGCGGAGCAACTTTTTACATGGGGAGACAGTGATAGAATAAGAGAGAAAGGTTTTGAACTACAAGAGGAGGTTCTATTAGATGCCAAGAAATACCTTACTCAGAGGGTGGTGAGACTCTGGAAGAGATTTCCCAGAGAAGCTCTGGATGCCTCATCCCTGGGACAGTTCAAGGCCAGGTTGGGTGCATCCCTGAGCAACCTGATCTAGTGGAAAATGTCCCTGCCTGTGGCATAGGGATTGAAACTAGATGATCTTTAAGATCCTTTTCAACTCAAGCCATCTTATGATTAAACAAATAAAGCTTTTATGGCATTAATTTTTTGGTAATGTCAGGCACTGGTACAGATTTTTGTCAAAGAGCTTTTCATCCCCACATCAATTCCAGCATAAATGAGCATCTGGCCTGGCTGTCAAAGACACAGGGATTCAATACAAAACACATAACGAATAGGCCAAGTGGCTGGAAGAAAGAAAACCAACCAACCAACCAAACAAAAACCCCCAAATTGGTGTAATTTAGGTATTAGAACTACAATTTCAGTTTTGCCTAGAAGCCATGCTGAAAGGATTTTTATCCCCATTTGCATAGGGTTGGCACTTAGTTCCCAAACCTGTACTTGGATGGGACTTTAATGACCCACTGCTTGAGCCAGATTTTAAAGACTTATAATATGAATATTCTTGTTATTTTTTTCTTGTTTTGATGGGGAGTGAAGAGTTGACATTTCCCGAGTTATGAACATGTGAATCATCACTCCTTTAAAAATATGCTGTTTTCATTTCAGATCTAAAGTTTCATGTTCTCTGTGGTCTTGGGTAGTTGTTAGGAGCAGTTAATACTCAGTTCATATTTTTACACTCATAAAAAGAATTTTAACACAAATTTTAAGTTGGAAAGCCACCAGAAAGCCAAAAGATTATTATGTTTTACTTTCAGCAGGACATCACCACAGAAACCTCTCAGAAATTTCTGTTTGAACTATGGTATATGTTTCAGAGAAACACTCAATCCTAAAATAAAGGGTCCACATGGTGGAGAATCAATCACATTCCTAGGTAAGTTATGTCTATGTTTAACTACCATCAGTGTTAAAAATCAGTTCTGTGCCTCAAATCTAAATTTGTCTTGCCTCAGCTTCCAACTGCTGAATCTCATTATGTTTTTTACTGATAAAGAACTGGCCATGAGAAATCTCTTCCTCAGGTAGGTACTCACAGATCAAGATCAAACCATCCTTTAGCCTTCTTTTCAGCAAAATAAGTAGATGAATCTTCTTAAATTTCTCAGTATGAACCATGTTTTCCAAACCCAAAGTTTTTCATTGAACTGCTTTGAATGCTTCTCACCATTCATAACACTTTTAAACTGCAGCACAGGAAAGCTCTCCTATGTGAAATTATCAGTTGTGCTGACTATAACTATTTTAAATGTGATTATTATTAGGGACTTTACAACCTTTTATGTGTGTATCTTGTTTAGAAACATCTGCAGTTCAACAGAACCAGACATATAAGTTGTAATGCTGTTAGATGCTAGTTCGAAGCTAACCACAGAATATTAATCTCAGCAAGAGGCCAGGTTTTTTGTGTTATTTCTATATTTTCTGGTGGATCGATAAGCAAATATGTTTGCGAGACAAATGGATCTGGAGGAGGTGAATAACTGTGCTGCTAGATATCCTTTTTGGTGCTGAACTTCTGACAGTCCACATTTAGGCACAGACATGTAAGAGAAGAACATGTAAGAGAAGCCAGAGTAAGAGATCACCTGTTTTGCATATAAAATCCAAGGGCAAGCTGCTCGAACTGCATGTAAAGAACAGGTAATACTTATGTTTGATCCATACAGCCCTCTCCTCTCATTGCTGCTGCTCCTGCTGAGGAAGGTGTCAGCTGCTTTACTGAGACAAAAGGAGTTTTTACCCCCTCTCTTCACCCACCTAGTATTTTACTCACAGCTCTTCATTTTAATTAGGTTATCTCACCATCACACAGTTTTGCCTACATGTCTGGGAAGCTTTGAACCTGAGCTAATAAAATAAAATAGTTTCTGACAAAGATGAATTTTTAATTTTTTGTACAAGTATTTACTTTTTTACCCATTTTTTAAAGTGTAAAAATAGTTTTCAAATAAAAACAGAAAAATAATCTCTGTTTTGAAATTAAAATAAAACAGAGGTTTTGGCATATTTTTTCTTTGTCCCCTTTGAATGTTCTGACAGAAATTGTGTTCTCTCTTTACAGCGACAAAATGAAAATATAGGTCATACTAAGTAGGTCCTTATCTAAATGGAAAGGACAATGTCTCTGTGATACAAAAAAGACAAAAACACTTTCAGCAAAAAAGTACCACCTCTCCAAGAAAAAACGCATGCGTTGAGGTGTCAAGACCACACACAGCTTAACTACTGCTGCGGTATTGATCTTCCCAAATGTCTGCGGCCTGTGCCAGCCATCCCTATCACTGCTAAACTTGGCTTTACCCTCTTGAATTCACTCCTTCCCACCTTTATTTGCACTTGTCAGTGAGAGAAACAGTAGCAGACAGAAGGAAATTGTTTGTGTCATCTATATCAGAGTTGAGCTCAGGCTCATTTGTATTCTCACTTAGGTGCTTAATGGGCACTTGAACTTGAGGTGTCATGGTTCTCTCCTGTGGTGATACCCTCGGTTCAATTCTCTCTGTTCTGTTTCTTTGTGAATGAATCTGCAACAGCATCAAAATGTCAATTGCTGAAACCATGCAATACCAGAAAAGGATTTTCACTTCTGTCACTGGACACAGCAACAAATACACATCAATATAATCAGGATTTTTAGTGACCCAAATCCAGCTCCGCTACTCCAGATCAGTGCATTCATTTCAGAAAGGCTAGAAAACACCTTAAAAGGAAAACAAAGGGAAGATACTAAGTGCTAAATGTTCAGCACAGTACATGGTAATTAACTTAGCCATGCAGTTCCCATTACTGCTAATAGGAATCAGATGGCTAGATCCCTGTGCTAAAAATGTCATTTTAAATAGATATCTGCATGCGTGCCAAGCACAAAGAATCAAGGTAGCAGAAAATCTCAGTGAGGAAGATACAAACACTGAAGACACTGAGGGCATCTAGAAAGGTAACAGAAGGACTTATGAAACTGGGACAAAATTGTACTATGAGATCATTTACTGGAAGTAGTTTTCTTACAAATTGGATAAGGTTTTAGAGAACAAAGTGTGCACTGGCTGAGAACAGAAGTCTTCAAAGGCAGGGGAACAGCTGTGCTTCTGCAGAAGACATGAGGAGAACGGGGGCAGGCTGTAACAGGACCACACACGAGTACACAGCCTTGATTTGCTTCCTAGGAAACTCCACAAAGACACTTAGTGGTGGGACAGAAAACGGCATGTCTGTAGCTGCTGAATTCATAACTGATTTGCAGGCCTGGCTTGCTGGCCTGAAGTCCTTCAGAAGACAGGGATAATACAAGAGCTACTTACTCCCTGTAGGAGCATGTGGCAAGTATATATTTCAATATATACATTTCTCACTAAAATTTCAGAATATGGAAGAGACATTCAAAGCAAACACCTGAAATCAACTGAATTTTTAAAAACGAAACCAATATTTTGTTAGACATATTCCTTATACATAAATATAAAAATGAAGATGATAAAGACATAACTATAGAAATGAAGATGTTAAAGATACATATATCTTTTTTATTAGAGGTCGGCTCTGCTGAAACAAGGGATATCAAATCTACAGCCTGGAGCTATATTAATGTTGTTGATTATTTGTTCTGTACAATTGTTACTAAAAATGTATTATATTAATTTTAACATAATAATTAAGCCCAAAAAAGCCATTTACATTACTAGATTGCATCAAATAATGAAAGAAGGTTCAGGGTCTGAAGAATAAGGACCAGTCAGTTGCCATGACGAGGTGAGAAATCAGTGCCCAATTCTGGACATTTATTGACTCAGACACACAAAGGGAAAAGAATCAAAACAAAATAAAGAGTTTTCTGAAACTAAAATAGAGTTTCTGCACGAAGGAAAAAGAATAATCAAACTGTATCAAAATGCTTTTTCAGAGACAGGATTTTGGATACACTCTCTGATTCTGTCTAGTAATCTTTCTTCATCAGGATGAAAGAGTTAGTTCTGTTGTTCAGGTATGAGCTGTGAATGATAGTTTCTTTTCCTGTCTTTGAAAAAAACCGGCAGACATGGTTACAAAAGGGAAAAAAGATACACAAAGGGGAAGGAAATACTGCTTTTATTGATGTTCTCAGGCTTCATGGCAGCTGTCAAGTTACAAACAGACCATTCTGGGCTGCCAAAGGCAGTTGGGATGCTCTTATCCTGAACTTTATCTTGCTGTTGTCATTTGAGTAGGCTGACCAGGGTACTGTCATTGCTCAGCCAGACTCCTCCAGACCACTTTTTCTTGCCTCTGGGATGCCATGAAAGGGTAGAAGGGGTATTGGCCCACTTAGAGCCATCTCAGCATAAGTGTGGGACAAACCCAGTTCGATGCTGTGGCATATTCAGCACCCACTCTACACCTCTGAAATCACCCCTGTGTACATGGACTTATGCTCAGCCACTGGTCCAGTGATGAGGCCAAGCCTTGCATGAACACTGGTGCTGCTTTTATACCAGCAGATTAAACACGTTGCTGACAAATGGCAAGACACAGTGCAAGTACATATTCCGTTTCCCCCCAAAATTAGGTAAGCACCCCTGTACTGCTTTCTAGGGGCAGTCCCAGGCCTGTGTTATCACTTCAGCGACATCCAGAAGTTGCTGTGAGAGCACTAGCTGACCCTGGCCAGAGAGAGTCCTACCACACCACTGCTGCTGATGTGCCAGCAATACCCCGGCTGTACCTGGCCTGCTTCAGTTTGCCAGCACAGGCAAAGACAAAGCAAGAGATTGAGGGATCTGATCTGAAGAGTTACAGGCTGGATGCCACGTGGTGGCTGCAAAACAGAGGCTGTGAGGCAGCCACTCCTCAGGACCCTGCTGTAAGCCCTTGAATTCCTTCGGTCACCAGTGCCAGAGCATTTGAACAAAGAATGGTTTTGTTACAACCCTGAACTCAGAACTGTACTAAGTTGGCTGTATAGTGAAGCAGTACCTCTGAAGTCAGATACCCAAATATCAAGATCTGTAAAGGACTAAGTGTGGTGAAACTGAGCCATGCTTTTTGGGGAAGTTGCTTGGTCCAGTCTTTTCAAGACACCAGGATTGTGCTCCCAGGAGCACACAGCATCAGATCAGAGTATTTCTCTCTTTACTCTCTTTTCTGGCTCCAGTAACCTTACATTAATATCACCTCTGTGAAAGACCAGGACACTCTTAAGAGCGCAGGTAATGCAGTTTTAAACTCAAACTCAGATGTCACACTTGCTAGGTGGGTGCTTCGTAGAAGATCCACAGCTCTTTCTGTATCTGGGTCTCTGAAGAGAGGAAAGGAGCTAGAGAACCACCCACAAAGGGATTAGTTAGTACCACAGAGTAGAAGGAGGCTTTTGTGTTACACAAGTGCTAAATTCTGGGATGTGGGTGATTTTATGAGGAAAGTGAGATTTAAGACACCATTCTCCTTTCTGAACATTCACTTCTGACTAGCTTTGGCTTCCTCCCAGTCACTGTGTCCACTTTCTCCATTCGTTGCACAGGGCCATGGGTGCTTTTGGGTTCCGTGTACTCCACTCCTAAAACTGCAAGACTTGCTAACCCTGTGCTTCTTTGTGCATTTGGGTCTGACTGTCCTTGCTTCCAGTTACCTCTCAACTGAACAGCAAAAGCCATTTAACAGACCAGTGAGCTTGGTCCTTTCAAGTCAGTCGGAAATGAGTTGCCCTCAGAAACCATTCTTCCCTTTTGTCCTCTCATCAGGATTTTGCAGTTATCCTTTTTCAGTCCTAACTGTGGCTATTTAGAACTTGAGTCTTTTGTACTGATATGTCACTGCCACAGAAGTGGGCAGATTTGATTATCTTTCTGATCCTTGTGAGTAATCTCATTTCAAACTTTGACCTCCCACAGGCACCTGCTCCTTTTGACATCAAAGCCAGCTCTTTATCACGGAAGTAGCTTAGCCTTATGGCAAAATTATCGATTGCAGATGACTTATATGCTTTCCCTGCTGTGCTTTATCAAAAGCTTATCCACTCTTTTGTTGCTTCTTTTGAAAATTAAGTTGAATTTGTTACTGTCTCAAGTAGCTGGCTCTATGTTGGCTTACAACTTCTCAGGAATTTTCTCCATCTCTCTTCTTTTTGCATGCCCGGCTTCCCTTCCTTACACTCTGCACCATTATTGCTCAGTGCCTCAAAGGCAAGCTGACACATTGCCCAGGAACCCCTTTTTTTCATCCAAACTTTGCAGTAGGGTGCAATTTCTGCCCACTGTAAACCTCTGTCAGTACTCAGCAGACCTACTCTCTGGAAAACAGCCTTCCCATGGGAGAACAGGCAAGGCCTCCCTCTAAACCTGGGCAAGCCACTGGCGACACTTCCCTTCCTATTCTCTTGCCTTTCTGTAGGATGCACCACAGGGCAGAATGCATCTCATCACCTGTGTGAGCTGTCACTTGTGACATCCACTGACAGATCAGACATCCACAGCACAGACATCCACTGCTGTATCCAGTGGCTAGTGTGATTATGTTTGCATTGCCATACACACAAATGTCTCCTAGAAGTCTCACCAATAACGTAAATGATAATTTATCACAATTGACGAGTTCCCATTTTTTAGACGATAGGTCTAATTCATCTGGCTGTGATCAGTTCCCTTTCCTAGTAGAAATTTCTTCTATTTTGGCCAGAATCCAATCATTCTTTTCTGGGGCTAATGATGCATTGAATTAATGTATCTGTTTACCAATGCCAACCTCTTCTATCAAATAAAATTACTTTTGCTACCTTCATGTACTCAACAATTTTCTTAGACTTTTCCTAAAAGGGTAATGACAAGTTTGATACTGTAAGCCAAAAATTAAATAACTACCTTATGTTCTAGCTTCAAGATCTTATTTTAAGTAGTCTATTCTTCTAGTTTTAAGAAATTGCTCCTGACAGCCTTTCCCCTTCAATGCTTTATTCCATTCAATTTCACTTACAACGTTCTGCCTGCTTCCATAGTATTAAGGAATAAGTGACCATTGAACATAGACTCTTCAAATCAAGGTTGAGCTGCAGAGCAAAACACAGAAAAAAGAAGCCTGGCAACATTTTCTGCCCCTTTAGATAAAAGGGCTCACCGTGGTGCCTCCCCAAAATTAACTCAAGCCCACAGCTCAATTAGAATTTTTCTCCAGTTGTAGGATTGGCATGGCTTTATAGAGATGGCTGATGACATTGCACAGGATGAAATGTGAGCTATGGGAGCATGAAGCTTCAGTCTGTACATCTGGCAAATCAGAACTCCATAGGAAGAACTGCCTGCCTAGCAAGTGTCACCTGCTGAGAGTGATACTGCAAACCATGGCCCCAGACTCCCCTAAGTCTGGCTATGACTGCTTAATTTAGTGCCTTCATTATCATCTGCACTTATTGTCAGAATGTGGAGTTATGGCTGTTACTGTTTTGACATTTTTTTCTTCTTTTTGTGAAAATGCTGATGATGTGATGCTACAACAATTGAGAATGCTGAAGTTTTAGGACTAAAGAAGAATAGAGTGTGCCTGAACAATAGCTTTCAAAGGTTTGGGGTTTTTTTTAATAAACCATGATTCTTATGCTCAAATGCATATTAAAAAAATAGCATGCTAACAATAAATGGAAACATCCTTACTGTCTCAAATCCCATAAAACACATGTAGAGATGCCTGCATAAAACTACAAAGTATCTCATTATTTGCAGAAATAGCAGACATGTTCAAGGACTTTTTAGCTAAGAGTAATATCTATGAGAAATGAAGATATTAAAAAAGTTAACATTTACATGTATTTATTTACAGAAATAATAAGAAAAGTATAAGCACACATATGTGCACATTACTGTGAATCTTTCCCCACTGGTCTTAATGTGCTACTTGTCTTGACTGAACAAAAGTTCTGTCAGATTAAAGACTCTATCTACGTACAAATACAGCTCTCTGAACAGTGTGGTACACTGTTTGGTGGTATTTATGTCTCTGATACATGACAAATGTAACAAAATGGACATCGTTGATAGGAAATACTGCTTCCAAAACCTAGAAAATTTAAAAATTTCTGATTTCAAGATGGATATTGAGAATAGATTTTGAATCTGTCTTACACATTAAATGATTTGTGATACTATTCCAAACTTGGTTTTTTTCCAGTTCAAATTTTATGGTTTTTCTTATCTTTCAAATTATTAGTAACATAAGTAACCCAGGCAGAAGACACAACCATCCCACTAGGACCAGTTTTCTAGGGTTATACTATTATCATGTTCTGACATTTAACATGACACGCATAATTTGAGACCATTACAATTCTGGGTCAAATCCAAAACTGATTTATAAGAGGTAAAAATTAGGCTCTTGATAAATGATTGCACCCTTAGGAACAAAACAAAGCATAATAAGGTGATAAGGTGTAAATTAGACTAAAATACATGTTCACCTTTTGGGTTCTTTACAGCTTCAAAGCAAAGCCCATTGAAAATAAAAGAAATTTTACTGAATTTGGTGGCATTTGGATTCAAAATGATCATAAAATACTTTCTACATTATTTGAATGGAATTAATTACATCTAGGAAAAATAAGGGATCCTAATTTTTTTTTAAATTATCCTACTACATGCACACAGTTAAATCTGACAAAATGGTGAGGTGACAGATTTTTTTTCTTCTTCCCTCCAGTAAGAAGTTAAGGATGACAGTCATTAAAGGACTTCAATCAGGCACTTGATGGATTTGGGTGCAGATACATCCATTTGTATGTTTTCCATTTCCCCTTGGATTTTTTTCCTCTATAACTTCCTCGGCCAACTATACCGAAAATTATCAGCTCACACTTTAGTTTTCTTCATGACAGAAAAATCCAGGCACAATCTGCCAAAGCCTAAAAATCCTGTCTTTGGTGGTATCTATTAAGAGGTCGCTTAAAAGCACTCTGAGCATTAGCATGCATCAATAACAATCAGCACCAGCACTGCTGTTCTCACTGGTGCAGGCATGGAAAGGTGATGCCATCGCAGCCAGAACAGTGGCCTGATCAATACATGCTGACAGCACACCTGTGGTCACATGCCCATACGTTTTTGTTGGTCGTGTTGGCTGACAAAACCCAGAAGACACTGCCAATTTTAGCTGAAATCTTCATATTTCTAACAAATTCTAAAGCTCTCCATAAACTGCTGGTCTACCTTGTCCAGAACTGCCATTTGGAGATGGGAAAATTGAAGTGTCCTGGCTGCAGAACACCTTCCAGGTTTGGAAATGACCTCAAAGGGAGTGGCTGCCAAGGGCAGATGGCCAAGCAGAGGGACACCCCTATAGAACATGTGCTCTCATAGTACACATGAGACAGATCCAGGTGTTTTCTGGAGGCCCAAAGGGTTGGCTGAGAGCTCCCCTGTGATGGCTCATCCCACTACTACAGCCACCATTTCTTAGTCAGGGAACTGCTGAGTACTCTGTAGTAAGTCTGGAAGAGAAGCAGTAGGTAAGAAAGAGATTCTTGTGTCAGTCTGAGTGTAAAACATGTTAGGAGCCAGGAGCTGGATAACATTTACAGATGACACTCTTGAGATAAAGCAGCTCTCAGTTCCCAGTCTTGCAGAGTGCCATTTGACATCTGCTTTCAGCAAGGCTTTGGTCCCTCAGCATGGGATTGCTGATCCCTGCCTTTGGGCATTTCTTCGTGGTGCAGTGGATCACAATGCATGCTGCTGAGGCACTGAAGTTAAGAGTGCTCAGAAAGCTAAAAAAGCAGGACAGTCCAAGTCAGAGAGTTATCAGAGACTTGGCTGACCTATGCCTTTGAGCCAGTGCCTCTGCTCTGTGCTGTGTGATCAACACTAACTCTACTGAATAAGTGTCGCTGTGTCCCACACAATCTGTAAACACAGATGCAAAAGAAGTGATATAACACATTTTCATATTTTATGTAGTTCCAGTCAGATAGCAACTAATTGCCATTATTCTTCTAAGTGGAAAAAAGAGATTTAAATATAATGTTACTGAAGAATTAGAGCATATGAGTAACGGGTTCGTTATGAGTTATCTATGTTTGTTATAGAGATATATATATACGAAATCTAATTGCCATGAGAGTTTGGTCTCAGACTTTTAACCTATTCCTTCTGCCTTCATTTTCCTCATGAGAGAATTTCCCCTTTTGGAGATGGAATAATGATTATCCTTAAGAAATACTCTCCTTTTTGAACATAAGTTCAAAAAACTGTGGTTTAAGCATTCTCAGAGCCCTTGAAGCCAAATAAGTGATTCATTCTGGCATTTTCAACATATCTTTGAAAACCCTAATGAATTCTTGAATAAAATGAAAGTCTTATATTAGCATTTATTTTATCTAAGTGCCTTGGGAGTGAAAATTAGTGATTTCCATTTTATCACTCAACCTTTTCCTTAATTCAATTCACATGTTTGTAAGCAGCATTGAGCGTCCTCATATTGGCATGAGATGCTGGCTTTTCACAAAATTATTCTGTGATAAAATAGAGTTGTCAAGGTTTTTGCACCTATGTCAAATTAATTATGACCCTTCCTCTCCTTGCACTGAAAACGCATGGTTATCCCAAACTAGCCATTTTGTCTGAAGGGCAGTACAGCCCTCTGGGATACAGTGTTTCCCACAGGTGCTTTCCTCCCTTTTTTTCCAATATATGCCATCACAGAAGCCTCCTCTTCTGTGGAACTTGCAGTGCTACCAGAGAGTGACCCAGAAGATTCACTTGAAAAACTTGATTTAAATTTATGCTTTTAAAACACCAGATATACTCTGACAATCATTTTTTTTTAAGTGTGTGTGTGTGTGTGTGCACATGCATGTATGTTTCTTCTGTCTTTGGGTGTTTAGTGTGCAAGAAAGCGAGTGATGCTAATCTAGTTCACCAGATCCTGTGCCTGGTTCTCGGGCTGAACTCTCTGCAAATGGAACCAAATCAAATGTTTCATGGACACCAAATGCCCACTAAGTTGGCTAAGAAGGATTTAAGAATGCTTTTTAGGGGAGTTATCAGCTAGCCTTCCTTGGTTGGCCTCCTTAGCAGCCCATAAGCCAATATTGTGCCTTTGATAGGAGTCTTCAGTCTTTATTTTATTGGCAGGAATAAAACTCCTTAATTCTCCAAGGATTCCGGGATCACAGGAATCCCAGGTCCTCCATTCCTTCTACTTTGACTAAATATTTTATAAGGAATTTTAATTTTCAAAGAGCAATCAGCAAACAGACCAGATAATCCTTCTAAATATTAGCTGGGAGAGTGCACATGGATTCCTACAAAGTACACATACAGGCATGTTTGCGGCAGCATTCCAGATCTGTGGCATATTTTTTTCCAATTTTACCGCTTTATTCTTACTCTGAAGAGATTGGGAAAAGAGTGGAAGTGAAAAATTAGTCTGGTATATGTGGCAATCTGCATCTACATTCCTATAATAAAATCTAAGTCTTTAAAAATAGGCTATTAAGTTTCATTTTCCAGCAATATTTTTGCTCATTATTTATTATTATAGGCTGAATTTCCTTAAGGAGCCTAAAAGATTTTGCTGTCAAAATGTCAATTAAATTAAGCAAAATGTTTGCGCTTAATGCTAACAATTTCTCTTAAAAATTTTGTTCTTCATACATAATAAATAAGACACTATTAACTATTGCTGCTTAACATCATTGTTTGATTTCCCAGAGGAGTACGATGACAGAACTGACTCTCATCTTAGGGTGACTTTCAAAAGAGAAGACAGGTTTAGTGACCTTACCTGAGTGTGTGACTTTAGACACTTAAGAGGCAAGGTAGATAAAAGTTTGCTAAATGAAAAATGGATGCCCTTTTTCCTCACAGACTGGAATGCATTCCCCTTGATGAGAAAGGAAATTGTGATGGGAATCTGGGACATCCTGAAATCTTAATGCAGAAATAGGGCTCCTGAGTAGCAACTCATAGCAAGCCAGAACTGAGCAGCAGTTCACTGCTTATTAAAGCATTAGTGAAGTATTGAATTCTAGGAGCAGAAATTACTTATTTTTTGGTCATAATTTATTTCTTTTCAGGCAGCCACTGACCCTGAATTTCCACTTGTATGAATTTTGGATTTGCTTACTGCATGGGACAGCACTGGAGCCTTCTATTTCCTTAACTTGTGGGTTTGGGTTCAGTGATTTCAGTTGTGTGTTTCTTTGCTCATTTGCTTTGATTTGCTTCAAGGTGTGATTCCCTTTGGGGTCCCTTGACTCCTCTCAGCTGAACAAACTGTAGCCCTGGTCTCTCGCTGCAAACTAGGTACAGATAAAGTGTCGCTGCCCAAAGCCAGCACACCTGCAGATACCACATTTGCCTCTTCCAGACTGAAACGGCAAAAGGTAAAATAAGGATTCAATTTTAATTTCTGAAAATTATTTCTCAAAGAGCAATGTAATTTTGGATTCATAGGTTTGGGGCTTGGTTTTTTTTTTTTTCCTTTCTGATATGCGCTGGCTCACCTATCTGGAAATGTAAATGGGAGACTAGGGGGTTTTTCTGCATTATTTTCCTCTTTTTTTTGTAATAAACTCTGCTGTGCTGGCAGTATTCTCTCACCTTATCACGTAATCTATTCTTACACGTACGCAGACATTCATAAATTTTCTCTACATAGAGGGAAAGGGCTCATTAGTTAACTGAGTCCTGCCTCTTAGTCTGAGAAAACAAAAAGAATAAAAAATCCTTCCAATAAACAGGCACATTTGGACAGGAAAGAGGTGAAAAAGAAATATTTATAGTGTTTCAGATTAACTCCAAATATAAAGCAGCATAAACCAGGGTGTTTTCTGATTTAACTTAGCAAATACAAATTGGAGATATGTTGAGTAAATAACTGAAAAATAGAATCCTGCATCTGCAGTCTATCCATCTGTTGCCCTGTCTCCAGCTGCAGCCACCTCGGATGTTTCTGAATGACACGAAAAAAAATAAAGGTGAATGAAGACATGAGCCCTGAGAATACATATGCCCAGTGCATGAAGGAAATCTTTTCTCTTCACTGATCCCCTGAAGTCTTGATAAATTTTAGTTGCAGTGGTTGTCTTAACACAGAGTTCCAGGTGTTATGGGCACTCTCGGGGTTGTGCATAATTTATTACCCTTTCCCTGGTCCACAAAAAGAGGACATGAATAAAGGATTCAAACATTTACAAGCATTAAGGTCAGAAAGCACCAAAACAACTATTCCACCTAAGTTCCTGGACCTACTGGACACATATTTGGCCCAGAGGTAGACTAAATTATATCTCATAGAAGGATTTAATTATGTATATCTTTAAAGATCTAAATCCATGTTGAGTCATCCCTGTCCTGTCCCCCCCGCCAGACCCTTTAGGAGACTGTTAACTTAGTTTAATTATCCTCTCTGCTAGAAAGCTGTGATTTACTTCAAGGCCTAATTTGTCTAAGTCTTTGCAATAGATCTTGTCAGGTCTTTGTCAACAAGCTCAAAAACACCCTGCTATTGGATCTCTTTTCCATGTGTAAGCACCTAGACATGATCAATCCACCTCTCTGTCTCCTCTCAGATAAGCTGAAGAGATTGAACTCTTTAAGCCTCACGTAGTACAACTTGTTTTCCAGCTGCCGGATCAAACCTCCCCAACCTTTCATCTCTGGCACTGTTATGAGGCTGCACCACTAGCTTGGAATGCGCGAGGGCTCTTCAAAGGGTTTTAGACTGACCATCTGATATTCACACCATAGCACTGTCTGAGGGGATTTTGATGTTTCTTTTGATTCAGATCTTGGCTTTAAGAACCTGTTGGCTGTGGCTGGTTTAGGGCTCAGTAATGGCTTTGCCACAAGCGAGCAGGAGAGCAGCTCACTGCTATGGAAGGCAGATGTGCCTCCAGGTTTCTCTCTGCTATGCAGAATAGATGCCTGGTACCTTTTTTTTACTCCCTCTGCCCTAGAAAATGAAGATGTGGGCACAAGAGTATAAGGAACAGCAATCTCTTCTAACATGTCATAAAATCCATTGTATGAATGAAGAAGGGAATGCAGCAGCCCTCAAGAAGTGTCTCTCTTCTACAGGTTACAAGCTTTAATAATACTAAAAAAAAAATGGTACTACAAGGGACAAGTGCACAAATGCAGAAACGTGCATACACACATTGTTTGACATTGCTAATACAAACAAGTGTGATCTAGATCAACAATTTTCAGAACACTTTCATACTAAATCAGGGTCTAATGCGTTTTCAGTGACATTTCAAATCATTCTCTGTCGGAGAGTATGCCCCAGAGTCCACAAATATGGAATGTCATTCTATGTCTTTCCACTGATTTATGTGAGTTCTAATCAGATCCTCATTCTGTGAGGGTTTAAGCTTCTAAAGATATAATTAAATTCACTACTTACTTTGTGCTATCCTCTGACACCATTTCTAAATGAGATGGGGTGCTTATTAAACTCATTTTACTGGGCCTTCTAGTGAACTAGAAACTAATTTACAAGCAAATAATGCTACAATTTAGTAAATAGTTGACCATATATTCCCCCAATATTTTATACACTTTTCAGAGAATGAGTAGGCTTGGGGCAGAATAGAAATGGTTGAGAGCGATGAAATGCATTATGTGCAAGCTCCTGCACATTTATAGGTTTGCTAATTATTAAAATTACAACTATAAAAATAATTAATATAAACTAAAAATAAGAGCTTGGGTCTCATCCCTCATTTTCTCACATCCTCACTGTAGATTTCAAACACTGACAACTGGATCAGTGTTTCTCAAATAGGGACTATGACAGATATTTTATGCAAGGAAACAAAATAGAACATCTTTACACAGACCAGGTCCCTTGCTTGACAGGATTTTAATATACTTCTCACATGCACAGACTCACAGTAGCAGCTCAGTGCCATGTTTATTTCCTCACCTCACAGATGGAGCATGTTTTTTTCACCTTTCACATGATGCAGCACATCCCAAGAGAGATTTAAACCTCTTTTTCCTGGCTCCCATGTTCATTTATCAGCATCTGACTTCATTGTTTTCTAAAGTCACCCCTGAGAAGGTAGTCTGAATATCAATTTGTAATAAACAGCAAGAAATTGTTGCTGTCAAGGTGTAACAGTGCAAAATAATATGTGGTTTTTCCAGACACATCTGAAGCTTAAGTAACCTACCCAACCATCCTCAGCCACAAGGAAGGAATCCTGTGTCACCATCTCTGCTTCCTGTGTTTGATATCTCTCCCCTCAGCTCTCTCAATGCAGTCCTTCAAGGTGCTTATTCTACTTTTTGAAGCACATTGCTGAATCTGCAGTATCCAAACAGTATAATAAGCATGTGAAGACTCAGTACTGATAAAGTAAATGCTTTTTCTGAACAAACTTGTGCTGCTGACACCAAAGCCCATTTCGGCACAAAGGAATATGTAAACAGAGAAAAGGAATTCGGTTCTCCCTTTCTGTCCAGCAGGATCTCACAATTCGCAAAGTTCTGTCCATTGCTGTCTCACGAGTACAGGTCCCCAGGTCTCACCAGTATGAGGCTGGACTGGAGCAGGGCGGAGCAGAGCAGAGGGTTTGTCCCAGGACTAGGTGCAAGATCATTTTATGCCCCCAAAACAAGCCAAGAACAGAATTCACAAGGGTACCAATGCATAGGATCATGTGGTATTTGGCCATGAGTCTTCTTGGGCTCTTGTCACTGACCATGGCTTGGAGGAGTACTTGTGCAGCTTCCAAAAAACAGCTGGAGACCTGACCTCCCACTCTCCTTTTAATGAACAAAGGCAAATTTGAGTCCCAAAATCACAGATGATCTCTGCAAGCTCTAGTGTAGGAGTTCTGATTCACCAGCTTCCAAAGTCTCCCACGTACAGTCCTACCTAGTGCTCCAAGTACTTTATCTTAACTCATGTTCCATCAATTCCTAATACCTATAAATGCAACAAAATAAACCTTGGATATGTTTGGTCTCTATAAAGATTTCAGTTACCTGGCAAACATAATAATAAAG
Source organism: Machaerirhynchus nigripectus (assembly GCA_013397975.1). Lineage (NCBI taxonomy): Eukaryota > Metazoa > Chordata > Aves > Passeriformes > Dicruridae > Machaerirhynchus > Machaerirhynchus nigripectus. The sequence continues at coordinate 615,190 of VZRQ01005644.1, forward strand.
TTGGCTTATTACAGCAGCAGCAACAGCTGCATGACAATTTGCATTCTAGATCCATGTCCTCATTTCTTATAACCTTCAGGTGTTCAAAAGAGGTGCCTCATACTGAGCTATTAATTCTTTATTTAGGCACCTTGACTTTAAATGTACTGAGTACCTCTTGGCTCTGATGAATGTCAAATAACATTCAGATTTAGAAGATTGCATGAATTTCTAATTTTTTTTCAGTTCTCTGGGTCTGTCCTTGAAGGAAAGTCAACCTTTTACGTATGTTTGTGCATATGTCCACATTGTGCTCAATAATAACACTGATTTTACCCTTATAATAATATAAATAATAACAACATTAAAAGGAGCAGAGGGTACAGTATTTTAAAAGAAAAACAAACAAACAAACAAATAAAACAGGAGGAGAATGGCCCAACCAGCTGTTCAAAAGTTACCAGTGTTTAGGTTTCACAAGAAATACAAAACTTCCTATTGAAAGAAAGACAGATTTTTTAACAGCTGAGTTGCAATACAAACATGCAGACAGACAGGTGTGCATTTATGTACTTTATCTTTTACATTTCAAGATTCGTCAATCACATTAATGTTTACATATTTAACAGTTACTTTGTACCTAATGTTTTCAGACTCAGATTCGAAAATGCAGACCACGATTTTTCTGTTGCATAATGCTTTTATTCCTTTGCTGCACACAAGAAACAGTCTTCTCAATAAACTACAGAATACTGATGTGGTGGCTTTACAATAACCATTGAAGCAGTAAGGTTGCACTTTCAGGTATCTGATGCAGAGAGGGATTCGTCATGTGGATGGTTAGTACCTGAACATAAGGATGTGGACAAAAATTTGAAAACATTTGGGAGCTAATGAAACTCTTAGGCAGCTAGTAGGGGGAAATTCTCAAGGGCTTCAACAGGGGGAAGGAAAATAAATTGCCTGAAGTCACCCAGAGAGCTGTTACTAGGAACAACAGATGAGAAGAAAATGTTGAGTGGGCAACTGAGACAAGCTTGAAGAAAAAGTCTTTTTTTTTTTTCTTTGAAATATCTTTTAATTGCCATCTTGTCTGAATCCTGACAAAGAAGGGAATTAAAGTATTTAGGGTAATGGAAGAAAGACAGGAAAAGAAGAAAGAGGGGATTGAAGGAGGATGAGAGGGAGGGAGGGTAAGAAAATACCATGTATCTGAGAGACTGAGATGATGACCAGGTAGGTCTTTTCAGCAGCGCAGAGTTCACTGTGGTCCAGATGGAAGACACATGATGACCTTTGTATTGTTGGGCTCTGAACCTTGTATTTTCCTTTTTCTTCTTTTTCGGAAAACATTCAGGTATTTCTCATTTTCCTTTCATTATGGAGGGGCTTTTTTTTCCCTACTTCTTAAACTTGTTCTAAAATAAATACCTCCTGGGATAAAAACACAGACTCTATTTGCTTTTGGGTACTACTAGTTCAAAAGTTGAAGTCTTTTGCAAGTTAGGAGTTAAATCCAAGTGTTCAATTAATATAAGGCTCAAATTCTGATTAGGTGACCTGCAGTTCACCCTTCTGCCCTCATATTCATTTTCTAAGGATAATTATTAAATAAACATCGCTTTTCAGCTGATTATCTTTTGACCCAAATATGATGTAGGGTTTTGGTAACTTTATACTTAAAATGAGCTCAAAAAGAAAAAAAAATAAAGAACAATGATTTTAATAACATACATTATACCAGCAACATTTCATAGAATTAAAAACTGTAATTTTTGGAAAAGGGTTAGCTTGAAATATATTATTTAAGCAAAATGGAGGCTTCTGTCTTACAGAAATAGTACTCTAGGAACAGAGTGGAACTCTGCTGAACTTAGGTATATGGCCAAGTCCCAGACATTTAGGATTAGCTTAAAGTAATTCAGCAAGTTCAAAAACCCTCACAGAGTATCAAGACCCGCTCAGATTATCAACGATAAATTTGATGGAATAGAAAGAAGAAACTAAAAAGACATTGTTCAGATGGAGAACTCATTTCTTGCATCCTGTACTTCTTTTTTATCAAAAAGAAATCCCAAAGGCTTTCTGAAAAACAGAATATGTGCAATTTCTTTCACAAACATACATCTGTGCTTTGTTTTCTTATTGTTGTTGACAGAACCCTTCATTATGCCCTTAAAGAATCATTTTATGTTTATTTGTACTGTCTATACAGATTTGGAGACTTGTTTTATGAATTGCCAGAGAGCGATGTCTTTTTTTAATACAAGTTTATTACACTTTGATTGATTTCCCTGATATTCATTTTGTGTGTCTTTGTTATAGAAACTCATTTTTGTTCTAAAACCCAAATTACTCTAACTAATGTACCAGAGGAGCACCGTAACTGTTAGCAATTGACAATGCAAAATGTTTCACAGCTTTATTTGTCAGTGCAGATGCCATGAAAAAAGTCATTGAGGGCTAGTTTGGCAGCATCTTTATTTATTAATTCATGGAGGTTTGCAAGAATAAGTCATGAGTGTGAAGCAGCACAAATGTGAGAGAGAGCTCAGCCACCTGACCACATTACCACAAATTAACAAATTACTGTACATCTTTTGAACGGTGGTGGGTATGTTAAATGTATCCATATGCAAGCGTTACTAGCAACAAATAAATATATATTTAAAATGTTAACTTACCTTAGCACATGGTGAAAGACACTTACACTATAAAGCAAATGTATTCACATTTTCCATAAGAGAAAGGCATATGTAAATACAGTTTCTGTGTCTCTGCTGATGTTTGGTAACTTGCTAAGCATCAGTAATTTGAACATAACTCAGAAATACATGCAAGAAGGCCATTTTAGGATTTTCTCACTTTGAAACTTACTATATTATTTGCCATTATTTGCAATTGTTCTGGATAAGATTAAAATTGCATGTGTTTCATCACTTGGTAAGTCAATTTTTTTCTCCCAACAGAGTCCCTTTTTTTCACTCAAGTAATGTTCTTTAAAAGTGTCAATGTCTTTTTAGTGGGGCAGAATGGGATGAAATTAAATGTTTCAATGAAACCTGAGGTGTGTGCAATTCCCTCAGTGCTGGTGCTGCTTCTCATATTGCCTATGGGGACAGCTAGATTAGACAAACACACTGAACATACTCCGTAGAGACTTTTAGGGGAGAATCATTAAAACAGCTTTGTCTTGCCTTGTATTGCTTCACCTACTCTCTGAGCAATGTATCACATCTCAATAGAGACTACAACGACTAGATATTCATGTTCACTGAAGGACATAACTGAGCTGGCAGGCTTCATCTTGAAGAGAAAGAAATTGCCAACACTAGTTCAGCAACCTTTGGTGAAGGGTGGTGAGGCAGCGTGACTTCAGCTGCTGAAAGGACAAATCTGCCGGCCCTGCTAGCAAGAGATAGGAATTAAGCCACGAAACTAATGAACAGCAGAGGAGCCGGAAAGCAAGGTTACCCTGTCCTTCTCCTGTTGAGATCATCCTGGATTTTAATTCTCTGTCCTGCATCCTGTGCAGCCAATAGTGGCCATTACACATGGTTAAAACAGATTTCTGTACAGATGTGCTATCCTGAGAAAAGACACAGTGGGTCACCCTGCTGCCTTCCAGTAGTGAGTATCAGAAGTGCTCTGGGCAATCTAGGTTTGAAGTCAGCTTTTCTTTGGGCAGTGCTCAGACTATGTCACGTCCAGAGGTCCTTTCCAACATAAACTAGTCCAGCACTCTGTGAATCTGTTCCAGTCATCCCCCTCCAGCATTTGGCACCAAGAAATGGAAATGGTGCTTCACTGACCTGTGCTGGCCACATTACCATAAAAGTACTCCCACGCCAGGAGCATGGGCTGAAAGCTGGGATTCCTTTTGATTGGAGCTGACATGGGTCTGGTCTCCCATAGAGGGAAGAAATCACAAAGAACGTTCCTGAGAGGAGTGAGATTGCCATGCTGCAGAAAACACATCAGCTCAGCCAGTTCGCTGTTTTCACGTAGGTTTGTTTCTTTTTCCTTTAAAGGCACTTGCTTCCGTTGCTCTTAAACCTCATTCCGCCTTCATAAGGGAGGTAAAATTCAGTTATACAGCATTGCTGTAGGTAGCGCATGCCCACACTATCGTGTGCAGGCACTCCTCTGCTTTCTGAGGCTTCCCAGGCGTTCCAGAGCCCTTTTCTTATCCACCAGCCAGCATTTGATACAGAATCTGGAAATTATTTTGCTGCCAAAAATGTACAAGGGAGGTGGGAGACAATCTGTCGGCTTCTACTAGAGCAAACACAAAGAACCATTCTCTCATCTAGTAAAACAATAAGATTAGTCCTTTTATCATTAAATTTTTTTTCTCTCCTTCACTGCTTTGTAAACACTGCCTGTATGACTTTGCCTCTTATCGTCTGCAAACTGAATCTGCTTTTGTTGAAGCAGTGTCAATCACAAGGGTTTTCCTGCTCATATGCTTAGCGATATGACTGATTGAAAAAGAAGACAGGCTTTCATTTGGGTCTGCAGTATGTGACATACTCACTGTTGGAAACATAAGGGTGGGGGGAAAGAAAACAAAGGGAACAATTTGGTAAAATATAACCCAAAGTTCACTTGCTCTGTCAAACAGATTAAGATTAAACTGAAGGAGGTCAAAGCTATTAACATTTAGACTAGAGGGTATATAACAAGTTAGTGTGTAGTTAGATATTGGCTTTCTAATTGGAGAGAACCTTGTTTCTAACTCTTTATGTAAACACTAGCATTAACAAAAGCCTGGGTGGTCTCAGCATTGTAACCCAGTGGACATATTTGACCCACATCTCTCTGAAAAAAATGTCCTCGATGACCAAGTTTGCATTTAAATTGTAAATATGTCTCTTGATTCCTTTCTGCCAACTGTGACAGCATTTGCAAAGGGAAAACTTCACAGTTATTCTTCTGGAGCTGCTTTAAATTTGTTTTCCCAAATGCCAAATTCTCCTTCACACCATACACTTAGTTACAATCTTATTTATGTTCAGCTCTTTGGACCAAGGAAGAAGATTACTGCAGCCACCAGGAAGGAGCACAGACATGACTTGATTGTTAATTAACTCTCATAGCAAGAGTGACTCTCACACAAGCCAGATTATTTATGGAATATCTTTTGCATTTTCAAATCACATTATTCTCTGATTTTACGGTGCTCTCTATCACTTCTTGTCCTAAATCCAATGGCAAGTGAAACAAGGGAAAGTAAATTAGATAGCAGCCAGCAGGGTTAGCCATTGGAAGGTGATTTGGTTAAACCTTTGATTGCACTGACCCAAACAATAGTGCAGAAACTGTGTTTTAGCAGATTTTAAGCAGATCTGGTGTGGTGGGTTGACCCTGGTTGGATCCCAGGTGCCCACCAAGACGCTCTATCGCACCCTTATCAGCAGGGTGGGGGAAGAAAATAAGATGAAAAATAACTTCATGGATCAAGACAAAGGCAGTTTAATAAAGCAAATGCCATGCACGGAAGCAAAGGAAAACAAAAGATTTATTCTCTATTTCCCATGAGCAGGCAATGACCAGCCACTTCCCAGGAAGTAGGACTTCAGTACACATAGTGTTTGCTTTGGAATACAAGTGTAATAACAAATGCTCCCTCTCCTCTTTTCTGTTAGCTTTTATTGCTGACCAGGCATTATATGGTATGGAATATCCCTCTGGTCAGTTTGGGTCAGCTGTCCTGGCTGTGTCCCCTCCTAAAATCTTTCCCATCCCCAACCTACTGGTCAGGGAAGAATGATGGATAGACTTGATGCTGTGTGAGCATTTCTGAGCTGTAGCCAAAACACTGGTGTCTATAGTCAACACCTTTCTACATACAAAATACAGAACTGTGAGGGCTGCTGTGGGGAAAATTACCTTCATCTCACCCAGACCCAGTACACCTAATTAATCTCTCCCTGCATTAGCATATCTTCTGAGGATTAATAAGTTTTTGTTTGGTATGTGAGCAGCATACCCAGCAGTCTCTTACAGGGGGATGCATGAGTGCAGGAAGAGTGAGCTTGTGGCCTCCTCCCCGTAAACTCTGTCATTATTCCCATCAGTGTGATCCATCAGAGCTTCATTTCTGTAAGCCCTGTTTTCCACAGGTTGTACTGCTACAGAGGAGATAGGCAAAAAGGATCATGCAAAGTTTTAACTGGAAATAATCCTTAGAAATTTATTTTGGCTGCTCTGCTAAAATTAGAGCCATAGGTTTTTTCTCCAACAAGAGTGTGTAAGCTGGAAAGGGCTGTGTTCAGTGATCTGCCCCACAGAGTGTTACCGTGAACCTTCCTGATCCACTGGCCAGTCTCTGTTATCCACTTAGTGTGATTTCTTGCATCACCAGAGGCTGCCCTACATCTAAAACTGCTGTTTAATCATCATCATTTTGCAGTGAATAAATACAGTTCCTTGCTCAAGTAGCTCCAGCCCAGGACTTCCTACAAACCTCTCTGAGTACAGAGGGCAGCCCCTCAGAGTGACGCACTTAATAGTGCTGTCACCTTAGCTTTTAAAACCTGTTGCAGTCCTTTGATATGAGGAAGGCAGTGTGTATGAAATTCTCACCCTCCCTTTGGAGCACAGCCTCATCGAGTACAGTGAGGGTCATCAAAGCTTTTCAGGCCCAATTGCCTACAAGTTACATGTGGCTGTCTCACCTCTCTGACGCTCTGTTTTATATTTTCACCTATCACTGGTCCATCACTCCATGCCTGCTGACACAACAATATTGCCACCATGAAAAGCATGACTAGCCTGCCCAGTTCTCATTTGGCCAGATGCTTGTGAAAGCAGGAAAGTGTCACATTACTATCTCATTAGTTAATCCAGTTGGCAATGCTAAACACACTAATCTTCTAATGGAAGAGATGGTACAAAAATTTTTTAGCGAGAACAGTGCTCTTCAAACAGATAAATAGAAGCTTGTTACTTTGGAAGGAGCAGGACAATTTATATTCAGCTTTTTGATAGACACAAAAATAAAATGTGGCAAAGACTGACATATTTGTGAAACATTCGGCACTAGAGAGCCCACATCAAAAAAGTAATTTTAAAAATCTCCATTCTCCAAGAGATGCCACAGAAAAATATCATTTTATTGTTATTAATTATAGTGACAGTCCTAAAGGAAAGAGGTCATTTTATGAAAAGCAGAGGGTTTAGAAGAGAAATACATTTTTCACAATGTAAATTGACTAATTTTGTTGAACATTGATCTAATTTGAAAGGCAAAATCATAACTGCACAAAAAATATAACAGGGTTTCTAATTAAAAAATACACAAGTGTATTCTAACTGTTTAACATCAACAAACCAAAAATTAACAGAATCTTAAGCGAGGTAGATGCAAAGTCTTCTAAAAAAGCCCTAGCAGGAAACAAATCCAAAGAACATATTCCAAATGAGATCATCTTCCCTAGTTCAGGGCACAAAGCTGGCTGTCGTTTCTAACTTTGTCTGTTAACAGTAACAATACAGCATCAGATCCTAGCTCCACTGAAATTAGCAGTGTCTCCCACTCAAGAACCAGTTTCCTGGTTTCTAGGGTACATGCCATACTGAAGCCTGACTCTCTATCCACCTTACCATCTGGCAATCTATTGACAAGAGCAACAAAAAAGCATAAAAGGCTGAGACAGGCACTATGCCCTTTTTAAAATATCAGTTGGGGTGGAGCTGTTAAACATATTCCACTTGTTATCCATTCCTTTTTCTTGGGGAGGATTCTTTGGGAAGCTAGTTTTCTCCTAAATTCCATTTAGTCATCAAAATAAAGTGGAAAAAATATGATAAAACTAGGAAATAGGCTCAGAGAAACAAACAATTCCTTATCTGTAGATTGGTGTGTTACAAAAGAGGTACAAAAAGGTATGGGGGGTGTGTGTGTGTGTGTGTGTGTTAGACCTGCCTTCTGCAAGTAATTATCAGAAGAAGAAGAAAACTATCTCCTTAAGTAAGTATCCATAAAACAAGAAGAAAAAATAAACCATGCAGTGTCAGCACTTCAATATGAATAGCATGGCTTGGAGTTTTCATGCCACCAAATTAATATATCCTTGGAATAAGCCATAAATTATAAGTTCTTTTAAAAGTGCTGTATCCAACATTTTTGGAATGCTGTATCGCATTGTTTTATCCTTATAGACCAAAATAAAATATCATAGCAGTAGACTTAAGAAATCAGCAGTAGTTTAGATAAAAGTGATCATGATTTGCTTCTGTTTGTTATATATAATCAGAATTAAGTCCAGACCAGTAATATGTATATTTGATGGATTGCAAGAGCCAATTTTGCAAAGCTGAAAACAATTATGAGCCAAATCATTTGGGAAAAAGAAATTAGACAGGAAATGTGGATAATAGTTGGAAAGTGTTTAAAAACATTTTACCAGAGGTTTAAAAAAAAAAATGAAAGCTGGACTAGCCTAAATGTTGACTTGCATAAAAGTGAAAACAGCTATGTAAATCAAAATAATTAAGCAAAAAAAGCATTTATTAAAAGTCTTGTGAACTAGACAGAATATGAGAACCACAGAAAATTAATAAGGATGGAAACAAGAAGTAAATTTTTTCTTCAGAGTTAAGGATAACAAGAAAGGTTTGTTGTCTTGACTACACACAACTGTAGCCATGTTAATAATGTATGGAAAAAATGGTATATTCTGTAAATAAATCTGATCTCTCTTTGAAGAAAAAAAAAGACAAAATCAATTTTGCCATAAAAAGACAACGCAATGCTGTTCTTTCCAGTAAATCAGGAGAACTTTAAATAACAATTAAAATCAGCAGACCTGCATAATTTACAACCAAGAGGTTTAAAAAAGCTGGCTGAAGAAAATTCCAAACCATGGATATTGCTTTTTGCTAAGTCTGAGAACACTGGAGAAGTTCCAAGAAGGACAGGGGAAAAAAAAAAAAAAAAAGGCAATATCTCACCAATTTTATTTTTTTAAGTTATGTGTGTAACCCAGGTGATTGAAGCCTTTTCAGCCTGCACTGAAAGGATAAAATAATGTAAAAGGCTAATAGAGGGCTAGAGGTGTGTATGCAATTAACCCTAAGCAAAATGGTTTAGCAGAAACAAGAAGTTCTTGCAAGCCTCTCTGAAAATCTCAGCATATTTACTGGCCTTAGGAAGCAAAGAAAGACGAATGTTGCCAGGCATATGAAAGGCAAGACGGGCCAGCAAACCGAAGTCCTTCCAAGTCTGCTAAGAACCTGTGAACAAAAGTAACAAACAGCACTGGCATCAGAAAATTCAGTGTCTGTCAGAGCCCATACAGATGTGAATAATCTTCCACATAGAATAAAGCACCTTTGAAAAGCAGATCCTTCATCTTTTGTAGGCACACTTTTTAAGTCCCCCAAAGTTTGCAGTTTTTATAAACCTGTAATTTCAAATGTCCTCTTTTCCAAACTGATATTCAAGCAAAGTTTGTCCAGCCCAGAAGCAGGGAAGAAAGTCTTCAGTGAATCTGGTACTGTTTACTGAGGAACATTCAGCACAAAGATGTTTTTTGCATTAGTACAATTCTGAAACAGTGAACTAGCTCCTAACCAGGTAACGCAGCTAATAATTGGTACAACTTGCTAACTGGTTAGGGTTAACTGTGTGCAACATCTCCACTGATTTATGACTGTCAGGTTCACAGGTTACTTAGATTGTTCAATTTAGCACTTTTCCCCAGCTTTCAATTGAACATTTTGAACCAGGTGTTCAATGGATTGATCGATATGAAGTACAATAGGTCTCTGCACCAGTCCATAAACAAAGCTGATTTTTATAGCCTTGGTGTGATTTAAACCTTTTACACTTTAAACCACTCTGCAGCACTCTTGCCATGTAAGCATATGCTTCTCCTCACTTTCCTTAATTGACATCAGATTGTGACTTAGGAACACACAGTGCAATGAATGCTGCTGTGTGCCTGGAGGGCCTGATCCTGCCAATGTGTGTGCATGACACTGCGTGCAGGTAAGCAACTCTTTTGATCCCAGTGAGGCTATTCACATATATAACCCTGCTAAGGTGAATTAGTTGTAAGGCAAGGACTGACATTTGAATATTGAGCTTTGTGGTTAGGGAGAGCTTTCCTAGCACTCAGAGGCTGTGTGGAAAGGCAAATCTCATTTGCTCAATGTGACTTATGCGATTTGCACGATTTCTCCCTGTGTTAGGTTCCCTCCTCCCCATAAAAACACTCATATGTTCACCTTTGTAGCCTGCCCCCCACCTTGTGACTGTAGATATCAGATGCAGTTTTGCAGGGGCTCATGTTCACCTGCCAGCTGAATTTGATGCCTGGTTCAGGGAGGAAAAGGCAAACATCAGGAGAGGAGTGAAATGCAGATGCAGCCCTCAAGGGTTCTCAGTCTGTAGACCCCTTGCTGGATGCCAAACTCTAGGTCTGCACCATAGCGTTTGAGTGAACCCACCAGACAGCTCATCCCACATGGCGTGATTTGGCCCAGTGTTCACTCCTAAATTGGCAAAAACCAGGGTTTCAAAGAACTGGAGAATGAGCACCTCAAACCAGGATTTGGGAAGGACCTCGTTCTCACTGCTGCTTGGAGTGCAGATGGCAGAGCAAGGACGGCTCTTCAGTTCTCAAGCCAGGGTTGCTCTCATGGAGGAGCTGAAAAGGAAAGGGGTGCTCCCACTTTCTTTCCTCTGCACGTCACTGACCTACCGTTCACACATACACACCCATTACATTGTTCCTGAGTAAGTGCTGCTTGCTTGGCTGACCTTCGCGGGAGATTTCTCCAGTACAGAGAGTCTGTCTGAGTAAATATCCCTCAGGCATGAGGAAAACGGGTAGGGATAACAGATGAAGTCAACACATGGAAGAATTTACTGTCTTACCCGGAGGTAAGAAGCAGATCCTCCTTAAGCACTTAAACAACTACAAATGTTTTCAACTCAGTGTTGGTATAAAATAATAATGAAAATAACCAGTCCTACTCTCTTTTAAAAAGCGGGAAGAGAAGGTATGTGGAGGGGAAGGATAGGGGGAAGAGAAAGGTGAGGGAGAGGAAGGGGAAGGGGAAGGGGAAAAATAGGATAGCTCTTTGAGCTATCACCACAACCCAGCTTTCATCTCACACACTAAAAAGGCACAGAAAATGTGAAACAGTTGCAAAAGTCTTACAGAGCAAGTTAAATGACTAGCACAGACCTTGATCTTTTAATATCTATTGAGCCGAGTGTCACAGACTACACATATTTATGCATTTAACACAGCTTTAAATAGTACACATAAATGCATGTCATTGAGCAGTGACAGGAGAATCAGGCAAGTACTTTTACTTACAAAAATATCTTCCTTCTGTGTCTCTATTTCACCTTGAAACAGTGCCATATTCAGCATCCCAGACCCTGGAACCTGAGCACCTTCCTTTGACATCGATACCTGTGGATCAGCCTCTTTGAGCAAAGCAGAAGTATTTGAGAAGAGGTCAAGTTTGGCCTCAGATGGTGTATTTGAATCAGATTTCTTATGTTCTTACACCATCAAAACCTGTGAAAAGGAAATGAATCATGTTTGGATTTCTGCAAGAAGCTAGGGATTATGCAAATTATTTCCTGATACATTATAAAGAGAGATGCTTATTTTCATAAATAATGTATTTATCTAAAACTGTAGCCAAATCAAAAGCTCCCATTCCTTAGTTAGATACAGAAACTGCTACAGTTTAACAAACTGCAAATGAAAACGTAACTTCTCTTATGAAGCTACCCTCATAAAATAGATCTTGTTACAAGAAGAAGTTACTGTAAAATAGAAACGGCACTAAGAGCAGAATTGTGTATGTCTGGAATGAGATTTTACCTTAAATGTTATTCAGTAAATGAAAAGAATCATTAAATATATTACAAGCTATTACTAGAACAATCCATCCAAGTATTTTTTATTGCTATCTTCTTTTACAAACTCGTTGAAAATTTTGAAGGAAAGAGGCCAGAAAATCAAGAAGCTAGTTTTATGAGAAATGAATATATTTTTGCTGATGACTTCAAGGCTAGTACAGCTGCCACCAGTGACCTGGGTGAGGTCCAGTATTGCCCCTCAAGCACTGTAGAACTGGACAGCTGAGTCACAATGAATCTTCATGACAGCAATGCTCACTTTATCAGAAAAGGAGAGCGAGTCAGATGGTGGTTTAGCCATTTATTGTTGTCAGTGTCCCGATCTTATCTTGCTTGGAGGAAGTGAGGATGCTCTTTCTAGAGCTACATTTGCACAGGTGCTGTGTTTGTATAGTGCTTAGCACAATGGGCTGCTGTTCAGCTCTTAGAGACCAAAGACACTACAGTTCTGCTACGAAGTACGATGAGCATGGATATGTTGATTTTCACTCAGGAAAAGGTTGCTAGATTGTCTTTAAGAGAAGTAAAAGGTGAGAAAAAAGGACAGAAAAGAATTATGGAATCATAAAATATAAAACAAGCTGAGCTGGAAGGAGCACACAAAGATCATTAAAGTCCAAATCCTGGCCCTGCACAAGGCACCCCAAGAATCACACCATGTGCCTCAGAGCATTGTCCAAATGCTTCTTGAACTCTGTCAGGCTTGGTGCTGTGACCGCTGCCCTGGGGAGCCTGTTCCAGTGCCCAGCCACCCTCTAAGTGAAGAACCTTTTCCTGATACCCAGCCTAAACCTCCCCTGACACAACTTCAGGCCGTTACCTTGGGTCCTGTCACTGGTCACCAGAGGATACACCAGTGCCTGTCCCTCCGCTTCCCCTCCTGAGGAAGTTGTAGACCACAATAAGGTCTCCACCTTCTCCACTCTGAATATCCCTCTTACAGAAAGTTGTCCAGCCATATATCTGCTGAACAGCTTGTAGATAAAGGTAGTGTTTAATTAGAGTCACTGTCTTTTGGGTTATTTTTTAACACAGGATTTACCTGAAAACATCCATACATATGTTGCATTGCTTAGAATATCACAGTGTTTTAATTTTAAATTTACTTTTAAAATAAAAATTGCTGTAATAAAGTATAACAAATAATTTTTTTGTTTTGGTGTACAGACAGTTGCACATAAAAATTATTTATAACCAATTTACACCATTTTAAAATCCCATTCTTGATCAAAATTAAAATAATGATATTTACTAATTTAAAAATTAACAGACTAGGCCCTTTGAAAACAACAAACAACTTCAGACCCTCTACTTCTAATGGTTGTTTATGAAGTTCATGAAGCTCATTTTTTATTGTTCAGCCATATCCCTAGAAAAACCCCAAACGTTTAAACAAATGTTAGGCCGACCTGTGTCCAGACAGCAATTGTGAAGTTCTGCAAAAATGGTCTTTTTGAAACTCTTCATTATTAGGGCACCTCTGATAAAAATAACTACCCTGCAATATCTGAAATCTATTAATGTCTGTTATAAATTTCCCCTTTCTGCCCTGGAATGAAAGACGCAGAACTGCACTTCAAGAAACTGAATCCCATAGCCAGGTAGCATAATTTGCCAATCCATTTCATCCATAAAACATAGTCTACACACATGGGCCACATTATAGGGAATTCAAAGGTGAATGAAAAAGAGCAGTTGAGTGAATAAGGAACATAGGATGCAGCCATGTCCTGCAAAGCTTTTTCCAAACAAGTACCAAAAGTCTTAAAATTAACCCACCACTGTACCATGTGGTCTCAGTCAGATACAAAATGACCCACATTCAAGCATAAGCAAGGCCAAACCTCTTGAAACTGAGTGTAACAGGAAGGCCTAAGCTCAAGAAAAAAACAGTGGTGTGTTAAACAAAATGAGACATTAGCATTTAGACATAGACAAAACAGCCTGGGATGAAAACCTGCCTTAAGTTCATAGCAGCTTCAGAGAGAAAACACACAAACAGCTGAACAGCCTAATTTAAGGCTGTTATTTCACCAGAAAGCTGAAAGAACAAAGCAACTCACTTTATAATGGCATTTTCTGGAAAAAAATATTCCCAATTCAAAGAACAGCTGAAGAAAAAATTTCAAGGCAACTTCAGTTAGAAAAATCACAGTTATTACTTTATAAACAGCATTTAAATGGTGTATTCAGATGGTATTCCTAGGAGGACTGCATCTGCCAGTAAACTATTCCAGGTCATCTGTAGAGCACTGGTAAAACACAAGAGCCACAAACTTGCTGGAGCCAGGTGAGCCCTTAATTAAGAGAAGGACCTTTTTGAGAACTGTAGAACAAATTAATTGATTTGGTTTCAGGTAAGAACACCTCAATCCTTGTTTCCCACACTGCCTCTTGCAATGGAAATGTTACCTTGTCATGTATACAGTGCAGAGAGCTTCAGGATGGTAATGAATATCAAGCCAACATTTCTCTTAGTGGTCAGTTTTCTAAATGTGGGCAGGCAATCACATGCACATGCACTAATCAAGCTTCCCTCTTTCCACAGGAGGCTGCTTAGAGAGAGATATGGTAGTAGGATTTGTGCTACATTGCTCAGGGAATAGGGAACAGATGGAGAAAATTTAATTCCCAGGGCCTATGGCTGCTGGGGGATTCCCTCGTGCCACTTAAGTCTTTGAAGTAAAAAGAAAGTTTCTCAAACCACATAAAGAAAATTTTACTCCCTACTAAGTTGTCTATTTATTTTGAAAAACTCTTTCAGCAGAGAAAACTCTGCAGCAGATATAACAGCTGCCCCAGATCCATGGAGCAATCCCATGGTGTACACTGTGGTTGTCCTGCCAATTTCCTTTTTAACTAAACCACAAAATGATGGGATGCCAACCACAAGACAGCATATTATTCTGATGTTCGGCACTTACGTGTGGAGAATATTAACTGACCCCTTTTATTGATTAATTGCACCTTTTAATGCCATTAGGGAAAGGGTTAGGTTATAGTTTCCTACTGAGTGGGCAGGCAAGTGGCACAAAGGGCTCATAAATCACCAAGCTCACAGGGGCTTCAGCAGCTTGTACATGTACAGATGTGGACAAAATAGAAGTTAAATGTGTTGTTAGTCACATGAACAACATGTGTTGTTCATGTTAAAGTGTTACTTTGAACAAAACAAACTAATTTTACTCTCGGTAAATACAGTCATTATTGATGACAGTTGGCTGCTGGGTTGAAGCATCTCAGGATGCTCAGTCAGAATTCAGGAAAGCCAACAGCACTTGGCAAGGTAGCACAGGAGTCACCAGCATGAAGATGTCAGACAAGCGTGGCTGTCCCCAGGCGATGGGGTGATGTCTAGGGACATAGCAGTCCACTCTGAGAAGCCTCCTGCCTGGCAGGGCTGCTTGCTTACTACACTGTGAGCAACTGAAAATGCAAGTATTGAGGATGCAGCCAGGAGAGGACTGAAGACAAGCCAACACGAACCAAAGACCTGTCATCCTTTTTAAAGCCATGGGGTCTGCTTGCCTTCTCTCCTCTGGCCTCTAATTTTCAGTCAATCTCTAAGAGAAGAAAGGAAGATAATATTTAAACTATAATTTAAGCCGTGGCAGAAGAAAAAGTGATCACAGTAGTGCTGGGGATCTTTTGGCTAACAGAGCAGTTAGCTGCTCTTTTGTTGACTCAGCTTAAAAGAGTGAAAAATGTTTGTATTTATTTTAGGAAAACATCAAAGGAGCATCCTTCCAATCCTGACTATAGCCTCTAGGTACTTGCAGTGATTACTGCAGTAGCAGCTCTTTTTTGATCTGGCTGAGCCAATAATTCTGAACTTACTCCTTGTAATAGGAGTCTGGATTCTGTGGTCTTTTCTCTTCCATCTCATCCTGTCAGAGAGCAGAAAACAGTTGCATCCCTGAACATAAAGTCCTTACAAAGTCTCATTTATTTGCAAGTTTCAGGTCCCAGTGTGGAGCTGGAAGAGAATGAAGGGGAATTTAATTGTATTATAAATATTCTTACCAGAGGAGGAGTGTGGAAAATTACATAGCATTAAGATATAATCTCTTCTCTATATTTTGACCACTATCTTCTCACTTCACTTGTTCCAGTCCCTCAGAAAGTGGCCAGCCCAGCTGAAGGAGGGTGGTTGCAGGCTGCATGAATCCAAGGATGTGAATTGGAATTACAAGCCCTTTCTGGGAAGCTACCTTGAGGTGCTCCCTTAATTTGCAGCAAAGTCTCACCCTACACATGGCCTCCTCACCAAAGTTCCTCATTCAGTGACTTGGACTGTTGCTTTCCACCAAAACCAGTGCAAACTCCAACTTTTGGCATAGCATCCTCCAGCTGCTGGTGGGGAGAGTGCTAACACACATTCTGTGAGGTCCTGCACTCTCTCCCTTCACCCACCCTTGTGTCCTAAACCCACAGAGGGTCAGCCAGGTGCCCGACACTGAGGGCATGCAGACCCATCTCATCCTGCACAAAGCAGCAAAGGTCAGGGACAAGGAGATGATCCTCTTGGGAAGAATCTAGGCAAACATTCCATGAAAGGAAGCATGCAGCATTTAACATTATGGCGGTCTCTATGCAGAGATAATATTTATGAAATTGTCCCTTCTCTGGCAGAGCCTAGCACAGGGGCATCCCCAGGCTAGGGGATGATCTGGGCTCAGGAGAGAGGGACTGTGGGCACAAGAGAAGTGGTGAGAGCTGAAAGCTGCCTGGTTCCTTCTCTTACATGCTGCCCCACTGCACAGGAAAATTAACTTGCTCCAGAAAAAGGCACATGAGAAAGGAGAAGTGCAAATTGCCTTTTCATTTCACAAAAGAGGAGGGAGAGGCAAGACAAACTATGCTGCTCTCAGGTCCAGTTCCTTTCTTGTATACTTCCTGGGGCAATGCAGTTATGTGCCTACCTAATAGCTCAGTCTAGCGCTAGGTAAGCAGTCATTAGTTTTCTTAGGAAATGCTTTAGCAGCAAGATACAAAAAGTGGGTAAATTTATTCAGTCCTTAGTGTTGAAGTATACATATATAGAGAGATGTATAGATAATGCAGATACAAACACAGGTACAGGGTCACACATACACATAAAGCTTAAAAATAGATAGATCTGGTACCACTTTCTGTAGGGGTGGAATAGAAAGAAAGAAAAAGAGGGGGATGGACATATGAATTTAGTTAGCTCAGGCATAATTGCCATGAGTAAATGTTAATGCATAGGGATGAACTTTTATTTTTGCTTTATACATATTAATAGGCTGTCTCTTTGTGAAAGAATGACATCAGACATTGATAAATTTGACAGAAGTGAAAGGAAAAAATGGTTGCACTATTAGGAACATTCCTGAGGTGGTGTTGAACGGTGTCTTTGATACATCAGCCTTCAGTCTCTGAGCACATTCGTATTAACTTGTGTGTACATCCAGAATTCAAATGAGCTGCTTCTTTAGATGCTGACTTTTAGCAGCAGTCCCACCAGACAGGCTGGAATCAAACCTACGGTTCCAGAATGTGGTATAGTATAATTTTCTCAGTACAGTTTGTGCCTGCTGACTCTCTCAGAAGATTAGAGAAAGAGGCATCATATAGCAAGTCATTAAAGATCCACACAAGGCTGAGGAGTGAAAAAAAATCTTCAGTGAACACACTGCTCCAAGTACACTCTCCTATGCCAAGAGATCAGTGCAAGGCTGTGTTTATAACATTGCTGAAAACAGAGATGACAAATTGCTTGGAATATATTCACTTAAAGGCAAGTGAGGGCTAACCACTGATGTCTGAACGCCTCAAAAATGTCTGAACACTGGTGCATTGCCACAACATGGATGCTCTTTATAACCCCTCAAGAAACCACTAAGAAAACAGTGCTACACACCTGCAAGATCTATGTTTGTCTGGAAACATCGCACCAGTACAATAACTGCCTGAGAATCTTAACATAAAGCCAGCATACACAGGTGCATCACATGGCTTAGGGTTCACAGTGAGTCTAGAAATAAATAAATAGCTGAAGCCATGCATCTTTTTCTCATTAGCTTTTAAAAACTAGACATCAGGAGGCTGGAATTTTAACATGTGAGTTAATACTATTGACTGAGCAGCATCAAACCAAAGGGAAAAAAAAAAAAAAGGAAAAGATTTAGGAAGTGGAAAAAGAGGCAGCCATGGAAAATGAGTGCATAAAGAGAAGAAACAGAGACGAATGAATGTGTGTTAGATTATATACATTATAATGTATACAATGTTTGCTAGAAAAATTTGTTTTGAAATCTGGTTTTGTAGAAATTTGGGCTATTCAGTGAGATTTCTGTTATAATGTCTGCTTCCAAAATGCAAGAGGGAAAGCAAAATTCTTTTTTAAAAAGTAAAGTATTGAATAACCATTTCCCCCTCCTTTGCCTCATTAGCATGCAAGTACTGTCTTTGGAGACAAACAGATACAGAAATAAGAAATAAACATTCACCTTTCTGTTCATCATGTAAGAAAACACAACTCGGTTTGTGTCCATTTTTTATCTGGTTTCATACAACCTTTAAAAGTATTTGGGGTTTTTCTTTTTAAAAAATATCAAAGTCTCCTTTTGCTAAGCAAATGGAGGACATCATTTATATTTTTACAATTTTTTTTCAGATATCAACCATAAGACTGCTGGCAAATTAATTAACATGTATAGCCAAGATTATGAGTAACAAACTAGTAACAAACATTAGCTCTTCTATGCAAAAAAAAAACCAAAAAACAAGCATTTGAGTGTATTCAAGCCAAACAGTTTTTATCAGACCTGCTGCATATTTGAATCTCTCAGTGCCTAGTATCACAGCATGGCTAGTAGTTAAAGTTGATTAAAGTAATAATACACCTGTTAACTGTGGCGATATTGTGCCTAGCATCAGACTGCACAGAATAACTAAAACAAACCGGCTGAAGGGTTGAGGATGCAGTTTGCGTGCTCCTGCTGGTCTAAGAGAAGCCTCACACCCTCATCCTGTTATCAGTGAAATAAGGCAAGAGTCCTTCAATTTCAGAGCACAGGCCACAGTCTAACAAACCAGCTACTTTACTGATCATTTTCTTCTTCATAATCAGGTGGACCAATTTCCCTCTTTTTCATCTGCCAGAAGCAAGTGGCTTTTTATTAATGTTTCTTTTGAGGGAAAGTACTCCAACTGCTTACTTGTCCTCTAAATTGCTGCTAAGTGTTTAACACATCTTTTACCTTCTCTTAAAGAAGCACAGTGTCTGCAAGCCTGTTCAAGATGAGACCTGAGTTTTCCCTCACCCCATGCTTCCAGCATCATCAACATCAGCATTTTAAGCAAGCATCGCTGTCTAAAGAGCAGATTGCTTCTGCATGACAGAAATGCTCAAATACTGTGCTGCTATTCAGCAAAAAATATATTCAAAAACCATAGATAAGCAGAAAGAATTTATTTATGAGGTCCTGTTTCTACAAAACAATATGCTTACTGTAAGGAGAAAGGTGTTCTATTTAACTGACAATGACCACTCTTACTCTGAGCTGGCAATAACCTGCAACAACAAATACATCCAAGCGTTTTATTCATCCATGGATACTCATTTTCCTCCTCCTGCAGATACATTCTTTCTGTGTGTCCAGTGGCTAGAAGCCAAGAAACTCATTTTACGCTTGATAATTCATTGCTAATCAGTGCTAATCTGTTTGGGAAAACATGTATGGCTCAAGCACAAAGATAATCGGGTCAGTTTAGCTGTTTTGTTGGTGACAGTTCACCACCAAGAGCAGCTCTCTGACCTCTTCCATGGGACCCACGTGGAGGTTCACTCACTCATGCAAGTTAGTCCTCACCAAGAACCAACAAGAAGTTTGTGCTTTTTGAGACCTGGGTATTTAAAATGAAAGTAACAAATTAATTCTAGTGCATTGTGCACTAATTTCACTATTTACATCTCTGAGAGCAGTAGACACTACTAATACAGGTTTACCACTGCAAAGCTTGTGGGAGCCTGGTTTGGTCCTACTGAGACCCACTTAACTAAAAAAAAAAAAATTGAGAGAGCTTTGTAAGGAAGGGACACACCATGGCAGCTTTGCTTTGAATTTATGGTACTTGATCAGCCTAACATTTTATATGGGCAATGATTAGGAGCAAAATTTGTATCACAGAATCATGGAATATGCTAAGTTGGAAGGAACACGCAAGGATCAACTTGACCAACTCAAAGTCCAAATCCTGGCCCTGTGCAGCACCATCCCCAAGAGTCACACCATGTGCCTCAGAGCATTATCCAAATGTTTCCCTAACCCTGTCTATCTTGGTGCTGTGACCACTGCCCTGGGGAGCCTGTTCCAGTGCCCAGCCACCTTCTGGGTGAAAAATCTTTTTCTAATATCCAACCTAAACCTCCCCTGACACGACTCCAGGCCACTCCCTCAGGCCCTGTCACTGGTCTCCACAGAGAGGAGATCAGCGCCTACCTTTCCTCTTGCCCTCACGAGGAAGTTGTAACTGCAATGGGGTCTCCCCTCAGTCTCCTCTTCTCTAGGCTGAACAGACCAAATGACCTCAGCCACTACTCATAGGGCTTCCCCTCAAAGCGCTTCACCATCTTCATAATTCTCCTTTGGACTCTCTCTTATAACTGAATTTCTTTTTTATTTTGTGGCACCCAAAACTGCCCCCAGCACTCGAGGTGAGGCCGCCCCAGTGCAGAGCAGAGCAGGACAGTCCCCTCCCTTGCCTGGCTGGCGATGCTGTGCCTGATGCCCCCCAGGACAGGGTTGGCCCTCCTGGGTGCCAGGGCACTGCTGACTTGTATTCAATTTGCCATCAACCAGGACCCCCAGGTCTCTTTTGTGGCACTGCATTCCCCAGCCTGTACATACAGCCAGAGGCGGTCCATGAACACAACCCTGAAAATTGCATTTTCCCCCATAAAAACAGCTATAGACTGGAGAGGGAATGGAAGAAAATACCCCAAACTTAGTGAAATCCCACAATACTTAGCTTTCAAACCCTGGGAAGGCACTCAGAAAACAAATATTGATTTTGCTTCATGCAAAATAATGCTTATGTTATTGCTGCAAAATTCTGCCCCTGATATTTTCCTGTAGGCTTTCAGCCATGTGTTTCTGCGTAATACAGCAAAGGCGCAATTAAGCTCCTCTCTAAGACAGTGCTGTGCCAATGCCAGTTCTCTCCCAAGCAGGAGCACTGCGGAGAGGGGAGCCAAGGCACACGCAGGCTGTGGGCACTCCTGCGTCTCACCCTCAATCCGAGGGCTCAGTTTTGAGTCAAGGCTGCTGAGGCATGTCTCAGCTCAGCTTGACGGATCCGTCGGGTGGTTATTCAAATGCAATGTTGTCCCAGTCTCATCTGGAATGCTGGCATGACAGCATTTCCCACTCACCCCTCTTTTTTTATTCATTAAAAATGAGACAGCGCGAGCCTCTGAGAAACCTGTCTGTAAAATAAAGGTCTGCATTAAAGCCAGGTATGAAAAACTGTCTTCCTGACAAGCAGTTGCTATTTGGAGGTGCATTTATCTCTCAGGGAATCGGTTATGTGCCAGAAACAGAGAAACAATCCCATACAAACAGCAACATTAGGGGAATCTTAAGGCTGAAATTTAAGCACTAAAAAGACAGAGTGTACCTCAGGAAAAGCTAGATTAGCTACCTTATCACTGCCTGCAAGCATACATACAATATTACAGCCCTTAATTAAACAGGCATGTTTTCTCTCTGACAGAATGAATCAGATGGTCTTCTAGATTTTCTGTGTTTAGCATATATTAACAATTTGTCTCTTTACTGTGTGTCCATCACTTAATTAGCATAAAAGCCCCCTAGCCCAATGGTCACTTGGTCATCTTTATAGCACATACCCTTATCTCAAAGGTATTTATTTTAATAATTTCATCAGTACAGATGTACAAAGCATTCCACGAGACATTTTTCTCTTTAGAGACGGATGAACTTCTTAGCAGTAATTCATTACTTATTACCTCGCAAGCTGTTTTTCAGCTCAAATAAACTCACAGTTCCATTACCAGTATCTTTTAATGATGTTTCTGTTTCAGATTGCTTTATCATTGGAGTCTAATCCAAATTTCACTGAACTGTCCCATTCATTTCAGTGAAAGGCTCTGTTCTTCATTTTCAAAGCAGCTCAGAGCACATCTCAGAAAAATCTGTATACTATTTATTCAAAAAGACATTTTAAAATAAAAAGCGAAATATTTCTTTAACATTAAATTGCTTCTCTAATGAGCAAACCATCCTGAAGAGGTTTTATACTAGTTAGCTGAGAGCACATCCTAGAACACAGTAAGTGAAAGAAACCTGCATGTTGAATGATAAATGGAAGCAGGATGTTTTCAGAATTACTTCACAGGGCAGCACAAATCAGTTTCATATGTAGCCTTGCAAAATCACCATGTTGGGCAAATTTGAAAACTTATTTAAAATGGTAATGTTAAGACTGAGAACAGACAGCATTACTGAAAGTGTTAGAAGAATAAGGTCTCTGGATCTCTGGGGTGTGCACCATCTATTCCATGCTCCTAAACACAAAAAGGAATCTTGGAAGATTTCCTGCTGGGGGACACAGTCTGCAGAGAGACATTACACTAAAAAGTAGATTCTCTGTAGGGTGACCCTACCTTTATTGCATTCTCCTGAGATTCCACCTGGATTTCTTCATCCAGCTCTGAGGCATCCAAATTAAGAAGGACATGGACCTGTTAGACAGGTCCAGAGGAGGGCTACTAGGGTGATCAGAGGGCTGGAGTACCCCTCCTATGAAGTCATACTGAAAGAGTTGGGGTTGTTCAGCCTGGAGAAGAGAAGGATCCAAGAAGACCTCGTAGCAGCCTTCCAGTACATAAAGGGGACTATTAGAAAGCAGAAGAGGGACTAATTACAAGGACATGTAGTGATAGGACAAGGGAAAATGGCTTTACACTGAAAGAGGGCAGGTTTAAATTAGATAATGGAAATAAATTCTTTACTGTGAGAGTGGTGAGGCACTGGAACTTGTTGCCCAGGGGAGTTGTGGATGCCCCATCCCTGGAAGTGTTCAAGCTCAGATTGGATGCGGCTTTGGGCAACCTGATCTAGCGGAAGGTTCCCCTGCTCATGGCAGGGGAGTTGGAACTAGATGATCTTTAAGGTTCCTTACCAGTCAAAGCATTCTGTGACTCCTTTGCAATTTTCTGTACTCAACATATTTCTTGGTATTGGACCCTGGACTTCACATAGCAAAGGGCTTAGGTCTTTGAGGACCTTCTGAAAATCCTACCTTATTTTATAAAGTACTTGATCTTGCTGTGCATTTTACAACCACAACCTCTCCAATCATGCCCACTTATTAAATTGATTGCTACAAATTATGAGCATGCGTGGAAGCCGAATCAAACTGGGATGTCACTATGATAAACATGATCAGAAAATGCCAAAGGGGAATATTCCATTTAGGCATGAAGCAGGAACCTCAATATCCCCTAGTTCCATGTTGCTACTTAATGGTTATGAGATTGCACTACTTATATCATGATTCACCCTTGAAAGGAATTATAAATATTGTAAACGATACTGAGAACTTTGCTGTGTTGAAAATTCACCTGTATCTTACCTCTCAATTTCCTCCTCTCACTTTTCTCCAAACTTAAAATTTCTGGTGGTTTTTCTGTTAAGTACATTATATGGTTTCAACGATTTGGAAAGAGTAAATGGGAGATTTAAAAAATTAGGTAGTTTGAACATTAATTTAAAACTATTTTGTATTAAGTTAGAATTATTGAGTACTAATCCCTCATACTTAAATTCATACAAAGAGAAGGGAAGAGTTACTCTAAGGGTACCTCATGATGGGGGACAGCTGTGATTATTAAAATAGTAAAATAGAAAAATACTAATTATGTACTTTTTTTTTCTATAGGGTGAGACTGACAATTGACCCTCTGGGCATTAGAAACTCAGAGGACTTGTTACACAACTGATTTTCTTTCCTTGTCAATACAAATTTCTTCCCTATATTTTCTTCTGTTATGATTTATTCAGCAGTTTACTTAAAAAAAAAAAAAAAGAAAAGGACTGGTCATTCTTTCCTGAACTTTCAGAAAAGAATGAACAGATTTAAGCAAGAGAAAAAAATGAGATCCATATTCCTGTCTTATCAATATCAGAAATTCTTCCTAATAAGGATTACTCCTACACTAAGACCACAGCTCTTCCTGTTTCTATATAACTATTCACAAGTTGCATATATTTCCATATTTGATCTGCATTAATATTAAAATCCTCCTGAAGTTTCTGGAAAGATTTACATGTTTTATCATCAGATAAATCCTTTATTATCTTGTACCAAAAGTTCATTCTTCTTTAAAATGCAATAAATATTTAATTTGAACAAACAAAGCAAAAGGAATTAAGGAAAAGAGATGCCCCAAGAAAAAAAGAAATCTTGAGATTGAATTCACAACTGCATTTGCTGTCTGTGTAAGAATTTCCAGAGTGAATACCAAATAGAAAAAGAAGTAGCAAACACCAAATCTCACATGTAGAAGTCAGAAGATGTACCGGGTTATTATCCCTGAGCATTACATTAGCCATGCACTGCTGTACTGGATGGATGAGCAGCAGAAGAGACAGAACATTGCTGTAGTTGCTGGAGACAGAATGCAAGAGGCAGGTGGCACGACAGGACTGAACAGACAGCAAACCCTCCGGTAACACTGGCAATAGGAAGTGGTAAGCAAAATTCAGTATCTTTCGGATTTTGTTTCCCAGGAGCTAGAAGGTGCTGAAATCTGGTCAGTCCTTAAGAGTTGTAAATCTCACAAGAAGTTGCTCAGCAGATCAGAGACTCCTCAAGAACTCCTCAAGTGTTGCTTTAGCACTTGACATTCACCTCCCAAGAAGTGTGCAGAGGGTTGCATGGAGGGAGGCATTAATAAGAGAACAGGCAGGAAGAGAGGAGGAACAAGAAGCTCTTCTTTCATTTGTACAAACATACTACAGGAAAAGAGTGAAATAGATTTAAAGGGAGATAATTTTATAAGTGTTGGGACTTGTGTCTGAAGCAAATTTCATTGTCTTTAAACGTAGCCTAGACCTCAACTACTCTATCACTCAGAATATACACAGCAAACGCTGCTGGTCTCACTCTTGATCCTCCTGAGCAATTTACTCCTACAGCAAAAAAGAAATTTCATCTTTATGTCATTTGGCTATCTCTCTTTTCATCTCTGCTGTTGCTTGCAATCCCCATCTCTGTGCCATCTGTCAGGGAGACAGGCCAGGGAAATACAGAACCACTGGTACTTACAATGCTTGAAACTCCTGGATAAATCACTAGAGAACATGCTATAGGGAACAACTCCACAATGACAAGGAAATAAAATCAATTCTATAATAAGTCTTCTCAAATTCTTGTTTCCATAGGGTCATTCCTAAGTCATTCCCATAGAAAACTCTACCCAAGAGGGAGGGAAAGAGAAAAATAGTCTGAGGTTTCCCTCTGAGAACATTTGACTTCTTCCTCAGAGGTATGGGAATTTGCTCTCCATGCTCGATGGAGCAATGGTGAGGGGATTAGTCTACAACTCCATTAAATTTTCCCAGAGCCAGGGGGGGACTGTGCAATCTCTAGCTCTTTTCTAAATGATAGTTTGCTCAAAAGGCCTCATGTTACACTTGAAATATAGGACAGGTGTTACCACTTTAGCTACAGACCCACACAGGGAACCCAGAGACAGAGGAGGGAGGTGGTGCCTCGGAGTCCACAAATATTCTTATTTCATAAACCATACCAAAAGAAAGGGGGGGCTTCTCAGATGAAGATGATATGAAAAAAATGGGTTGTTATTAGCATTGTAACTTTAGAGGGGAGTTGAAAGTTTCCTATTCTCCAGCATTCAAATCTGCACTAAAACATTGGTGCACCATGCAGGACAACACTGAGCTTTAAAACAGATCTTTTTGTCATACAACAAGCCACCAAGCAACTGTGTTTCTAGGATTGCTGCCTACAGAACATGCAATCTTTATCCTGTCACAAGTCCTCCCTGCTCTCAGAGTTTGTTTCATGTGATACCCTTCTCCTGCTATTTCCATTTCAGAGTAAGCTCTTGTACCTCCTCCCACTCCACTAAAATGCTGATATGTCACTGCAGCTTCAAATGAGGGGTAGTCACTGATGGTGTCTTATTTGTAGAAACACTGTGCATGTGACTCACCTTGCTGACAACCTGAAGACTGCTTTTTTTTATCTGGTACTCACATTTCCTCCTGCTTTGCCACTTCCCAAAAGTCAAAGTAAGGGGACACATCCATGTGCCATTCTGTGTCTGTGACACTGGTTTTCAGGATTTTTTCTAAGTGCAAAAAATAGTTTTGACTGAGGTCACTGGGTTTTGTTTTGAAGACCCCAGGATTAATTTTTCCTTTCATACCTGCAAAGTTCCATATCAGTATCATTCATCAAATCAGTGATTTCATGAAGGTAAAATGGTAGGTATGAATCTTATTACCACAGTGGTTCTCTTGAGCCTCTGTGGTGGAATGAAAGGGCATCAAACCATATATGAATAATTGCTGTGGTCTTTGATGTCCCTCTGTTCTACTCATATAAATGGAGCATCAGCAGAAATTATTATCAGGTCAGGTAACTCTAAGGGTGAGATCCTTAGCAGATGTGAATCACTATCACTCTAATAAAAAAAAATAAAAAAAGGTCACCATTAATGCTGCTTTGAGATTCATCTTTAGGAAGCATTTATCTTACTGTGCTCATCTGAATTTATGAGGAACCTGCACTTAAAAATCAAATTGCATCTGAGAGTCAGGAAAAAGGATCAGCTTTACAAGAACAATTAAATGTGACAAAACTGTACCAAACAAAATTCAGGGCTCTGGAATTGCCAGGAAATTTATCTTAAAGAACATGCAAAAAGGTGTTTCACTGGCATAAGAGGTTGCCTGGAGATAATATCAAAGCTAACACAATACCACTGCTGTTACCATTCAGGAAAAAAAACTTTATCTGCAGTTAAAAAGATAAACTGGGCACATAAGAAAGGTAATCCAAAATCTAAAATTAAATAGTTTGCAGTCTCCAGTTAAATTAAATGAGTAGCGGAACAATCTAAGAAAATAAAGCGTTCATTTCATGGCTATTATGTAGACGGCTATTGGTGCTTGTTATGATTATAAAATCACACTTCAGATGCTCACATCTCCCCAGTTTTCAGCTCTTCCAAGAGTTATAGCTCTGGCACTCCTCTATAGCACAAAAATACAGCACAGCTTCTTGCAATTTCCTGAGACACTGCACCTGTAATATATTCATGCTAATTGCTCCAAACTCATGCATACAGATGACAAAAAAAGCTGAACAGCAATTCAGTTTTTTCATGCAAAGGAAACATAATTGTTTTATAATATGCTGTAAGTTTTAAACCTGCAGGTTAAGTATTCATTTAATTATTTAGGGAGAGGTTGCACTTCTACTCCTCTCCATGTACAAGAGGCAGCCTGTCTCTGCACCACGCCAGGAGAAGGGTGAGGAGGAGCTCAGATTTTGAATTTTCCTTCCTGTCTCTCACCTTCCTGCATCTCTCCCTTTCCCCTTATTATGAATGCAGTATTGCTCCTACTTCCTCTGCTCATCCACTTACCACTGATATTTTCAGAAACAGGTTATTTGAGACAAATATGCTGATGAGAAAATAGAGGAAGAGGAGAGGAAATGGGTTTCCTGCATAGTTGACTGGTTTCAACACAGGTATTACAAATCTCCTAAATAAGATCCTTTACTAGTTAAGGGTTTTTATTTCAGACCCTATCAGCAGAATGGCAGGAAAAAGAATGGTTTTGCAATGAAGTCAAAAGTATTTTGAGTTTCTGATGAGAGAACTACTTACCTCTGCAACAGTAGACCTGGTAAGATGCATCAGTAGCTACCAAATATCTCCCTTGGCCCAAAATATTGAAGCCTCTGTTTTAAAAAATGAAAGAATCAATTGAAAGATTTAAGTCTGTATTTGTGTGCATGTGTGATCCAGTAGTTTGTAGTATGTTGTCTGCACCACACAGATTCATTAAATTTGTCTAAAGGTACTACATTAAAAAATCATCAAATGTTATGAACGTGCCTTAAATTTTCAAAAGACTTTATAATTTGTACTCCCTAGGTAGTAATGAAACTTAACTTAATGAGAATGAAGCAAGGCAACATCTTTCTCATAGTCCTGATCCTATCTCTTACCATACTCACACAAATTTTCCATGGATAGGCACATAATTACGGGGGCAACAGAAACCTGCTGAGTAGGGGATGGATCAAACTAGCAAGAAATAAATTTCAGCTAAGAGGAACAGTGCTCATACATGTCCAGAGAGACAAAGTCTCTGTTCAGAGCCATTAAGCTCCTAAATAATCTCAGCCACTTACTTGTATGATACAAAATACCAGATGTACATTTTTAAAGAGGTAGTGGCAGCCCAGGAGAAGTGAGAGCTTTGGAGTTAAGTCACCCTGTGAAGGTGTGGAGGACAGGGTTCAACTGCTCCTTCTCCCCAAACGACAGCCTGAGCTTGAGTTCAAACCAGAACTCCAAGACAGAATCCCAACACTCAGCTCTCTCTGGGGTGGGAAAATTCTCTCAGACACCAGTACAAGAGTTTTGCCTCCTCACAGACAAAATTTGATACGCAAAGGAGGTAAGAGATAAGAAGGAGTGCCTTTAACCCCAGCAACTAGGAAATGTATCTAAGATGGGTGTTCAACTCCACATTTGATAGGTCTCACTGCTCCCTCACAGCTACATTTACTTTGAGCATGTTGTGACCATGATGGTAACATCAGGTCCACAGCAAAGACAGTCCCATTTTGAAGGTTTCAGTGTTTTAGCCACAGCAGTCCTTGAAGTAGATCTCAATATTTAGGTGAGTTTGGACAGCAAAATCTTGAGCATATGCAAAACTTAACATGCTAAACTAATAGTCAGGAGGTAAGTGACAGACGAGGAGTAATTATGCCAATGGCACATGAATGCTAGGACAAGGTGATGCCTACATAGTGCAGCAGATTATGGTGACAGAAAAGCTCTGAGCTGACTTTCACAGTACATCCACAGAGTTCAGCACAGCACCATGCAGAGACAGTCGCACAGGTCTCAAAGGCAGCCTAGCCTTTTTGGTATGGCAGAACATGCATTATTAAATTCAATCCCTGTTTCTCAGCAGAGCTAATTAGTTCAGGTGCAGCTCAACACTGCTATAATTATAGTCCATCTGCTTCCAGAGCTAGCTAGTTTGGGTGCTGAGAGCTTGGAAATTTCTCTGCAGTACCCCCTCATGGGAGGGGGCATGATACTATTATGTCCTTAGGCGTGAAAAGAGATGGATTGACACTTTGGTCTCTTTGATGATGCGAGCCTTAGCAGCCTAAATCCTGCCGAGTTAAATCCTCTCAAGGGACAGATTTTTTAAGATGTTTAAATAGCTAAAGCCCCAGGTATGGCCCCAGTGAGATTTTTGAAAAATGCCTCATAAGCACTAGGTGTTTGTTGGTGGTAAATGACTCTGTGAGGCAGCACAGCAGTGGGAGCCCCATGTCAGACATCCGACTGAGGCAGTCTGTCACAGGCAACAGCCCTCAGTGCCCCGGCTCTCACCAAAACTTTGATGTGCTCAGGTTGGCTCTGCTGGCTTGCAATCCAGCATGTAAGTGCTAAGACTCATTTGGCTACACAGAGAATATCAAGCCTGTCTGCTTCTCAAGAAACAGATAGTGACAACTCAGATGAATGCTAATTTATCACGTGGCATTTGCTCACTTTAAAATGAAGCCTTGATCCAAAGACTACTGCAGTGAATGGACTATCTCTCCTCCATGTCAATTCATATTGGATCAGGCCTTGAATTTGTGGCATGGAGCAATTAGTATAAAATAGATTAGGCAACAACTTCCTTTATTCAGTTGTACAAGTTTTGTCAAGATGAACTGATTGCCCACATTTGTTTCATACAGGCAGCTAAATCATCAATACCAACAAGACTGGCATTAATCAACAGAATTACCTCCTCACTCTCACAGGCATTTTGCTTCATATCACTTCACAAAGGCTGTCAGGGACCGTCTGTAGCTTCAAGTACAATACAGCAGTGTCACAGCACATTTTTCCAGACACTGGAATCATCCATATGCATTTGGCCTGCAAGTTTTTCAGCAGCACACTCAAATGAGAACATTTTCAGTGCCCACATGAACCCTACAGCATGTTCTCCCCCCATCTGCTTTGTTTAACCACACATCACTACACTTAGCATGTATATGTACCTGTGGATATGTATGTGCATATGTGTCCACAGACAGTGTGTTCTGCTTCCACGTGTGCTGTGCATTTAACAGGATGGAGTCTATGCAAGCATCTGTGTCACTGCCATTATTACTTTGACGCACCACACTGCTGTCAGTGCCAGCTCTCTCAGTATTGTTCTCTCAGCCTCTGCTCGCTTTCTGCTTTCCAGGGGCACTGGCTAAGGCTGCTGAGACTGTTAGACATTGACTGAAACTCAGTCAGTTGCTACTTATTTAACCAATATGCAGACATTACTTTGTGAAATTATTTTAGAAAGTGACAAAGGGAGCAGCCCCACATCACCCGCTATTAGGAGAAGAGCTCTGCATTTCTGCTCTGGTTCAGTTATGGCTGTCTCACTGCCAAGCTACTCTCTCAGAGTGCGGTCAGCCTCCAATGCCTTTTCAGACTTGAAATAATTACTTGTTATATATAAACGTTGCTGCCTATTACTTGTGTATATTCAGTGAATTCAGTCTTGCTGTCCTCTCTCACACTGCACTGCAGCTTTGGACCATGTGAATGGAATGCCGTGAGAAGTGGCACCAAAATGCCCGTCTCAGCCCAGCCCTGCACCCCAGCTCAATAGCCATCCCCACCAGTACCCTTTGCCACCCCACAGCCCCCAGCTTGCGTATTCTGAGGAACTGTGGCTCTCTTAGGCACACCCCATCAATGGCAGCAGGCTGCCACAAAGCAGATCAGACTGAAAGGCAGTAATTAGTGACTGAGAGGTGGTAGAGAGCTGGTATAAGGGATTTCTGCCCATTTCTGTGAAAGGCTAGCAGTTTAACTCAAAGCCTCCCCTGCAGTGGTTTAGGTTGTTAGAGCCTGACTTTGTACTGAAAATATAGAGGACTTACAGGCAGTCATGGCAGAGAGGCATTTTGAGAAGCTGTCTCCAGTCAGTCTCCTTCTAGGCTGACAAGTGTGGGAGTGACTCAAGCCTGTGCAGTGTACATTCGAGCAGGTTGGTTAAAACCACTGACAGTTAAAAACAACTTCCCTGTTTTTGCGCTGGGCAGTGGGCAAAATGTCACACCAGTGCTGAGGCTCAGCTGAGAACCAGAAGCTAAGAGCTGAAAGTCAGGACATGACTATGGAAGGAGCTGGACACAATAAAAAGGGATCAGGGAGTTCTCAGGCCTGAGGCTCAGCATTAAGGTTACGGGCCAAAATAAAACTCTCTTAGACATGATCATAAGTAATTTAAGAAGTCTCATGAGCCTCACAGACTGCAACTCCCCTGATGAACAACAGGCCAAAGGTAAATGCAGCAGAGGCAACAGGAGTTTTCCAGAACTCAGAATTAATTTTTTCTTTGCCTTTTTTTCTTGGTTCTTCCTTTTCTTCTTTATCATTTTGTAACCTTCTCTCTGTGCAAAGAGAAACATTGCCACTCCAGTGTCTGCTTTAGCTCTAGATTTCAAACTTTCAATTTTGATTTTCCGGTTCTCATTAATATGTTACAGATGACTTATTTTATTAATTGCCATCTATTTTACTAGTTAATTTATTTTTCTGGGAAATAGACACTTTTCTGACCTGTTCCTGTCTTGTACTAATGCTTAGCCAAATATCTTAAGGCAGTGAAGGAAAAAACAAACAGTTGAACATCTGCTGAAAAGGTTGCAAGGGTGAATAATCTTTAATAGCTTCTAATGAGCTTCCAGAAATATACTGCATAAGAAGCAATGCACAGCTACAAGTTCTTAAACCTATATGTATAAGAGTGTCCTGCTCAGTTACTTCACTCACTTACAGACAGGAGTAAATTCAGATGCAAATATGTTGCCAGATACTTTTAAAATGCACCCTACAAGGACATATCTCTTCTTCAAACGACCATTATTTGTGCTCAACACCTCCCCTGCTTTTTTGCTTTACTGGTGAAACTCACATCAGGAAGACTGTAAGGAGTCCCTTATCACAGCTGAAATCCTCCATCACTTTGGTGCACCACTTCCCTGTCCCATCGCTCCACAGAGGCAAACTGAGCGAGCACGTGTAGGAGCTCACCTGCAACCTGCATCCAATGGCTCCTTCGGTGATGCAGCTCAGCCCTGCCCCTGGAAGTGAGCATTAGAAGGACAGGCTCAGAAGTTGAGGAGGGCATCTGGTAGCTATACAGGTGTAGACAGAATTGTTGCTACTGTTCCCCAACTCATTGGCGAAAGCAGTAGCATGGAGATTGCTGAAGAGTAATCCCTTCTCTTTGTTTTGCACTTCAATTTCTCTTCTTTGTGCTGCCCTCGGTTCAGCCACATATACCTGCCTGCCATGCTCAGGCAGAGCATATAAGTAAATGCAACACAAGGAAAGTCAATAGAGTTTCACTCACTTACAACAGAAGTGAATTTAGCCATAAATCAATAATGAAAAGCAAAATGTTCCCTACGTGCCTGTTCTTGCAGCTGTCCTTCATCTGGAGAGTTCAGCCCCACTTAGAGAATCAATGTATCAATAGAGAGTAAACTGTGTTTTCAATAAAACTGAAGATGTGAGCAGATTCAGCATTGTATGGTTATTAATTTCCAGAGTTAGGCACAAGTCTTTAACAGTTTCCACTAAATCTCGAAATGAAATAGAAGCACTTGGATAATCATCAAAAAATACTGTATTAAAGTACCCTCCTCCATCCCTCTCCATGTGCAGAAGAAACTTGGCATATTCCTAGGGCAAGCAAGGATACACTCTTGACTGAAAGCAATGATGCTTCACGGCCTCTTATTTCTGGGATAGCCCTGAGCTCATTCTGCCACCTTGTGTGATCAACATATAATACAGCACAGTCTCATTTTCAGGTCCATATTTCTTATTCCACTCCATTAGGTCTTGCCTCTTATTTAGTACTTCTCAAAGCCAGGAGTCTGTTAAACTATGTGGAGATAACCACTCATCTCTGATATTCTAATATAGACTGTCAGGATGAAGCAAATTTAATGTTTCATTCATACTCCACCTCCCAAAAAGCCACTTAGTTTTATTAGAGCAGTGAATAATTCTTACTAATTATATGAACAAGTGCACATTTCTGTTAGCTCATTGTTAGACTGTGGTTCTCTTGAATTTCATTGAAATTATTTGATAAATAATGGCTATGAATATTTTAGCTGATACTGTCCATTCAAAGCGATTTGTTGAAAACAAAAATTCAGATTTTCTAAAAAAACCTTGAGCTGTGTGACTAGCCACTCCTTCTCTTATGGCCTATTATTTCTCCTTTATAGAAATAGTTTCTTTATATTTCACCTGACTGGAAAACTGTGAATGTTAAAAAAAATTTGTCTTTCAGTGTAAAATATCTGTTGAAAGCAAATGCAAAGGTAGTCTTTCAGAAAGTGTCTCCACTGCTTTCTCAATATTTTTAATTTCTGCTGCTGCATTTAGTCATGATATTATGAAGGGAAAAAAAACAAAAGCCTTTAATGAAAACCCCAGTTAAAGCCTATAAAAGCCTAGGATAAAAGTGTTTGTTTTGATTAGCTGAATGAATTCAACTATCTTGTTCTGGAAACGGGCAAAGCATTCCTCAAGTTCATCTACAAAGACTGTCTGAGGCTTTAGTTCAGACTACCATGAGAGGCTCTGCAAGGGATTCACATGCCCAGAAACGGCTGCTGGTACAATGCAAAAATCAATAATGCTACATGAAGCTGTTCCCTATGGATGCAATCTCTCTTCTGAACACCAGCAAGTGCCCATGTGCATCGTAGGCACTGAAACACATAAATGTGACACCAGCTGCCAGTGTAGAGGGGCACTTCACCCTGTCCACAGAAAGGCACTCAGCACATCCAGTTTTTAAATGCCTGTGAGCTTGTGTGTGCTGATCCGCTGTTAAGCAAAGGTGACAGAAGGTAGGAGGCAGAGAAAACAATTATCAAAAGCTCCCTCTAAATCCTACAAATGCAGATGTTGACATCTTATATTGCCTTGTGCTTTACAGATACAGAACTACATTTCTTATCAAAGTGAACTACGACTCAGACTTAATTAACCAGAACTGCAGTGCCTACAAGATCTATGCTAAAAGCACAGTGAATGCAGTCAAAGCAAAATTCATTCCCGTAGTCTGGTGTTAATGCCTTTTACACAGGGAAATAATTATAGCTAAAAGCTGATGTTTTCACTTCATACTTATGGAATACAATTCGTCTTACAGAATCTCATCCTCACCTTAACTTGCAGCTGTGGTCAGAAAAGTGTTTATGTTAACATCATACCATTTTACTCACCATATATTCTGCAAGTAATCAAACCACAGGGCTGATCTCCAGTCCTTCTGTGAGGAGAAATAATTGAGGCAGGAAGATTCACAGAGATTTTAATAAGAACCAGGCAAAATATGTCTACAAGATACAAGCTCAAAAAAATATGCAATTTGCATGTCAGAGACAGCTTTAGTAAATTCGGAATTTGGCAAAAAACTTCAGGCCACACAAACACATTCCCCCACAATTAATAATGAAGTAATTTCAGAAAAATTTCTTTTGTTTCTTGAACTACCCTGCACAGAATTTTGACCTTTTACAAGCTTTTTACTAAAAGAAATAAAAAAATATATATATTTAAAACCAAAACTGAAATTTTTGCCTCCAACTATATGTTTCAGATTGACCTAAAAAGTAAAATCATATTAAAGCATGATTGAAAAATACAACCTTCAAAACATGTTACACACAGTTCTAATTTCAAACGGCTTTGGCTCAAGTTTCAAAAGCACAGAGCAACCTGACAATGTGTATAATTATCCTGGTATAAGGGAGCATACAGTAAAGGGACCTGTAAAGTTTGAATCCCTTTACAGGCTCTTGCAGAGCCCTCAGCAAGTCATTTCATTCTCTTATATCTCTATTTCCCTATCCATTAAGTCAGGGCACTAATACCTGCCTTCCCTGAAGAGGTGACAGTAATTAAGTCAATGTTTAGCATAGCACTTTCAAGATGCAAATCTCTGCATTAAAGTTCTAAGTACTATTATTATTATCATCATTATCAGCGATTATCATTAGGCTAAAGCTACTGTTTAATTCTGTATGTTCTCATTCTGAGAGATACATTCAACTACCATTGTAAGCTAATTATACCATCTACTCTTAAGTATAGGAGTACAAAAGCATACCTTCTGCTGCATTTGCAGTCTGTTCCCACTTTCAAATTCTCTTTGTGTAAAGGAAAGTATATTCTTAACTAATGCCTTAAGGAAGTTTGCACGGTATTGCCAAATTAGCTCATTGCAATTAGTATCTCGGGTTTCTCTTCAATCCCAGGAAAATAGCAGTAGCCACAAATGCAGTTAATAATGATGACTTTGTAAAACAGAACTGGAGGCTAATATTGAAAGGGCTGTCAAAGAGCAAAAGGCTGCATTTCAAATGACCTTTAAATCCTCTGCGACTCCTGCGGAGGATAAGAGGTAACATGAGTGACAAGAAAGGCTTTTCCAGCTCACCAGATTTCACCAGGTCAAAGAAGCATTTGTACTGAATAAATAAATAGATAGTTCATCCCTTAGCTGTTTCGGCAACTTTTCTGATATGAGCACAGGTAGGAAGCAGGTCTGTGAAGCTGGATGGATTTCAGAGACTTGTAAAACAGTTAGAGAACCAAAGAACTGAGCCTAAGCTGCTCGTTATGCAGCACAGAAAGGAACAGAAATTTGCCCCCAGGGCTTCAGATGCAATGTGTATCTGTGAATGCTAAGGCTCTAAAATGCCAGTGTCAAAACTAGTGTTTCCTAAAATCATCCTGACTCAGTTTCCTCTGGTTTTGCTCACAGGAACTTGCAGCCATGCCACCCTCCCTGCTCAGGAAAGATCAATGTGTATGAGCTTCCAGATGTCTGAGCAAAACAAGTGGCCAACACTCGATGTATCTCAAAGCCTACCTGCAACAAAACCAGACACACGCATAGACACACAGTAAAGAGGTGGCATGTCACATCTCCACATGCAGCCATGGAGAAAACCACTCTTCTCCTTGTGATTGTTTACGTGTTAGGACAGCACACTAGTCTAAATAAATAACTAATTTTTGACAGGTATTGAAATTTTACAACAGCCATCCTTAAAATAACCTCTTCAAGATGAGACATTTTGTAACAACACGGTATTTTGCATTTACATAATCTTTCTAACATTATCAATGCAAAAATGTTTCTGAAGTCAGATAATTAAAAGTGCATAAAAATATTGAGACAAAGTAAATGTTACTTTTTATAGGGAAGGAAACTGAAACATGGAGATTAAAATCTATATCCAATTTTATCCAGCTGGATGAGACAAATAAGGGCTCATATTGTCAGTCCTGGGATGCTATAGGTCCACCAATTATTTGGAGAATATTGTGGCTCCGGCCTCATCCATGTGCCAGGGAATCTCTGTGCTGCAGGGAAGCCTTTTGCTGCGGCCCTGGTCTCAGCCATAGCGGAGGGAATCAAAGGCAGCTGCAATGCTCATAGGGATCCCAACGGCCAGGAGAGCATTTCCTGGGTAATAACTGAGCACAGTCTGAGTGGCTGCCCTCTGTAACACAGGGACTGGAGGGCAGACTTTCCTCTTCCAAAGACACTTTTCTGTCAATTAATGTGACACAATACCCAACCCCCACACCCTGGTTTTCCCTATGGGAGGACGTTCAAGAGATATTTGCTCAACTATCATGAGAAGAGGAGATTAATGAAGCTTTTCCAATAGAGCAGGGGTAAATTACTTCTCTAATGTAAAGAAGGGGTTGAGAAATTAAGGAAGAGTATTAAATGGCATTATTACCTAAGATAATGGGAGAAAAGTCATAAAACCCACACGAACATAGGCAGTTGTCCATCTGCTCTTTGCCTTTATTTAGGTCTTGTAGAAAGCTATCCTGAGGTGGGGTTGAACTGGCTGTTAGCATAAATAACTTTTCATAATTTCAATAAGAAAAGAGAAAAGTAAAATAGGCTATAAGAAGGGAATTCTTCATATAAATGGCCATTCAGTGCTATCAGTCACTATAACTCAAGTGGAAAGGGTTTATTGGTAAGCCAGTTTATTGGTAAGTCCCTTGCTAAACTTCTATGCAGGGCATTTCATCTTCTTGTTAAAACATAGAAACAGCCTAATTTTCCCTATATGAGAAATCCAAGGAACAACCTAGAAACATTATATCTGTCAGGGAGCTGTCAACTGCCTTTGCTTCTTTGTCTGGCATTCTTAAAGTAGGTTTAAGCATTACTACACTGTTTTAAAAGATAGAGAAAGGGGGGTAGGATCAGGCTGTTCAATAACATCTCAGATGGTTCTCATTCTTTAAAACCAATACAGCTGAATTTTGCCAGTTAGAAAGCTATGCAATACAATCAACTTACTGATGAGCTGAAAAATATAATTTATTGTACAGTATCATGTCTTTTCATATATAACCTAAAAATATTTATCACTGTAGTTAAAAATTATGTATTTCTAGTTCCCAGACAAAACACAACTATAATTCATTATTTTATTACTTCATTGTTTCTCTTTTAATTAACATTTGAATAGGCTCAGAAGTGGATGGAATTTCAACTCTAACCCCTGCCAAATCTTCAAAAACCCCTGGACATTTGTACCTATCTCATTCTGTTACTCAGATCTTCAAACTGATAGTACTGGAAATTAAACTTACCAATTTATTCATCACTGTAGCAGAGCTTAAACCTCAGCAACATGATTGCCATCATGTCAGTGCTGTCAATGACCTGAGTCTTGAGTTTCAGAGATTGCCCCAGTAACACTCGATAATAAGTGGCAAAACATTATTACTTCCTTTGGTACTCATTATAAAAACATTAATTGGGGTGAAAGGTAATCCACTTCATATGCTAAGTCATGGATCTTCTCTAAGGGTGGACAAGGGGGATTGCAAGAATAAGTATGTCATCATGATTTGTTACCACAAAATTTCCTTGAAGTTTGAATGAAAGGACTACTAGAGGGCGTCACAACAAGGAGAACCATTCTTTTGATTTAAATTATCCAGGTCTGGCCTGAAAGGTCACCATCAAAATGAAAACACAACACAGAAATGGGATGAGCTCCCAAGAAATGTCAGTACAATTTATGCAACCCACTTTTTCCATTATCCTGTTTTGAATAGTTTAATTTTATTTATTTTAGGGAATCACTCCATGGCTCACACACTGTAACTAGTTAAAATTCACGGTTCTTTTACCACTCCATCCCTATTGTCTCTCCCTTTTGAATACTGCTTTCATAGAAAAAAAGCCAAAAAAAAAATATAACCAAACCACACCAATTTTCTGCAGTTCGACTTCTGTTGCAGAAAAGCATTAAACTCACAGCCAGGAAGCTGTTTTCCCCCTTCTCAAGTGCTGTCCCCCTACCTCTTTAAGCTCTGTTCTATCAGTTGCATAGAAATTTTTTTTCTTCGTTTCAAAGAGCACATTAAAC
This sequence comes from Machaerirhynchus nigripectus, assembly GCA_013397975.1. NCBI lineage: Eukaryota > Metazoa > Chordata > Aves > Passeriformes > Dicruridae > Machaerirhynchus > Machaerirhynchus nigripectus. Next base: position 653,852 of record VZRQ01005644.1, read on the forward strand.
TCTCATTAACAGAAAGGAGAATTAAGCATGCACAGTTAGAAAATGAATTTTAAAAATTCTGCACTAAGTAAAGAAACAGGATTCCCCTGACAAATGTGTATTCACAAAGAAATATCACTGCAGGTAACAAATAAACTCCCTTGGCTAAGTCAGATATCATTTCCAAGGTTTTCTCAAAGCAGGCACTCTCTTGGAGACATTTCAGCAGGAAACAATAGGTTCTGCTCAGCCTGGGTTTATCTTGAAATTTTGGACTTTCATGTTCACAGAACAATAATGTTTGAAAAAACAAAAATTTAAATTAAATCCCTCACCTCATAGGGAGGCATCTCAGGGGCCAGCTACTGGCAGGGCTGGAGAGAATGCTGCTGCCAAATGGAAAATGTGATCTGGCAAGTGGACCTGAAATCTTAGATTCTGAACTTGGCAGATCCGAAAAGTCTCAGCATTTGGTTACAGGTCCTGGAATGCGAAGCTTGCAAACAAAGTTTTTCCCCATAAGACTATAAAAAGCGCCTTTAATATGTATAAAGCAAACTTCCATCTACCCTTCTTATAAACGGCCCTGGTGTGTTTTGCTCAGTATGAAGTAGCCTTTAGAAATTATTGGTTTTGCCTAGATAGCCTATATTCATTTGTCTTGCTTTGTCTCACATGGCTCCCCATGACTTTTTGACCTTCCCTTAAATTTTAGCATCATTCGGAAGGTCAAACAGTCAGGGAAAGCAAAATTGGATTAAAAAAAGAAAGAGCTGCAGTGGATGGAGAATTATCAACATAAGTTTATTAGATATTTCAAATGCTGCAGACTTTAATGGCAACAAGCTTTTAAAAGTTCAGCCTCTGCTCTTACTGGTATAAAGAGATACTGTTATTTTTTCTGTCTGATTTTTAATGCCACTAATCCAAAGAGTTACTGCAGTATTCCTGCAAAGTTATATGAACTACGTAAATTCATTTTGATTAATTTAAAATATTATTTTAAATTTTGAAAATATTCTTTTAGAAAGTTTCCTTGTGTTCCCCTGTACCATTGATGACAGGAAAGAGTCACAACATTACTTGCCTCTCTCTGTTCATCTTGGCTAGATTCCTCTCTGCATTTTCTGGTTTTCTCTTTTTTTTTCCCCTCCTTCTTTTAAAGGGAAGAGAGGGAACAGACAGTACTAGCAAAGCACAGCTTTGAAAGAAAATAAAGACACGGTTGCAGTCTATTTAATGGCAACATATTCTCACTATTAATATTGTTACTGTCATCTCTACCAGCATTATAGCTGGAGCCTAAGCATCTAAGAGACACAACTGCTTTCATAAGTCACATCTCTCCTGCAATTTGCTTCCATGCCGTGAGTGAGTAATTTATCTTGTTAATATCTTGTTCAGCTATTGAGAAGCAGGAGTTAGAAACCACAGAAAAGAAGCCCAAGACATAAGGTGCAAAGGAATTTAAAAAATTGTTCTGTAGCTGAGCCAACCCACCTTGGACCCTGCATGTGCAGAAAGTCTCCAGCCCATGAATCATCTATACAGTATGTTGTGGTCCACCGTGCAAGCTGTGGAGAAACACATGCCAAAAGCTGATCTCCAAAGCCTCAGACAGCTTAGTCGGTATAAATTATCTCTTAGGATGAATTATTCTGTCTTGATTTGAGAATTTGACACTCTCTCCATTTGTAAGTTGTTTCCTTCATCCTTTGCATGTGTTAGCATAGTACTGGAATACATTTAAAATCACTAGAGATCCATTCCCATTAGGAAGGTTATTTCATGTAAGTTTTTCTTTATTTCGAAGTATTCTTTTGCCCAGTTTTTTTTCCCCTCATCTATCCTGAAAAAGGAAGAGAAAATGGCATAAGCACTGTATAGTGTTTCAGCCTTTCTTATTTTTTTACTCTTACCCTTACAAGACCACAATATTACCATTTATTCTACTTCTCATTCACTTGAAACTACGTTTTTTTAAAACTTTTCTTTGGATTTACTAGATAAAACATACATACCTTCCAATCAAAACTGTTTATTATCAGTGAGTTTTAGAGGTGAAAACCACAGATATATAGTTTTTAATAAAACAAAAATGAAATTTGATGTCACACGACCAGTTCGGCAAACAGAGAAGCCCTGTTCTGATGCCTGGTTGAAGCGTGCTGCTGAAATTGTGTTATGAGCCATGGCTGGGATAGCTTCTCTAAGTCTGCCCCTGCAGTGCAGAGAACACACAGGAGAACACAGCAAGCTTCTCACACAAGTCTCCCAAGGATTCACAGGTGATTTAGGATTCAAATCCTTTTCTCTATCTCTCTCCTGAGGATTTCCTTTTCATGAGAGAAATCTCCTCCTGGCACAGAACTACTGTACAGGAGCTCACACTGTACCCCTCCTGGCTACTGGGCTGGGGGGATGGTCTCCAAGAGGATAAACTGATGTCTCCAAAGAGGATTTCACTCAATGGCTCACAGGCACTAATTTAAAGGAGCGCCTAGCTACAGTATGATATATCAGCAAAGACTACTGAGAAAACAATGGGCTTTTAAAAGAAGACATATTCCAGAAATTATGTGTATTACAACCTGCTCCAAAGTCCTTTCACACTTGACAGATATTCAGCCAGGCTGCAGGTAAATCGCAGAGTTGGCCAAAGGCATTGGACTTCAGGGTCTGTTGAAATTCTGAGATCATTTTCATGAGAAAAAAAAAATACTGTTTCATTTTCATTTATTTATCAAGCAATGACTTGCCACCATAATACCGAAAGTATAATTGCCAGAGTAATGAACATCAGGGATAAATGGCCTCACCATTTAACAGTTAGTCTCTGCTGCTCTTTAGCCAAACCTGGTCTCTGAAAAAGGTATGCCCTCCTGAGATTCCCTGAAAGCCAACCTCACAGAAAGGGAGACGGCAAAGTGAGCATAAAAAATAACTGCACAGGTTGGTGTTAAATTACCCAGTTAGTCAGACAGACCAGAGAGAGTATGGCTTTTTGGGAAAAAAAATCACAAGTGCCGCGAGACAACTTACTGACACAAAAATAGATAAAGGTACCACAAGATGATAACTTGGCACTATTGCATTTTATTCTTTAGAATGTCTGAACACCCTAAAATATCTAAAACACCCTGGAGCCAACATTCGGAAATGGAAGAGTTTGACAAAGAATTGAGTTGCTCTCTGCTTCAGCACGTATAGGATCTTGTACATGACCAACATGAAAGTCGGCTGCCACAGCAGACCTTTGATGCTGCCTGTGCCCTCCAGTGCAGACACATCCGTGTGCAAACACGGCTGCTCTCGACAGACGGTCGTTCTGGACTTGCATGAATAAGTTCAGAGGCAAAAGCCATAAAAGTTTGTAAACCACTTCACAAGTTCACACAGCAGTAGCTATCTGGTGGATCTGGCCATTGTTTAAGGCTCTCTGAAAACAGATGGAAACATGATGACTTCCCACAAGTTTTGTTCCCACATTACTGCCACAGATGGTGCTCTCACATCTTTGAAGAATAGATCTTCTTTCTTACATAAGCAATAACAGGATGCAAACTATTCCACATTACTGCTGATCTAACTGATCTCAAGCAATTACTGCTGAGACATTGCAATGTTCTACCATTTTTTGCTCTCTGCCCCTCCCAGAACATATTCTGTTTCTCAATTTAATCCTCTTCCACTCAAAACCAACAACAGGCAGGGACACACACTGAAATACCAAATCAGCTATTTATCTATATTTCCTTCTCAAACAGTTCATATGCCCATAGTGAGTGATTCTATGAATGTCAATGTTCACTGAAAATTAAGGAAACTATTTTTTTCAAATTACTTAATAAAATATTGTACTATTCCCCGCGGGAGGTTTTTGTCTTTTCTTTTTTCCCCCCCCCACTAAGAACAAGTAACTGGATGATTATATTTCAGCCTCTTGAGGGCTCATTTCCCAAATGGATGTAAATAATAAATCAAGCACCAATGGGAGACAACTTGGCTCTCAAAACAGGCCTCTACATTTCAGTATCCAGAATGTCATGTTTGCACAGTCGTTGCTGTACAGTTGCAACTCTTAAACAATGACTTCACAGGTACTCTCTGCTCGTGAATATAGGAAAAATCAGCTCCTGTTTACACAAAAAAAATTTTTAAACCACCAAGAAGAAAAAAACTGCTTCCTAGTCATCATTTATATCCACCATCAATTTGCTAAGGAAGCATAAAATTCAGCAAGCTCTAAAAATTGAACTGCCTTATTATCACAATAAATAAATCAAAAATTCATGCAATCAGTCAGTCGTACCTGTTGACCATCATCTGGAAAACTTGAAGTCCAGTCCAGACAAAGACCTCTGGACTCTAGGTAAAGTGCAGCCTACTAGTTACCATCTATGCTTTCCACACCAGGCTGCTGCTGGAGCAGGTTGACTGCATTTTTAATACAGAGTACTTTTCTTTGGTCTCCTTGCAGCCCTCCCATGAGCCCCAGAGGCTGCATGCCAGTAGTATAAAATGGTTTTGAGGTTTACTTCTTCAGGTCAAAATGTCTGAAATGATAGGATAGCTACATTATGGTTTGCCAGAGAAAGGTTTTATAGTGTGGTGAGTATGCTACACATGTCAAAGGGTGTCATGAGGGAGAACAAAGAGGTCTGAGCACAACGGACCTTCTAGGATGGTGCTGGAAGTCTACAGAGTGGTGAAATCTAAAGCCTCTTTAGTCTTACCCACGTTGCCCACAAGGCAAAATATTCTTAAACCCCCAGGTGAATATGGCCACAAACAATTGTTTGTGCAACCTTCAGAGAGTACCCTGGGTGGAAATGTTTGTGAAGGACCAGGAAAGCTGGGCCCTGAAGCATCCTGGGGAGTTATTTTTTAGTCTTCTAGGAACTTTGAAATCAAATGGGGGAGAAGAAATTTTATAAGATTGTACTTATTCTGGCCTTGTGACTCACAAGAGTTTCACTACTGAAAAATTCATGTTATAATCTACAGTAAAGATGTTATTCATTTATAATTACATGGGTGCTGAGAGAGACCGAAATACTACAGTTTATGACTTAAACTTTTGAAATTAAGGACTTTTAAAACTGTATTGCAAAAGCTGCAGAGAAGACCACCGCACCCTGAGTGGGGCCCTGCCTGAGGCCTTACACTGCTCGCTGATGAAGAAAAGATAAAAGTAACAGCCCAGGGCTGGGGACATTCACAAAGCCTAAGCTTAGCACCTCCAGGGGTGGAGACCTGGAGGCACAGCCCCAGGGCTATCAGCT
>VZRQ01005645.1:8884-20201 GCA_013397975.1 Machaerirhynchus nigripectus
TTTTTGCAAGCTGTGCGGAAAAAGAAACAAGCAAGCAGAGACCAAGAATTTATTGGATATATTTTTCACTGGCTCTTTTATCAACAGCATATGAAAAATCCCAAAGGACAGAAGCAGTTAGCTAACCAATGAGGCATCATAGCTGATTTTAGGTTCCATGCAGGAGAAAAAGATACTGAATCCCCAGCAGCACAAGGGGAAAGAGATTTAAATTTAGGTTTGGTACTGAGAAACGTGCCTCTCCTCTGCTTGGAGACCAGTCTGTAAGAGATTACTGTACCCCAGGGCAGCAGTTTGGAGGATGATAGAGATGTCAGTCTGTGAGTGCAAAGACTTGTACCACTGGATGATGAACCAGCAGGGATTTCTCATTAATGGAATGAATGTTAACAAGAATAATTCTGTTTTGTGAGCTGGTGTGTGTGGGAAGGATAAATGATAGGGGCTGATGGATGGTCTTCACAGAGATTTGATTAGGGAGAAGGTGAATGGCAGTGTGTGTGTGTGAGAGAGGGGGAGGTGTATGCACGTAGTACATCCATTGCAGAAGGCAGGCACACTTCTACTTGATAATATCTGACAGAGAAGTCAGCAGAAGTAACCAGATAGATCCTAGGCAAAAGCAGAAGCTGAGCACTGGTGTGAATATTTCATTTTTAGTGTCTTGTGCATAGTAGGGTCTTAGGTTTTATGCTGCGTGGTGGTAACAAACCTGTACGCAAGAATTTCTCTATAAAACTTTTGTCAGTAACAGAGCTTTCTGCTTTCTGCTAATAAAACATTTGACTATTGATATTTAATTCCCACAGTCAGTATGGGAGCACTGAATGACACCTTTTCTGACCTGCTTAGCATCATTTTTGGCTCTGAAGTAACACTTAAAGCTTGTATGAGCCCTTCCCGGTTCCTGAAAAAGCAGGAGTCAGGCCAGACCTACTGGATGAGAGGCCAGGCAGGCAGAACCAATGGAAACAATCCCTCATCCTGCCTGAGGCCTTCATATGCTGCTGGAATGCAAATAATAAGAGAAAAAAAGCAAAATAGTCACATAAGCTGAGCAGGCACTCCAGCAGACTTAGCAGCTCCACCCTCAGGTACAGGGGTAGGTGAAAAACTGAAGGAACTGCATGAAGTGCTCGAGAGAGATGTAGAAATAGGGAAAGAAACGTGAATCCCTTTGACAATGAGATGTGGGAGACCCCAAACCCGAAAAGCCAAACCTCTGATACCTTCCGTGCCGCCTTTGCCAGGAAGCCATTAGGAGCCCCCGGCTGAGGCCGGAGCGCGGCCAGCTGGAACTCAGCTGCAGGGTGGCAGATGGCAGGAGGAGTTCCCGACCCGGCTCTCCCGCCGCTGCCAGCCCCGCGTGCAGGATGCCAGGCGCAGGGAAGCCGGCGGCCAAGCCGACTGCTCCCCTCGGGAGCGAGCGAGACGGCGGAGGTGGAGACTTGGCTCCGTCCCTCGGCTTGCTGGCCAAAAGGGCTGCGCTGGCACAAGGGAGGGAGTGTGCTGGAAGGCGTCCACAGCCGGTTACTCCCGGCCTGGGAGGGGATGGGCAGAGGAGATGTGTTCCTTTCCAGGGCTCTTCCTGCATCCCAGTGCCGGTACCCTCTGCGCACCGCTGCAGTGCTTTAGTGATTCGAGCTGGCCCCTGGGGGTGTTAAGGCCGATGGCGGAGCGTGTGAGCTGCTCTGCTTAGAGCTGTAGGTGATGCTCACCGGCACTGAGAGGGGCTCCAGGGGCTCCGTCACTAACATTTCCTGGGACTGAGCTGTTTTCGCTTTGACAGCATTAGTCTGGATTCCTTAAGATTTCTGATCTGTAGTCGCCGTCTGTTTTCCCCAATGGCATTACGCATTCTTTCAGACCAAGACCCCATTCCCCCAAATTTAATCTCATCTATAGAATGAAAAAATAGTTAATATATAAAATAAACTGTGGTGTGCAGTGAATGTTAATGAGGGACACCTTTGCTCCTTTTTTCTTCTGTGGAGAAATATATTACTCCTCTGACTAATCCTATTGATTTGGCTGGGGAGCTATGGCCTGCTGCTGATGTCAAGTCCAAGTGGCAGGATCCGGCTGTACAGTGGCAGGTCTCCATGGCCATTGGCACAAATCCTTTATTCCCCAGCTGACTCCAGTGAAATCTTCTGAGGTTACCTCTGAGCTATTTGAGAAGCGCTGGGTTTTCAAACCCTGACCCTGTCTTAGGCGTACATTTTTAAAATCTCTGCTTGCAATGTCCTGTGGCAAAGGTTTACTTTTCACTCGGTGGAGCTGGCGGCAGAGAAAGTCAAATGAGTTTTCCTAATCTGGTATGTTCTAAATCTGGTTTGTCTCAAGCACAGCCTGAGAGATATGCAGTGCAAGTGGAAAAATAACTGCCAGCACGCAGATGCGTGTCCTCTCGGAGCAAATAAAGCTGACTTTTAAAATAAATGTTAAATCTCATCCTTGGTATGAAGGGCGACAGGCCTGTAGCTCAGGTATGGGGAGAGATATTTTAAGGTGGGCTGTGGAAAAAAGCTCACCACCAAGCTTCTGACCCAGCATACGTCCCTTTTTATCTGCTAAGTCCAATAATAAGCTTGTTATTAGAGGACATCTGTTACTGCCTGATAACACGTACAGCGAGCAGGAGCACAGCATTGGTGGGCAGCCAGGGATTTTGGCAGCTGTGGGGAGCGGCAGCTTCGTGGACTGTTTCACACCTCGTCCAGAGCTGGGGCAGCACATCCCTCCCGTGGGCCTGTGGCTGGGTGGGAGGATGCCAGGAGTTTGAGGCAAGGGCTATTCCTGCACGCAGCTCTCCTGTGCCAGCTGTTGTTCATGTGTGCCAAAGCCTCATCCACTCATCCTCCTGCAGCTGCAGCTGGCCCCCTTGGTGCTGGGTCAGCGTGGTGGGTCTCCTGGCATTCCTCCAGGACAGGCAGCGGAGCAGCTGGGAGAAACGTGCCACACGCCGGGTTCTGCTTTTTGCTTTTGCATTTCCAGGGGATGCAGTTCACACACTAGTTTCTTGCCCCCAAGCCTCCTTGCCTGAAGAAAAACATTCAAGGAGACTGTGTGAGCTGAATCTGAGCGTCGTGAGGTTTTCCCCAAAGTCATTGCTGTAGGTAATGCATATTTATGAGCGGAACGAAGTGGGCTGCAGACACTTTGAAAGGCTGCCTTCCTCTCAGGGTGCCTTAGTATTTAGGCAAGTAAGGAGTGGAGATGCTGTCCTGACTGCATTCACCAGTGGCAGACCAGGCTGGTGCAGGAGAGATGGCATCTTCCACCCACCTTCCTGTGTGTCAGGAGATGCTGATGCTCTGTGGTTCGGGAGATGGTGATCCTACCAGTACCTAGAGGGAGCCTACAAGAAAGCTGGAGAGGGACTTTTTAGTCCCTCTTAGTAGTGGTGGGAAAAAGAGAAATGGCTTTAAACTGAAAGAAGGTAGGTTTAGATTAGGTATTGGGAAGAAACCCCTTATAGTGAGGGTGGTGAGGCACTGGAACAGGCTGCTGTGGATGCCTCATCCCTGGCAGTGTTCAAAGCTGAGTTGGATGGGGATCTGAGCAACCTGGTGTAGTGGATGGTGTCCCTGCCCATGGCAGGTGGGTTGGGGGTGATCTGTACGGGCCCTTCTAATCTAAACCATTTTGTGATCTTACAGTGCTCTGCAGGTCAGGAGATCGCATCCCTCTGCTGGGCTTTAGGGCATCACAGTGTGACACAGATCCATTCCAGCAACGAGACTGTGTCTGTACCACCATGTGTGCCCTGAGCCCAGCTCTTGTCTGGGGAAGGGTCTTTCCAGAGAGGGAAATAGGGGATGGAAAGTGAGTTTTGAATTTGTACCAGAGTCTGCACTCTTTATGTATGAGCAATGCTGATGTCATTTCCAGGGTGACTGTCTGACACCTGAATGAGCTTGTGGCACTAGAAATACAAGGTGTGACGTGAAGTAAAGGCCAGTTTCCTTTCCTGCTGGTGGACATGTGGGCTCTGTGAGACTGATGAGGTGCAGAGCCTGCCTTCACACAGTGTAAGAAAAGCATACAGGCACTGGTTTATGGCCAGCAGCGGTCAGTGTTTGCTGGGCTGGGCTGCTAATTGATTCAAACTGCATTTCATGCAGGAGCCAGGACTTTCCAGCTGAATAGTTTTGGCCACCATAGAGCACCAGATTTCTCTATCTGATCATATATCTCTTTCTCAATATATATAGATATATTGACATATACATAGACACATATACATATATCTATCTGTATATAATTTACCGGGCCAAACTACTCCTCCTGTGGAAGGCATTTTAAGAAGGGATTGTCCTCCAGCTTGAGAAGCTCATGTTGGGTTCTCTGCAGATCTTGATGAGGTCAGTTTTCCCTGTGTTGCTAGCACCAGTCCCGCTGCTTTGGGAAATCCATCAGTTTAGTTTAATTTGCCATGTGAATTTGAGATTTGTTAAGGTGCTGTCTATTTCTGTGGTTGTGTAGGTCTCTGTAAAGACCACCAGGTAGCCCAGATTTTGTTGGACGTACATCAGTTGCCATATTTTCCCAAAGAGCCTCTGTTGAGCTGGTTTGCTTCCAGGGCTCCTCAAGAGGAATGAGGAGTGCCACATCTGGCTTATTTCCTGTAGCCAATACGTGAGTTTATCAAGGAGAGTAGGATTTTTGCTCATGGATCAAACATCAAAGGATTCTTACATAATTCAACATCTTTTAACACTGGTAAAGTATTAGGTCATAATCATGTAGTGCTCTGATATATTTTATTATTCTATTTTATTTCTGAATGTGGTTCACCTCAACTCAAATGATTCCCTAGCCTTGCAGAAAATAGTAATACAGGTGACTTACAGGGAGCCTTGGTTAGGTAGCTCTGAATTTTTCTTGTACCCTAAGCAGCACCAGCGTCCCAAGCAGGTGCAGCCAACTTTCCTGATTCCTTGTCTCTGTATGACATATTTCAGGTGGCTGTGAGACTCAGAGAGCCAAGGAGAGAGGATTCTCTGGCAGGTGTGGTAGGCTTGAGCTCACCAAGGGCTGGGCTGGACAAGCAGGCGGGCCTTGGATGAGTAAATCCCACTGTCTGGCATCCCATGGCTTGCTCCATCAGTCGGTCACCCCAGAGGGCAGTGGGAGGCATCATTCTTTAATGAGTGCGTTTGCTGTGAAAATACAGGTGTTGAAACAGACTTTGGTGAGGAAATTTACAGCTCCTGCCAGCATGCTGTTTTCATGTGTTGCATATAGTAAGGGTCTGCTTTTACATTTCCCTGGGGGGCGTCCAGTACAGATACGTAGGTATCATTTTTCCATTTCTGCTTAATTGAGGAGATTTTCTGTTGGTTTCTGTTGCCTGTTTTTTACCTCCTCCTCCAAAATGTAGCATGTTTGGTTCCCTATATGTAGCTCATTTTTTCAGGCAATAATTAGATTTTCAAATTTCAGATATTCAAGCTACTTCTTTTGCAACTAAAGCTGGCACATAGGAAGCAGAATAGAAAGTTTGAAAGTGTGGAAGACATTTCATCCTGGGTTTGTGTAGGGGTAAATCCTCTCCAGCGCCATGCTTTATGGCATTACCCCCTTGGAGAAGCCAGGGCTGCAGGTTTCTGAGCATCCTCCTGAGAGCAAGCCTGCTGTTTGCCAGCATTTGCACTGGCACGAGCAGTGAAGGCTTTTACAGCAAAACCACGCTGATCAACTCTGGTTTTGCTCCTCACCACCCCTCCCTAGGCTTCCAGGGGATCTCTCTTTCCTGGCACTCAGGATAACGATTCCCCACCGGCAGCACAGGGATCCAGAAATGCGCTGTAATCTTGCCGGGAGTTTGATTCCCCAGCTGGAACTGCTGGCTTTATACAGCCAAGCAGTAGATGGTCATTGCACTTAAACTTGTGCGTTGGTGTGCTGAACCTCTAAGTGGGCTGAAGGGTCTCTCTTTGTCTGGAAATAACCTTGATTCCTGGAGTAGTGAAATCTATGGATTTCATTGCATGTATTGGTTTAGATTTAACTTGATCCAGCTACTCAGTTTTAAAAGATTTCTCTTTTTTTGTTTAAGGGTGGATTAGTAATTCATTCCCAAATCGGTGGTTAGCACAATGGATATTTAATTGTAAATGTATATCTTTAATTAGAACTTGCTACCCGGATGCAAAAATTCCTTATCTTGCAGTTTTTCAAAAACACACGTATTAAACCATAGCCTTGCCCTTCAAAAATACTATTCTGTGTATTTAAAGGTCTGAATGACCTTTTAATCAGACGTTACACCTTTACTTCCAGCTGATATGACAGCATCTGACAGTAACTCAACCTGATGTGGCAAGAAAATAAATAAAGGCCGTCTCAGTCACTATGTCTTTAAATCTCTCTGTCTAGCTGTGGTTTTGTGTTCAGGCAGATGGACCCACAGCAAAATACTACATTTAGTTTTCAAGTGAAGACAACCTATTGAGTTTAATATGTTTGCATGTTTGACTGTTCTTTTGAGGTCAATTTAGTCGTACGATTGTTTCCTGCCATTCCAAACTCCAGCCTCTTCTTTAGAAGAGCAGCCAAGCTCTTTATAAATTATAAATCTGTATACCTCGCTCTCAGCAGCCATCTTACAGCCCACACAGACCAGAGTGGATGGTCTAGCAATTGCATTAGCTCTCCTCAGTGTACCTGGGTGCAAGGGCTGCTGTGCTCTGTCACTACTTGTGCTCATGCTCACCTCACATAAATGGGCAGAACAAGGACTGGTAAAGATGACTATGAGCAATTCCTGTATTTGGACCACCGACACAAAGAGAACTCACACTAGTCAGGGTCATTGTATTCAACACACCAGCTCATTGTCCTTGGAAGTCAATTTTCAGATGATTTAATAAAGTGTAACACTTGTGGAGGGGGAGTGGATATTGAATTGACAACAGGTCAGAGTTCTGATAATACAGCAGAATTATTTTGATCTCTGGTATTTCCATGTGCGCAAGCAATAAACATAACAATAACAGCTCCCCTTTCATGTGGCTTTTACAAAAAGAGAAGCTGTGTACTGCTTGAGCCTGATTATCACAAACTGGGCTAATTATTCAACAAAAAATACTTGCCTTACTAATGAGCAGTTCCCTGGAATTCAGAAATTAATATTCTGACACCAAGTACAATGCACATTGTACACTGCAGGGTCCATGGTTTGTTGGATTTTTATGGACAAACTAGGGAAACATTAAAAATGTCTTCCCTGAAACAAAAATGAAATAATTCTTTCAAAAAGAGACATGGTACTTAAATGTGGCACCAGCAACATCCATGAGAACTTTTTTGTTACAAGTACTTAATTGCAAATTTCCAGAGTTTTGCTTTTTCCAGAGTTTTGCTTTTAGGAGAACTTTTTTCAGATATAACACTACTGTTTGGTGGATAGTCCTTAATGGAACAAGAACTTGTGAGCTGGGACGGACTGATACAGAGTCATGTTTGGGCTCACTCTCCCCTCCCTGGACAGTGCTGTCATTAGTTCTGGAGGGGAGACATGTGGGTTGAGATGCACGGGTTCCAGGGTGCTTTCATCATCTTTTGATTGAGGGAAATTGAGGACAAGAAGTACCTCACAGAAATGACACAGCCCTTGCAGGCTCAGCCCCTCAGCCTCTCATGTAGGTTGTACTTTAAAGCTGCGAAGAGAATTTGCTGGTACTCAAATGTGTATGGAGGCACCTGGATGCAAGTGGATATCATTTTCAGGGTGCAGCAGGTGGGGGAAGGAGCAGGGTAGCAGCTCTGCAAGTGGGCTGTTTCTGTGTAAGCCAAGGTCCTGTGTGTGTGTGAAAGAAAGAACAGGGGCATTCTGGGCAGCACCCCTAAGTCAGTAGGGTTCCCTCACTGGAATGAAGTTATGGATGTGTTTAAAGTTCTTCCTGCATTGCAGCCTAAACATGGAACAAGGCAACTGGCCTGAGGTTTGAAAATGCCAACCTCTCCTCCTAAGGTGTCTGAAGACACAACACACTTTCCGAGTGACAGAGCAGCGCCTTTGCTATTCCCCTGCCATGAGCATGGCCTTGCCAAAGTGTCTGTCTCACCCACAAACCCATAAACCCACCAAGCCGTAACTGTGTGCCCAGTATGCCAGGGCAAGGGAGAACCCATTGTACAGCTCTGTGGTTATTCTAAAAGCACTGTCTGTTTTCCAGATACCTTTTTTCTAGCAATGTTTACCTTTTCATGACTACCTTGTTAACTAATGAAGGAGAAGACAGCATGTTAGGTGTGTTACACACCGAGTATGATGTATTGCGTGTGTGTTTGCAGAAGGATGTTTCTGTTAATTGTCGAGCAATGAGAGGCATCATGTTGTTCCTAGATAACTGAAAGTATGCCTAAAATGTAAAGGAAAAGAACAACTAGAACTCGAGTATGCCAATGCCACAAAAGAAAGCTTAACTTGTTTTCTTGCTTTTTTTTTAGAGAACACCTGTTCCCAGCGCTGAAGCATTCCGATGGTTCTTTTAAGCAGTAGTGTATCTTATTTTCAAGGCAGTCCGAAGTGAATGGCAAGCTAAAGTCTTGTTTTAAGAAACTGCTTAGTCCACCATTGAAGAATAAACTCAGATACTATTTTCATTTATGTATAGGGGTTTCCTCAAAAGCAAAAGACAAAAATCTGGGAGCCTGGGGAATTGGCCAGCTTCTTCACATTCAGTACACCGATTCTTTCTTTGATGTAACTTAGCTATACTAGTGAAGTTGTTGTCTATTTTTAAAGTGGCTGTAAAAAAAAAAAAGTTTGGGTAAACCCCTGCTATAAAGTCATGTATCTTTGAAAAGTAACATATCTATACTTCATTTTCAAATATATGTGTTTCAGTACTGTAAACTGTACAGATAGCCGCTTGTATTTTGTGTGTTTAGACACAAGGAGACAATCACGTCTGAGCATCAATGGAGATAAACGGTTTGTACACAACAGTGTGGTTCTGCGAATTAAATCCGGAGCAATAAATTCTAGCTTTAACTATTATTTTGCTAGTTGTTTAGCAGCAGCAGCAGCGCTGTTTTACCATGCATCCTTCCATAGAGACTTGATGCCAAGTTTTCCGAGATAAAAAGATTGTGACGCATCTAGCAATTACCTTCCGTTGTGGTGTTGTGAGAGGGGAAGACGTAACACTTATAATTAATCTTTCAAGCACTATATTAGAATAGTGGTTTGTGCACTTGCATTGCTTCCAAAGGAGCTTTACAGAGGGGTATCTCTCCAAAAATGCTGTCTGGTGTCTGACTCGTTTTTCACTGTGCTCTGAGCTGGAGTGCCCAGCATAGGCGTATGTGCAAAACCAGTCATCTAAATAAAGGTTGTTCTAGGATGCAAAACAGAGGATGAGACCTTAGGAAAAATGATGGTTCAGCTTAATTACCCTTCACCTATGAGATCTTATGTAACATTTTCAGTCAATGGAGTAAATATTTTATAAAGTGGAATGCCGTATTTTTGGTTCAGGTGGAGCTCTTCACAGTTAAGTGAGTTTTGACAGTTGGACTGGTTTGGGTCTCACTTGCACTTGTGCTCATTTGAGAGCCTGGATATTTTTGCGGTATAAAAATGAATAATTTTTTTTGAACGCTTTTAAAAAAAGACCACTTCTCCCCACATGTTTCTTGGTCCACTGATCTCAGCTTTGCTGAATGACTGGTCCCTTAGGCCCCCACAGAAATGCTTTGCCATTCTTCTTCCTGTTCTAGCTTCATGGAAGAAATGTGTACTTCATGGAAAGGCAGCACACAGAGGGATATAGCTGACATGCTGTAAAAATGTAAGGAGGATTCTTTACTTAGGGATATTTATTATCAGTTGATCATCACTTTTTATTGCTTGGCTTTGTCATACCACTCATGAGTGAGAAGGCCATGCCATCAAAGTAAGTGAATGCTGTTGTGCCATGTATTTGATAGACTTACAATTTTATACAAAGTAAGACTTGTACCAGTGGTTTCACAGGCAAGGTGCTGGGCA
The DNA here is from genome assembly GCA_013397975.1 of Machaerirhynchus nigripectus. Classification (NCBI taxonomy): domain Eukaryota; kingdom Metazoa; phylum Chordata; class Aves; order Passeriformes; family Dicruridae; genus Machaerirhynchus; species Machaerirhynchus nigripectus. The sequence goes on from VZRQ01005645.1 coordinate 18,891, forward strand.
TGGGAATAACCAGTTAATGTTGCACAGCACATGCAAATCTCCTACTGTTTCAGCACTTTCTCCAGTTTTTGCTACGTACTTCAGCCTTTGGCCCCTGGTCACACTTACTTGGTGAAGCACAAGGGATGGGTTGGGAATGCTACAGTGTGGGACCTGTGCAAGTGGGGAAGATGCCAGCTTTGGCAAGTGAGGGAGTCCCCAGGGCTGGCAGGTGTTGGGAACAGCCCAGAAAGTGAAGACCAAGGGATGGAGGAGGAGAAACCTCCTGAGGTCACATATGTTTGTCAGCAGGACCAGGCAGAGCGTGGGTGACCCAGGGTAACTGGAGGGGCACAGTTGGGCTGGGCTTACACCTGCGTCCTCAACTTAGGGTCAATGCATGTGTCTGTGTCCTTGCGTCGTATGACGTCACATATATGGCTTCAGAGGTGGAACGTCACACTTAAAATGCTTCTATCATGGTGCCCCTCTTACAGTTTGTAAGAGATCCTCAGTTGAGTACTCATCCAATGCCCATTCAATGAGCTTTGTGTCTGTTTGTATGGCAGCCGTGTATGGATTTTTTTTGTGTTGGAGACTTTTTGGTTAGGAGCCTCTGTTACTGATCACTAGACCAATAGGAGCTCTGCAAGGTCTTCTCTACCAAAGTGCTCATTGATTTAAAAACTGAAGCCTTATTTGCACATCTGGCTGGCAAGCTTGCCTTGCTCTTTGGGAAACTCTCATTGCTCTTACAGAAGCAGAGGCAAAGTTAAGTTCAGGCTACATTAGGTGTACAAAGATACTTATAGCAATGTACTTACTGTCTAATACCCTAATGTTGCATGTCTTGTTGTGGTTCCTTTTTTTGTTTTGTTTTGTTTTAAAGAACTGATGGATCTGTATATTGTAATTGTGGTGTTTTACATGTCAATTCAAAATTGTTAAACACACAAACAAGCATACCTGTTAATTACTGAAAATGAACGAGAGGTGATTTTTCTTTGATTTACCCATATGGTTTTTGTTTCAGATGTCGTTCCTTTGCACCATCAGGTTTTTAGATTCTGCTGAAACAGTATTTATATGATGTAGTGTGCATAGAGCATTTTAACTAGTGATGTTTGAAGAAGGAAATCCATTTTCTGGCCTGTCTCTCCCCACTGCCCTCCCCACCCCTCCCCATTTATATGCATATTTGTCAATCGGATTATTGTCAAGTTCTAATTACCAAATTTGTGCTTTTCACAAGGTCCAATACTGTTTTCCAGTGTGAAAATTTGTATTCTCCGTTCTTCATTCTCACAGTGAAAAGTTTAAAAAAAAAGGGTG
>VZRQ01005645.1:20217-59074 GCA_013397975.1 Machaerirhynchus nigripectus
GAACTCTTTCCGTCTTCTAGGTGTGAGCGCTAAGCCTAGTGGAAGCATTTTTGGCATACCCCAGATAAACTTATGAAAAATGGTAAGCTTGAAAGGGAGGCACATGTACCCATTCTGTCAATTAATAACAGACCCTCCCTATGAGGGAAAATACTCCCTTTTGTGCAGACCCCCTGGTATGTAAGTCCTACAATTAATATTGAAGAACGTAAAGTCTTTAAATGGGCTGTATCTGTAATCAAATAATGAAGAAAGAGAGTAGTTAAATGAACATACCATTCAGGGTCGAATGCATTCAGCAAAAAGCAGTAGTGGGTCTTTGATCATGGTTAGATGCATAGTGATATCAAACAGTGGGTTCTCATGTAACAGCTAAATGTTTCAGATTTTGTTTTTATTAAATTTGGCAGTTTCATGCTGAGCTCTACTGTATTCTTAGTGAACAAAAGACAGCTCCTATGTTAGAAAGTACTCCATTTTCACAATTGCAGGGAACTAGGAGGGTATTTTCAGAAACATGGGCCACAGAAATGTACTCCTTTCACAGTGTTCTCCTATTTCTGAACTGTGCAGTTATCTATTAAATTTTCTAATAGATATTTGTGTAAGGTGTATGTATGCTTGTGCAATTATGGAAAAAAACAGTTTTGGAAAACAGTGTATTTATGAAAAAATAATCACTTATGGGGCATGTACAAAACTGTATAAAAACATTCAATTTGCCCAGTAAAGTTGTTTTTGTGATATTTCTGTGTTGTTGAATAAAGGACTTTAGTATTCAAAATATCTCTCTTTTTCCATAAACAGGTCCTGTTTGTGGGATCTTAAACAAAGAAAATCTCTCTTACAAAAGAACCCTCAAAATGAGCGAGAAGGTCCAAATGCTGACCTCAGTCTTGCGTACGGGAATGAATGCTTATGAAGTGATGGTACAATAGCCACAGAGCTTATTCCTTCTCAATTGGCAATTGATGGAAACCCCATAAGTTGTATAACTGAAGGTAACATCATACTCTGGATTTTTTAAAATAGCAGAAAGAAATACTGCCTTTTTTCAACTAGGAATGTTACTTTGAGATTTTGAGGCTATGACAGGTTAGCGAAGTAGGAGCAAGACTGATTACAGAACAGCCTTAAACCCATTAATGCAGACCTGTATTGTATAAAAAGAGTGGACTAGTGAGGGTGGTGTGATAAATTAGCAGTTAGCTTTGTAGGGAGAAGCATGCAAAGGTGAAATCCCATCTGTAGCTCTTGCAACAAACAATAGTCCTGAGGATAGATCATCCTGTTGCTGTTGGAGTATTTGGAATTACGAATATGGTTTGTGAGAGAATGACAACATTATCTTCCTTTTTGTTTTACTGCTTCTTAGTTCAAAGTTCAGCTCTCTACCTGTCTCAAAAACTCTACATAGCTAAGGAAATGTTTTCCTCTTGACATTTTGTTTCCCCATACTTCTTGGCGGCATTGAAGCAACTTCACGTAGGTGGGAAAGTTTGTGACAGTGTTGGCAGCACATCATCTGATTTTGGTGAAATTTGGAATGTCATTTTTCTGTGAATATTCCTTTAATCAACAGAAAGTCTGCTCTTAGGTGCCAAAACAGAATTTTGAACAAGTTTGAAAAACGAGGTAGGTCCTTTAGTTTGTGAGATGCCTTCAATGCCAGCTGATTTTCCAGGGGGAGCCTTGGTGTATCCTTTTGTTTCTTAAAGAAAGCAACAAAAGAAAAAGGAACAGAAGTGGATTTTCCACTGATCCTGTCTGCTCTCATTGAAATCCATAAGGATATATGTTCTTGGGAGACGTAGACCGCTCATTAGACAAAAGTGAATCTTGAGGTCTGTTTGAAGAGGAGGAAAAGGGCTGCCAGGTTGCTCAGGCATACTCAGTGATCTCTCTGGATTAAATATAGAATTCACAGGGAGGAAATACACTCATTTCATGAGACGGTCGATTTGGAAGCAGGAAGAGGTCTCTGAGTTCCTATTCTTTTAATGCTTTCTCTTTCAACATTTTTTCCCCTCAAGTATTGTTTTATACTAGTCTGAATGAAAAACATCCCTCAGCTCCGAAGAAATACTTGCCCCAGATATGAACCTTGCAGTTTAAAACTACCTCTAGTTTTTTTATAGCTTTTATTTTTTAATTAAAAAAAACAACAAAACCAAGCAACTAAAAATAAAAACCCATACAAGAAGCAGGTAATTCTTCAAAGCCAAAACTGACAAACTTATTGCTGAACCTTTTAAAGGAAGGAAAATACACTTCTGTGTGGAAACTCAATTCTTCTAGGCTGTGTTGGGCTCAATATGGTTTTGCCAGTAGCCATGTCAGTGCTCTCATATATTTCCAAGGAACAAGTCTGAAATTATGAACGGTCTAGTGATACAGGGCAGTGTGACTTCTGGGAGGCTCCAGTCCTCCCCACGTTCCCATGGGCTTTACCAGATTGCTCGTGGACTTGGAGGATATTATATAGGTGGCTTAGTTATAAGTTTGATCTTACTTCACTGCAAGGATCAACTCAGTCACCAGTGTGTATTGAGCATGGATAGATGGCCCCAAAATCTATAAAGGAAAGAAATTCTTCTTCTCAGGAAAAAGTGCAGAACATACAATGATGTTTTATACCACTGGAACTATCTGAGGGAAGAAAGATGAAGTGCTGCATCAGCAAGGATGTCAGGATCTGCTCCCACTGTAGGTTTGTCTCAGTTTGCTGTTTGGTTTTCAGGGTGGATGAGCTGGGCTGGGTCACTGGGTGCTTCAGCAGAGCAGTTTTGCCCAAGGAAGGCAGAATGGAGGAAATGCAGGTAGCAAAATGTTATTCTTGCAAGACAAGGATCTAGATTGCCTAAAGAAGCTGTGATGTTCTGGAAGATTTTCACTGCTCTTCTGAGTTCTCAGATGATATGAAAGGATTGTAACATTATTATTAATGTAATAAGCAGGAAGAGTTTGCCATGCTACCGCCCATTCCTGAAAATCGGGTTTTAGAAGTTAGCCTTAATGGGTTAATTTCCCAACCAACTCTGAAGGCACTTCTTAGTGTAATATGACTTCCCTGTGGCAGGAGATGCTGTGACTGTGGGTTCATTGGCCTGTATAGGGCCTTGACTTGCAGAATCAAGGATCTTTGATAGAAAATAATTCAGCAGAATTTGGTAGAAAGATCTGCAGGTGTCATGATGTCAGCCAGAGCCTGGATTAATTTCTCGGTGCAGTTCTCCCTAGCTTGGTTTATGATGTGTATAAGCGTCCTGTATTTGGAAAGAAAGCACCTTTCTTCCCTTGCTCCTTCAAGTCTGCCCTCTTTGGGGAGTTAATAACACTAACCCTCTACACTTCTGCAGGAAAGCCCAAAGCATTAGAAGAAATACATCTCTTTTGGGCTAGACATTTTCCTTTGGTAAGAGAGAGAGGAGTTAGCCTAGGTCAGAAACTCCTGGTGCTTGCCCAAATCTCCTAACAGGGGTCTTCGCTGCGTTGGATGCAGCTTGCGAGCCAAGTCCATGGATCAGCTTGGCAGTTAGACACAACCCTACAGAACATCAACACTAAAGCAAACAGGACCCAGTGGCGGATGCTCCCACTGCCCTCTCCCTGGTACGTGTGACGCACACGAGTTTATGCCGGGTGTCCAGCACCCCTTCCCATCCAGGGGTCAGGTTTGCTGTGCCCAGCAAAGAGGTGAACCTCCCCAGATTTGGGGCAGCCATAGCACTCTGGAGGTTTTTAAAAAGAGAGAAGGTTTTTACATGTCCAGACATGGACTAGAACATCTGACCAACATGTCTCGCATTAGCTTTTGATTTCTAGCTGTGAGCGTCAGTGGCCACCAGGCTGTAGGAGAAGGAGCTGAGCTATTGAGTATACCTAGTCACTTATGTGCTTACATTTTGATGGTCGTACCTAGAGATTGATAGTGAATTTGAGCAGCTGATATGTTGACCGAGTTTAATACAAAATTATTGCAACTGACTTTCAACCTGGTTTTGCAGAATTAGTGAGTAAATACCCTGATATAGCAAAATTTGTCACCTACATTAGGAACTGTGAATTAATTATTGCTTTCTGATACTCTGCTCTTACTTGTTTTGCCTTTTTATCCTGATTGTTTGCATTCCTAGGACTGATTTGCCTTTCTGATGCAATGCCATGTGATCTGCTGATTAATTTTTGTGAGCAATCATAAACTCCAACCTATGGCTGACTCCGTATATTTTTATGCTACGCTCCATAAACATTCATTCATTTCTTATGATTACTGTGTGGAAACAGACTTTTACAGGCTAATAAACTTGGATTTGAACTGGATGAAGAATTTCCTGGTGTCACTTCTTTCCTCTGTTTAAGGAAAAAAAACCACAACAAAAAAGAAGAAATAAAGGTGCAAGCCTTGACTTGGTTTAACCAGGTCTCTGTATCTATCTCCACAAATGCTGTCAGTACTAGACTTGGAAATACCAATAGCAAAACCTTATTCTCAAGCTGATTTCATTAACAGTGAGAAACACTCCTTCTTAAAAATAAAACAAACTTCCAGGGCTTAGGGCTGGGAAAGAGGGGGAAGGGAAATCGGGTTTTTTTCTTTAATTGGTTACTCTGGTGTCTTCTCTCCTGTAGACCCGCTTTCTTAAACACGCTGACATGCACAGGGCAGCTTCCAGCTGAGACCAATTAAGCAGAGCATTTGCCTCCAGTGTGGCTCACTGGCTGCGGCCGGGTGATGCTCATTGCAGGCCGTGTGTCAGCGCAGGCACAGCTGGAGCACGCGCGGGCAGGTGACCTCTCAGCAGACAGAGGTCCAGGGCCAGCATCTTCTCACGCTCCTGGGGTCTGACGCTCCCTGACCTGCTGTGCCTGGCAAATGTCTGGTCAGAAATGACTCTGCAGGTGGTGGAGTGTTTTCTTTTTTAGGTGGTTAGTTCAAACTCGAACAGCTCGGAAATAGCAAGCATAGTAAACAGAAAGAACATGAATTCTCATGTCATAGGTGTTTAAGGCATCTCGGTAGAGGAGGAAGCTGGCAGTAATTGATAACCTTTTACATGGTCTCTGCAAGGAGGCCATTGGGATGGAATGGCACTTTCTGCAGGGGGAGGCAGGCCTGATGCCTGCACACAACTACCTGCAGTCCTCTGATGTAAAGAAGTTGTCATCCTTTCCATATGTTCATCTGAAGTGTGTCACAAACATTACGCATAAAAATTGTATTTTTCAGTCCACTGGAGGCCCAGATCACACAGGTAATCTTAATCTCACCTAAAAGCAAATGGGAATTTCAGAGCAGAAGGAGGGCTCATGTTTTGTCAGCTTTCAGGCCTTGAATGCAAGGAGTGAGATCAAGTATCACTGAATGGCGCAGCTGGACTGGACAGGACCCTGCCTCCATGTAGACTGACCCTGCCAGTGGCACAGCTGTCCTAGACAGGGATCTTTGAGCACCACTGCTCTGGCCCATGCCTTTCCTAGTTCTGCTGGAAAGAGGGAATTTTACAAGATGGGGATGAACCTGAGGCAGTCTCACCACAGAAATGAAGCACAAGCAGGATTATTAGCTGATGATTTTTTTTTCCTGTTGTGACCCAGCACATCTTACTTCAATAACATAAGCTAGAATTGCAGCAGCCAGAGAAAACTGCAGCTTCCCCAGCCAGGCAGAGGAAAAAGCTCATTTGCTCACTCTTTCTTTCTCATTTTGGTTCCCCTTTCCCCTGTATTTCCTTCCTTTAACTCCTCTCTTCCCTAGAGGAAGGCAGATACAGCATATGCTGTGGCTCTTGCCAGCAGTCCCCAGCTCCCATTCTTTCTGTCCTGGGAAGGTGGTGGGGCTACAGCTGCACAGAGGCCTGAGCTCCTGGAGGCTGGAGCACCTGCAAGGTAGGTAGGTGCTTGGTGTGTGGAGGGGTGCCCCAGCAAGTGTGTGGGCTGCTGTTCTTCTGCTTGTGCCACTGGATTCCATGGGGAAATGGTGGCAGATAATGGATTGAAGCAGTTGTTGAACTTTTTACATCCCCAGCATGGCAGAGTCAGGAAGCTGATGCAGATTGCAATGACAGCAGTGAATATGTGCCCTAAAATGCTGTTGCTGAGAAAATCTAGGGGGAATTCTAAGGAGCAGAGAGTAAGACATGCTTGGTCCATCACTGGCATGTCCTAAACTTTCTCCAGCCACAGTTAGCATCCTGGAAAAGAGGTTAAAGAAAGCCAGGTCTTAGCTATTTTGTTCCCTAATTATTTTCTTGGAAACAGCTGAGTTGGTTTTGCTAGGAAGTTGAAAGCACACTGAGCTCAAGGCAGGCACTGAGCTGGAGGCAGATGCCTTGCCTGAAAGGTTTCAGCCAGCAGGATTAAAGGTCTGAGAAAAGCTGTGAACCACCAAAGATGGGACCTTGTAATAGGCACTTTAGGTGATGTGAACTGCAGATGTTGCCACCAGCTTTGCTAGGAGTAAAGGAGGGAGTGAGAAATGCATTAATTCAGCCTTGCTGCATGGGGAGACTCAGACTGGTTCTCTACCAGCAAGGCTGGAAGCAGCCAGGGTGGGTCGGGGCTTTTTGGGTGGGCATCCCCTTAGCATAAAATACCACTTGTCTGATGGCAAGGAAAAGCTGGGCAAGGAAAGCGGATGGCTGTGGCAGCCCCAGCCAAAATGCTTCCCAGAGTTGCCGAATTGTGCCCCAGGGAGCAGGCAGAAGAGATGCTCTCCTCACACATGCACTGTGAGGGCTACAGTTTCTGTCTCTGGCTCTTCTCAAAAGAACCAGCAACCCAGTTTGTCACCTTCCTGCCCTGGTGTGCTGAGCACAGAGGCAGGTTATATCCAGGGTGGTTGTTAATAGAGCATGCTGGGAGTGATGGTGATGCCCTGGCAGTGCCATTCCAGGGAGTGCCGTGGCCGCCTCCCTGCTGATGAGGTGCAAGCCTTCACTGTGTTTTGATCCGACGCTCCACGCTGCTGTTCTGACACTTCACCGCTCCCACCGTGGCTGCTGCATTTCTCTCCTGCTTTATGTTAAAACAAGGGAGCTGTTTAAATATTTATTATCGCTAGAAACTGCAGAAGTGAACGTTCATTTGTATAAGCGGCTGGGATTTTTTTCCCAATTGTCAGTAATAATTCATTAATTATTATTTTAAAGTTGTTGTTCTCTCTGCGATGTGTCACCTTCCCACCAATTTGGCAGCAATCTGCAGAAGACGTGGGATGTACAACACCGTGGTTCTTCCTCCTGTGGGTTGTTGCTGCTCCTTCAAATATCTTCCCCTTAAACAAAGTGGGCGTTGGAGTTCCTGGTGACTGTTCAACTAAAGGGAGAATTTTTTTTCCTTGCTCTTCCTCCACATTATTTTTTTGAGGGGCCAAGTGCCTTCTGCTGCCATTACCACACCTGTGGTGCTCTTGCCCCTCTGCAGATGCAAGAGACAAAACTCGTGGCTTTTGGCACCTGGGGATGCTGCATTTGGCTGTTGCTGCTGAATGAGCATTTCCGCTTGCTGCAGTGGGTGCACTGAGCTGTGCCAAGCCTCAGTGGTCCTTCAGGCCCTAAGCATCGAAGTAGTGCAGTCTGGAATCCAGAGCCATGCAAAAGCAATCTTGTCTGGCCGTGGCAGGTTGACATTTTCCTTAGGTTACTCTAAATGCAGAGTGTTGCTTGCTTTCCCCTGCTTCTGCCTGCAAATGAGTGGGGATGCAGCCTTCATCTGCAGGGAAATGGGAATGGGAAACTTGAACTGGCAAATGCTTTTTGTTTGCTTCTTTTTAGCCCAGAACATGAAGTTTGCCTTCTGAATTCCCTTTTTGCAGTGCCTTTGCCTTGAACACGTTTTTACCACTTGTGTGTTTGCCACTTTTGCAGGGGAGGACTGTCTCAGGGAGCAAAGCCATTCCCTGTCTGAGCCTACCAGGGACATGCCTCTGCCTAATGCCACCACTGCTATATTCCCATAGATCACGGCTGAGATGGGTACCGGAGCTGCCAATAGCCATGGAAAATGGTAGCAGGCTGCTCAAGGCTGTGTCCTAACTGGGCTGCCCAAAACCTCTTCCAGGAACTGGGGAGGAGACAGGGAAAGAGCCGCTGGGGTTGGTAATCTTGCTTTTGCCTGAGGTAACCACAGGAGCTGAGCATCCCTGGTGCAGCCCATGGGGCTGAAAGGAGGAACTGCCCCTTTGGCCTGAGACATGCCAAGGAGCACTGCCTTACCACATGCAGCTGGTGGCTCGTGGCTTGCCTGGGAAGGGCAGCAGCTGCTGTGCTGGGATGTCCTGGTCTGTACAGATGGGGCTTCTCTGCTCCTAGAGCTTGGGGCCAGGGACGACACCCGCTGGAGAAGCAGGGGTGGAAGTGTGGGCACGTGTTGCTACACACGGTTGCAGGTACGCCTGCAGCCCCCTCTGTGCCCGTGTCCCAGCCAGCCCGAGCACACCAGGCACAGCCCAGAGACCACCTCTGCTGTTGGACCCATCGGTGCTTCCATGTCCCAGAGCATTTGCGTTTGCCTCTCATCGCTGTGGACACGTGAGTGTTAACAGGCAGTGCTGGGCTGGAGATTAGGTTTGTTAGTCTAACTCTATTTTTTACTTCTTTAAAGATACGCTGTGCAATTTGGCTGTGTTCCCACTCCTTCTCTTTCTCTTCCCTCCTTCCCCTTCCCTTCCTGCCCTTGCCACTGAATGGCTCCGTAAACCCCATTTCCTTATGGGGAGAAAAACAGGGAAGACAGACCTTGATTAGCGCAGCTGAGCAATTCCATGAGGTCTATCCTCACTCTCCCTGGAAACCCATGCACCAATATTGTAGCAATGCAGAAAGCCCCTTCCTGGGATATTTCAGCTGGCACCTCCAGCTTGCAGCTGGAGCAGCTGGGAGTGAATGCAAGTGTGGCAGCACCTGCGCTCGTAATTTTTGGGGGGAGTTAGGAGATGTAAAATTTTTCCGGCTTTCCACTGGATGGAGTTTTGCCTTTGCCACAGTAGCAGCCCTTGGGAGCTGCCTTCTGGGAGGCAGGGCGAGCTGCGGGAGCGGGGCTGAGCTGCCTGGCTCAGCGGGATTCGCCGTCGGGATAATGCACGGCCAGGGTTCAGCCTGAATGGCCGGCTCGCGTTGTGTGGTCACAGAGTAATTTGCCGAGAAGGGCTGAGATGAATTGCTTTGCCTCCCGAGAGGCCCAGGAGCAGGGGGAGCCCAGCCCCTGGCGAGTTCTGCCTTGGGGAGGAGTTCCTCTCAGGAGGTTTTCAGTGGGAAACCCAGGTTCGGGTCAGGATCGCCAGCGCTGCCAGGGCGGTAAGCAGAGCTGTGGCAGGGATGGAGAGCTTTTGATGAGGGTGCTTTAGCCAGAGAAGGAGTGCTGTACACTGCTTAAAACATGCTCCCCCACAAATGAAGTGCCACGGCTCTGGAGGGGTAGCCAGGTATTAGAAAAGCCCCTGAGAGCTGCCCTTATCAAATGAATGCCTCACTTGCTGTGCTGAGAGATGTGCTGTCAGTCAGTCCCCCACCCCTTCATCGGAGGAAGGTGGCAGCACTGGAAGGAGAGGAAATGGGAGAGGGAAAAAGCCCAACAGGTGCTGTCTGGGTGTGTATAGAGGAAGCAAGCCTGGCCGTAACCCTGTTGGTGCATCTGAGCTCCTGGCCCTACCCACGGCCCTAGCTGGGCTCTCCTGCCGTGCTGCATCAGAGCATCTGCCTGTCCCTGGCCCCTCAAGAGAGGAACTTGCTCCTCCATAGCCCTTCCCAGTGTCTGAGGAGTCTGGTGATGTAAGGCATATGGCCACATTTCCAGGAAATGCCCTGCAGGCACACCCTGCTCCAGCCATGGGCCTGGCACAGGAGAGTGGCGGTGTGACACGATGCCTGCGCTGACCCCAAGGCTCTGCACTATCTGGTGCTGCTCTGGGCTCTGTGTTTCAGGTTTGGATGACATTTTTGCTTCATTCGTACTCTAATGGACACCTGTCACAACCAGCTTTCAAGCCTGTTTTTACTTTGGCTCTTACTTGGCCCACAGAGATGTAGGCAGCTCCCAGGTAGGGCACCAGAGGAGGTATTCGGGGAGCTGCAATGGTGCTCAAGTGGTGTGGTGGGGACTCCCTGGAAAAGGGTGGAAAAAAGGACCTCAACATCCACCCAGAAGTGGCGGCTTTTTTCCCCAGGACATACAAGGAAAGCCCAAAGCTGTGCCACAATAAATGGGGTCTGCTCTGGGTGGTGGCTGCCTCCTACGCTGATACCTCTTCTGCAACATGGGCTTGTCTTCCAGCTTCGTTGCCAGATCATGATCCAAACAGGTGTTGCTGTCTTTGCACAGGGCACTGTCACAGGCCAGCATGCCTCTCCCATGCCCTTCCCAGACCCTTGGGCCCTGGCTGCTGTGGTTGCCAGCCAAGCTGCAGGTGGCAATGCTTGTACCCCCCATGCACTAAGGGGCCATAAACCACTCCCGGTGTCGAACAATCAGCCTGTGTGGCGAGAGAGCACAGCGAGGGCTGATCTGCCTGCACCAGTGTGACTTCCCTTACAGGCACCAGCTGGTTTCTACTGAGCTGATTTAACCGTGTTTCCCTTAACAGCGTGGCTGTAGAATGCCCACCATCAAAAGGGTCATGCTTTCTGCAAAATGGATTTATGTGTGTGCTGATGGTATCTACATTGCAGGTGAGTATTGCAGGGTGCACCTGTGGTCTGGGTTTACTTCTGGTTCTGCCTTTATCCAGGAGCGTCTCCAAATCAGGTGCGTGTCCGATGCTGGCAGCAACTAGGGTAGGAGTAATTTGCTGGGCTGGGGTGTCACTCAGCCATGAGCGGCGTGTGACAGCCATGATCGAAAGGGACATTTATTTGCCTTTAGGATGGAAGGGACGTGACACTTCTTGTCAAATCCCATCTTTGCAAATGTGGGCTGTGAGGCAGTAAGTCAGAGGTCATGGCAAAAGGTCAGACAAAGCAGCACTCTGCCTCGGCGGGCGTTTGACCGGGTGCTGCAATGGCATGAACATGGCACGGGACAGTGGCAAGCGTGAGGAGCAGCTGGTCCACCTTCTGCAGGCTGCTCCCCCTAAAAGCCCGAGTGGTTTTGTCAGTAATGGCTCACGTGCTGCTTTGATACGTGCACACATGATTTTACATGTTGATGATATTTTACACCTTGAGAGTTAATCAGAAGACCAAGGGGTGCTTCATGTGTCACTTGCTGGCTTGTGGAGCCCCACATGGATTTTTGCTGCTTTGGAGGCCTCTCTGAGAACTGGAGGTGTGCAACCTCTCTGAACCATAGGTGTGAGTGTGGATTTTTAAAATGGATTAAAGGAATCCTTTTGTTTAAATATGGACTCAGGTCTGTAGCTGAGCTCTGGTGGTCAGCATGGACTAAAGGAATGCAAAGTAAAAGTGACCATCAGCTGTGGGCTGGAAGGGACTCCCATGGCCTACTCTGCTGCCGTGAACATAAAGACAGGAGACAAAATAGATCAGGAAAACAAAGGCAAGGGATTTCCACACCAGGGAGGAGAATTTTTCTGGGCTACAACCTGACACCTGCCCCATCTGGGGTATCAGGGTTAGGTTCTGGGTCTCATTCCCACCAATCCTGCTGCTGGCAACACCACGGCCACTCTGCAAAGCCGTGGCATGCATGCAAGCCCTTCCCCTGCCCTTTCCTTCTCCAGCCTTGCCTGAGAAGCTGAAAGCTGCTCTTTTTCAGCATTCATGGAAAAACCAAACCTGCAGTTTGCAAAGACCCACTCTGCTCCTCTTTTCCCATCAGTAAACACACAACACCAGCACTTCGCACCATTACACCTCCTTAGAGATGCAGAAAACACATAGGTTGTTTGTTTTCACATACACCTACCTAACTGAGGGGCTGGGAAGTGGGAGGCAGGAAGGGAACTTCAGCCCTATTAAGCTGTTGGGAATTGCGTTCCTTAGATTAGAAGTGTTTGTATTATAAATACTGTGAGAAGCTGAGGCAGAGAGTGAGCTGGATCTTGGCATCTGGGATAAAACCACTGGTGATGGTGGATGCGTTTTCCCAGATGCAAAGGACAGTTAATCCAAACTACACACCTGGAATTTAGTTCCCGTTGCTGTCAACCATGTTGCCTCCGTGCTGGACCAGGACCTTAGGCAGCAGAGCTGATGTGCCACATCCCTGCCTGGCCATGTTTTCCACAGGAGCTGCTAGAAAGCCACTCCCTGGGTGTAAATACCTGCGCAATCTTTGCTGGTGGATTTTAAAATCTAGAATTGAGCTTTGCTGCTCTGATCTATTTATATACAGTGCGTGGGGCAGAAGTATATTCAGGGACTAGAGAGATTTGTGGCTTATTTATGGCTGAGCATAAGAAAAGAAAACAAACAAAACAATAAGCTCCAAAAACCACCCTGAGTATTTTTTTTTTACTTTATGTCTGTGCACCATGCTAATGCTTAACCAGAAGCTGAAGCAGACACAGAAAGGTGTCTGAAAAGCCATGTTCATATTTCTCAGGAAACACTGATGGGTTTCTGTTTCTGGGAGCAGGACTGCATCCTGCAGGGTCATGGCACCTGTGGAGAAAAGCACAGTTATTACGTAAAACAGAACGAAACAGATCCCATTCCATCTTCCTCTCATTTCAAGGGGTTGCTGTGAAATTCGAATGCGCAAAACCTTTTGGAGCCTTTGGCTTTTATCCTGATGGACAGGCCTGACACAGTGTGAGCACTCCTAGGTTAGAGATAACTCCCTATGCTTCTCCCCAGACCCACATCCTTAATGGTGGGCTGCTGCCCTGCCCCCCACTGCCTCCAGCTCAGGCCAGACAAGCAGTCGAGGGCACTTTGGAGAGTTGTCAGGTGGATTGGGCCGTGCTAAGTGAAGTGTGCAAGGAGGAGAGAGGGAGAAAGAAAAATACCAGGGCTGTGTGCCAGTTCTTCAACCTCTGGTAGGGTGACAACCTCGCAAGGGCAGCAGAGCTAAACATGACTAAAACGGATCCTCTGGGGTGGTGACTCTCCACTTGTCATCTCCAGCACAGGGCTGAGCTCAGCCTGGCCGCCTGTAAAGCTGGGGGAGCGGATGCATGGATTAGTGATTACCTTTCCCCTAATAAAAAGAATTAAAAAGGGAGAGCGAGAGGTCCTTTAGCGAGTTATTGCTTTTATAGCCGCACCTCTGTGCACTGAGCTGAGACAGCTTCCTCTGTGCATTCAGCTGAAAACAAAGAGTGAGGAGGAGAATGAAAGAGCAGGACGCAGCCTTCCCCTCAGCCGGCTCCCAGACCTGAGCCTTGCTCTGCTGCCTGCCCGCCTGCCTGCGTGGGGGGGACACCCTGCCCTGGGTGTGGGGGCTGCGGGGGGCACCCATCACCCTGTGCCCTCCTGCTCACCTCCAGCACCCTCAGAAGAGTCAGGGGAAACCACAGCCTGGGGCAAGAATGCAATAACTGAAAAATGCTCCCCCTCATCATCGTAAAAACCCAACAAACCCCCCAAAAACCCACTGAGGATGACTCAGGCAATAATTCCACTGTGCACAAACCAGTCTAAAATGGAGAGCGTTGCAGAGCCACGGTCTGGTGTCGCTTAGGTAAAATGGGTGCATTATCTGCAGTAATACAGCGATCTCGCTCTTTCACCTCCACGGCTCCGCCGGCATGGAGGCAACTGCACAGACAATGTGCCATCCCTCATTCCCTCCACTTTTAATTCCTCCCCCCTCCTCCCGTGAATCTATGCAATTTTCCGTTAATAAAAAAATAAGAAAGAAAATAAAGCTCTTCCTCAGAAAGCTAGACATTAGCATACTCGCCCTAATACTTTAATCCCCATCATTGTTTATAATCGGGCTACACACAAGGTTACGCACAGTGCTGACTGATTTATGAATATATATATATATATTTTGTTTTAATTGAAACGGCAACATTTAGGTTCCACCTTAACAGTGCACCTTAAAAGATTATCTCGGTTATTTCACAGGCACCGAGCCGGCACTAATAGTCCAAGGCAGATATTGAAAAGCAGCACAGGGCCAGGCAGATCTATTAGAAATTCCCATCCACGCGCCTCATACATATTGATTTCTGACACCAAGCAGCAGTGAAAGCCCCCGTGGGAATAATATATTTAGCAGGGTTCGCTGCGAGGAGGTCACAGAGTGCATACAGATTAGCTACAGAGGACCAAGGCACTAGTGTTGGAGCCAAATGCTAGATTTTATATCATTTTAATCTGAACTTTTATAATCCTTTTAGTTCTTCTTTCTCTGGATGGCAGAGGAAAGGCTCCTCCGCATGTATCATGCATCTTTTTTTCTTTTCCTTCTTTATTCCTCCTATAAATGTGCAAATGCTGTTGTAATGGGGAGGAATGTACCCTTAGCATTAGCAGGAATAGGCACAAACAGATTTGGGGTTTATATATAGGTATGTGTACATATGTATATATGCATTTATATATATGTGTATGTGTGTGTGTGTGTGTATATATGTGCCTGCTTGTGGATAATAATGGTCATTTTGGCCGGAGACATCTTTATTTGAAGGTTTCCTTCAGTGGGGGTGGCGGGAAGGGGTCTCAGTAAATCTCAGGCTCCAGTTTTAATGTGCAGAAATAAAGAACCACTCTAAGACTTTCTTTTATTTTATTTTTATCCCAGAGCTTAATTGAGCAGAAGTCACATTTACGCTGTTGAGCCTCAGAAAGCAACAGCAACAACAACAACAAAAATACCTAAACAGTTTTAATTACCTTCCTGCCTGTGCTGAGGGGGAGGAGGTGCCTGCTCGCTGTGCGGGGGGGTGTTGTGGCTGGCTGAGGCAGCGGGGTCGGGGGGCTGGAGGGGGGCCAGCATTGCAGGGGGAAAGGTTAGAGTTGACACACTTTGACACGAGAGTGAAATGCGCTCCGACAACAAAGAAACCAGAAGACTGCAGCCAAACAGACACAAAAGCTCTCGGGCATCTTGCAGGCGAGAGAAACACACTGACTCCAATATTTTTCCCTTTTTTTTCATTTATAAATAAAAGAAAAAGTTCTGAATTCTTCCCAATAAACAGTCAGTATTCCCATACTGATCAAACCCACCTGTGTCTGGCAGGGAAGTAATTCTGAAAAGCTGTGTGACGTGCAGACCCACTACTTTCAGTGTTCCCAATCCTGGCATGGGGCAGTGGGAGTCATCCATCCACCCAGACCCCAACCTGCCCATTCTGGATGCTGCAGGATGAGTATGGGTCACTTCCCACCTGGGAGGCAAAAAATAATTAGAGTCTTGTTTTCCAAGTTTTTATAATGAAAGGGAGGAGCAGCTTTTGACACTTCTGTTGTCCCTCAAGCCAGTGTGATGCTCAACCTTGGGCTAGGAGAGGCTGTGGGAACTGCTATGTGACCTCACTGTGGGCTCCTTGCAGGCTCACTTACTGTTGATCTCATCTTTGGATGCCTCCTGAAAGCAAAGATAAATCTGCTTCTTCCTTGATTCCTGCAGTCAGAAGAAAGAGTCATAAGCCACATGGAATGTGCTGTGTCACTAGAGAGAACAAAGCTCTTCTCTGTTTGTCCTTCAAAAGTGCAACGGTCTTGAGCATCTCAGCATCACGCTTTTGTCTTCTTCCCCTGCTAAACCTTCTCATGCAACAGCCTTAGGAACCTCCCAGGGACTGATGGCTATCTCCCACCTCTGTTAGCACAAGCACCCATTCAGAAGTGGGGGCTGTGCTGAGCCTGGCTTTCACCAGGGGTCTGAAACTAGTGGCACACATCTCCCAGCTTGCACAGGTGCACTCTCTTGAGAAAAGCCTTTCCATCACACTTGTGCTTTCTGGGGGCACAAGCCCTGTCACAAACTCTGTGGCAATGGGTACTCCGAGTCCCAGGGCTGCTGTGCTGCAGTTAATGCACTGCCGTGTCCTAAAGGCGAGCCTTGAAAAAAATTACACCAATGGTCAGGCCAAGAAGGTTGTCCACTTAATCATCAGGTTATAAACCTGGGACTGCTTTCCCAAGGCTCTGGATAATGGGTCACATCAGTGTTGCCCTGTGATCCCAGACCAGGGCTTAGGCTGATGCCAATGCTTCTTAGGGAATATGGGGCACATCTCCCCTCCACGTGCTTCATGGGCTGCTGGTGGTGGCCACTTGCAGTTCAGCACCTTCTTGTGAGAGCTTTGGGGGCATTAATAATTGCTTTGCTGTGGCTCTAGTAAAACATTTATGTGCTGTATAGAAAAGAGATCTCTTCATAACACTCAGCCTCCCATTCCATGAAACTCAGCACTTCTCATGACTTGTGCTTGGTTGAGCCAAGTGCTGGCATTTTGCAGAAGAGTTTGGTGGGAACTGTCTGTGTCCAGCCCAGTCCTCTGACATTTGAAAAATACTAGGGCCATGTTACATCTGCACTGCTGGTGAGGTTATTCAATTGAGCAGCTGCCTGGAGCCAAGTCCCACCCATAAATTCTTTATCTGAGTGGGAACTCAGTGCTTGGGCACAATGCAGGTCCTGCCAAGGACCTCACTTGTCAAATAAAGTATTTACAACCCCCTAATCATTTTTGTCAAGATAAAATATTGGGATTTATCCTCCATTGTTCACTACTGGATACTTTAAATTAAATTAAATTATAGGTGAAAAAACCCATATTCATTGACCTTAAAAATACAGGGTAGAGTGCCTGATGCAAAGCTGTTCAGGTACAGGGGCCTTTACAGCAACCAGAGCTTGACCTGTACCAATAATGACACCAAACAGAAAAACATACTTAAGATTTATATGCCACCTCAATCACCTGGCTGCCCTTTTTGTTTTACCCAGGATTCCAGTCCAACATTCACCACTCAAACAAGGTTGCTACTGAGAGCACGGGACCTGTTCCCGCTCAGATTTTGATTCTTTGTTTTTTTCTCAGTGGCAAACAGACCCCGTATACTGAGGTGAAGTCATTGCTGGCCCTTCGCCAGTCTCTTCTGCACAAGTACCCTGTTTCCTTCTGTGTCTGGAGGAAATGGCTTTGTTCCTACATTGTGGTTGACAGGCTCCATGCTTTATCTGCCTGCCTTGATGCTCCCCTGGAGCACTCTTTGTGGCTCCTTAGCAAGAACCATGCAAATCCTTGAGGGTGGCAGCTTTCTCATCTCCTGCAAGCTTTCTGCCTCTCTGATGGGGCAAGTCCTATGCAATGCTTCCCTGAGGCCACGCTTGAACTAGCAGCACACGGGGAGAGGTGCCTCAGGAATGGTGGTGAAAGGTAAAGACTGATGGTGATGGGTATGGTCAGGAAGCTCCTGCTACTGTAGCTGGGAATGGGTCCTTTCAGTAGTGAGGAAATCTGTATTCAGACCCATTATCAGATGCTGTTTGGGAATTGAAGCCTGTCAAGGAAAAGAGACTGCTGAGGTCTAAGCAGGGTGGGAAGGCTGGGTGCATGCAGGATGTCTGGAGAGCAGATGGGCAGCCTGGATGGTGTTTGTTCTTGTTGTGTCACTGTTGCCTGCACAGCTGGTGGGTCGGAGGCAGGCACTGGCTTTGGTATGTGCTGGTGCAGCCAGTTCTGCTGGGGGCTGGTAAGTCACCAAAAGAGCCAGAACTGCTGGGCTCAAGGCCAGGTTGGATGGGGCTTTGAGCAACCTGGTCTAGTGGAAAGTGTCCCTGTCCATGGCAGGGGAGCTGGAAACAAGTCTTTGAGGTTCCTTCTGATTCAAACCGTTCTGGGTTTCTATGAACTGGAGTTCATAGAAATGTGATTTTGAGGTAATTTCTGTCAGCAGCCTTCCCACAGCTGTGCCACGTGCTTGTGAGGGTCACTTTTGCCCAAGAAGCTGACTGCCAGCAGCAGAACCAGGACCAGACCAGTGGTTCTGAGGTAGCTTCTGTCACAGCAGCTCATGGGGCACCTGATGGCAGGGTGTGAGCTGTGAAGCTGGGAAGTCACTCTTCACCAAGCCTTCTTCGCTGGCATATCCCTGGAGTTCACGATCTTACTTGTGGCAGCAGCACCAGCGGACTGGCCAGAAGCAGGGCTGTGGGTCCAGTGTCTGCCCCAGCTGCCTGCAGTTGTAGAGGGTCATTTCTGGCATTGCAGTAGCTCTTGACATGCAGGCCAGTTTGGGATGGACATCTTTCCTCCCTCCCTGCCAGGCCCTCTTGCGGCTGTGCTGGCCAGTGCCTCACTGTGAACCCAGATGTGCCTGCAGCAAAGAGGTCACCCCAAAATTCAGCTTTTTGATGCTGTTGTGCATTTTTGTTTCTGTGTGTCCACAGGCTGCAATGCATCTCTTTATCCTCTCTCCTGTTCTCTTCTCCTTCCCCCCAGCTGTTAGAACCCAGAGGTCCGTAGGCTGCACTGAGTGATGGATGGTTGTGAGTGACACTCCAGGATGTACCCAGGCCCTGACAACGGAAAACAGGGGCCAGATGTGGCATTGCCCTTTGGAGAGCAAGGCCAAGAAAAATGGCCATAATTGGGGGATGCAAACTAACCTTATGCTCTCAGAGGTTTCTTCCCAGTGAGGTGAGAATTAATAAATCCTTCTTTGTCTTTTCTGACGTGGTGGGAGTTTCATGGCTACTTCCTTAGACCAGTTCTTGGGTGACTGGTTTCAAATAAGATGGACAAAATTCCCTACACACTTGCACCAAGGCAACATTTATTTCCTATCCAGTACTGTAATTGATCTCAGACACAAGAGACCTAAGCTTTTCTGACATATAGATAGGATTTCTTAAGCACCACATTCCTGAAAGATGCTTTTAATTGTCAGGGATAGCCAATATTATCTAACAAAACCAGTTAAGTCACAGCTCAGGTCTTTGAAAGGCTGCATGCTTTTTGTTGGAGTTTTATGGGGTTTGAGGGTTTTATTTTTGTATTTTTGATTTTTAAAGTGCAGAATACTGTTTGTATCATTCCCATTTAAACAAAATATTTTATTTTTCTGAGAAGTAGTCTCTGCTTGCAATTCCCACCTCTTGGAGAGGAAGTCCCCAGAAAATACCATCAAAGTCCATCAAACTTACTTTTAACGTCAGAGTGTTAGGATAATGTAGAGATGCTCCTTCTTAATGCAGAGCGGCGTTGGTCAGCACGAACACAACAGCCCAAGTTTCTGTGCTGAGGAGGGGAGCAGGCAGCAGGGCAGACAGGGCTGTGTAAGTCCCTGCTCCTCAGACCCTGGCTTTGGAAGGGATGCCCCACGGCTGGATTCACATCTGGCTTACACTTGAAAGACTGCACACACGCCAGCTTCCTGCTGTTTATACAGCTGGGTTTTAACACTCTAAGTTTGTTCTGGGCTTTTGTCTCATCATGTGGTAAAAAGCTGCAGCTTGGTGGTATTTCTTTTGGCAAGCTACCTTGCAGGCTGGGATATTCGAAAATGAGCAATGTTGGTGCTGGGGGAATGCCCTGTCCACATGGGCATCCCGCCCCTTTCTAGTATCAAAGCACCAGCTTGTTCTATACCCATATTTTTACATTTGTTTTGTATTTATATATATATATAGATATATATATTCTAAGAGAGGACAAGGAAACATTTCATTCTGATGCAGATATGTTCCACAGGCATCTGAGCTCTCATGATGACCAGGAAAGGGGCCCACTGTTAAATGAGGTGGGAAAGCCAGCAATAGGTGATGTCAAGAAGACAAAAGCACTCCGTATCTTTCTTATTTTTCCTCCAGCTTTACCCATTTATTCACCAGTGAACTTTTTTTAGGTTGACAGTGTTCATCTCAGCAACAAGGAGGTCGAATTTAGGGTGGAAGAAGAATACAGCAGGATATTTTCCACAAGACTGGGTCCAAGGGAGCTCACACAAACAGGCATTTAGCTGTTGGCAATTTTATTTTTTTAGAACTGGTGGCAACCAGGGGAGGTTTCTGAAGCCTGGGAGAGAATAGCAGGAATGCCCATCTTTGAAAAAAGGCAAAGCAAGGGGACCAAGAAGCCAAAGACCAGTCAGCCTGCTTAGTGCATGGAAAAATGCTGGAAGAAATAATCAAACAAATTATTTATGAGCCTCTAGAATATAGCATGGAGATAAGTAACAGCCAACAGGGATTTGTCAGGAACAAATCATGTCAAACTCACCTTATTTCCTCCTATGACAGGGCAATAAGCCATGTGGAGAGGCAATCATATATCTTCACTCAGCAAAGCTTCTGATGCTGTCTCAAGCCACACTCTCCTGTAGATGCCACAGGGATGCACACCACGGAGTGGGAAAAAGCCTCTGACAGTGAACCATCACCTCTGTGCCCCATCCCTATGCTGGGATGCATGGCAGTAGGGACAGCTGGAGAAAAGGCGAGGTGCTTCAGTAAGGACAAGTGCAAAGGACTGGGTTTAGGTAGGAGTAAATGGTGCACATCCCTGGTCAGGAGCCCTTAGCAAAACAGCAGATCAACAGACAAAAATGATGTGCTGGGGTTGGAGAGCATCACAAGCTGAACACAAAGCACAGCTGTGGAAAAGCAAATGCCTGACTGGGTGAAACAAGGGTGAAATCTCAGGTGAGAGAGACTTTCTGCACTACCCAGTGCTAGCAAGGGCCCAGGTGGCATTGTCTGCCCCAGTCTGAGCACTGCTGTTGGAGAAAAATGTGGATTAATTGGCAAGAGTTCACCTGAGAGCACTGAGGATGGTGTGTGGTGTGGGGAGCATGTCCTGCACAGGAGAGTGGAAAGAGCAGGATTTATTTATGCTGAGGCTAAATGGTAGGTGCAGGAAGGTGGGGGGCAAGGTGGACAGGACTAGAAGCCCAGGCTGCGTAGCAGAAAGGGACCAGGAGGTTGAAAATGAGTGAGATCAATGGCAAAGGTGCAAAGCACTGGGAAGAAAGCGTGTGACCTGGAGGGCGGTGGGTTTGCTGCTGCAGGGAAAAGTTTGGGCACAGCTGATCTCGCAAGTGAGCAGACAGGGTGGTCCCTCTGGCTCCTTCCAGCCCTCATTTCAGAGGGGGGGAGTTAGGGAGGGGTGTGGTTTTGTTTTCCTGGGCTTTGTGCCTGCACGGGGATGCTCTCCTGAAATCAGAGCAGGCTACTGCTGCCTCGTCAGCATTCGGGATACTCGCCGAAACGAGACCTGTGTTAATCAGCACAACGGGGACATAATTAATTATTCTCAGCACCTTCTCAATGGAAATGTTAGAAAGCAGGGCTAAGCTGTCCCCGTTGCCCCCCTGTAATCCTATGCCACGGCTGGCTTTATTGGCTCTGAGGGGAAAAGAGGCGCATTTGCTTTCCCGCTGATACGGCGTTAAGCGTGCTCACTTCACAGGCGCGTGCAGATGAAAGTGTAATTGCATGGAAGGTGAATTGATTGCAATTAACCTCGGGACTTGGCCTCGGGCTGGGGTGTCCCACCTTCCTCCTTCGGAAAGTGCCATCAGGGGCATGGCGCGCGGCTGATGAATACGTATATCATGGCATGAAACACATACGTTTCAGGTGAAGGTACATAAATCATCCAGGAAAACACGTATTATACCGAAATGATCAAATTATAAATGAAGCACATAAATCGTGAGATTACACCGTTGGATGGTATCAGGGGCCGTAAATTATATAGTGAAGCCCGAGGTTCACCGAGAGGTTCACGGAATAATGAAATGGGACTCATATAACTTAAGGAAAATGTCGTTATCTCCATGAAATAGAAACGCAAATATCCAGCCCGACCTCCATGTATTTTTACAACATCTTCTATCAGAAAGGCTCACAACAAAAGGGCCAGTTAAGCACAATAAGCCCCGAGGAAGCCTCCCCTGCCGAAGCAAACAACGATTACACATTAAAAAGCATGTTCGAAAGATAAGTTTGTAAGGAAGATAAAAAGTCTCCAGCAGGGCTGATAGTTGGGCGGCAAAGCCGCTCCGAAGGTTGGTGACATGCGAGCAGGCTGAAAAAGCTTTGCTGGTAAGTGCGAGAAGTAGGAAGAGTTATTCTGTGAGCAGCCGCTTGATTTCCTATTGATGGAGAGCGCGGGGTGCTGGCGATGGTGGGGCGCTCAGGATGGCGGCTGGAAATGGGCTCAGCAAGGCACTGCCTGGCAGCTGCAGCAAGGCAATTAAAAGTTAACATGAAAAAAAAATTCAAATCGATATGCTCTACAATTGGAAACCAATGGTGGTCAGGGGAAGAAAGGGGAAAGGGATATTGAGTGCAGTCATTTCATACCTGATCTTCTGCCGCTTTTTGCTTTTATTGGTCTATTTTTCCTTCCTTGCTCACTCCAAAAAGCAATTTGCTTTTTTGCCCCCTCCCCTAGGTTGGTTGTTCAAACAGATACAATTCAGCAGAGGAAAGGCCAGTCCAATAAAATAGAAAATCCTCATTTATTTTTTTCAAAACAGAGCTTTGTTGTTAATCAAGCCAGCTGTCAAGAAAGAGTCCGTCTGTCCTTTGGCTGCTGCTGGGATTCCATGTAACAGAACGGGTCAGGGCTCTGGGTTTTTTTCCCAGTCGGTCAGTGTGTCAGCGATGTCGGTGCCGTAGCGTGACTCTGGGATTTCCATCCGTTCCCAGCATTGCTGAGCTGGGTTACGGGTGGCACACGTATACCAGGGAATTCCTTAGTCGTAAACAAAGTGTTTGACCTGTTTCATTCCTCAGGGCGAGCACGAGCTGGAGCCAACTGAATTTATGTACTGGGAAGGGCTGGTTTATGGCTGACCCTGGAGGGGCGCTGACTCAACCTATTTCTGCCTGAAGATGCTAATAAAGATGCAGACAATGTCTCAAGTGGGCAGCAAAACTAACATTTAAGGGAGAATGCCTAAAATGTTTTGTAGCACACAGACATAATTTTTAATTAGCAGGCACACCAGATATAGTATCCGCTAATACTAAGTAGTAAAATCCATCTTCAATAGCAAAACTGTCTTCAGCTCGGATGCTCAGCTCCTGTAAGAGAGGGCTCCACACTAATTTATTTTTTAGTGAGCTTGGGATGGAAACCTGGGTTTGTATGATGGAAAAATAAATACACTTTTGAGGAAAAAAATGGGGTTTGGGCTGCTAATCCCTGGGAGGGGAAGGGCCATGCTCAGTCTTCTAACCAAAATAAGTTGGTTAAAAATAAATAAATGGTTGAGCCTGCTAGGTGTGAGCATAATCATTTTAGTATATGATCTATGCGTTTCATTAGTTGAGGTACACATTTCGCTATAATAAATGTGCTTCAGCAAATGATCTATGCATTTCTTTCTGGAATGTATGTGTTTCACCGGAAAAGGTATGTGTTCATCAGCTATGAGTAATGCTCCCGACGGCACCGCATTATACTGCTCAGCTGGCATCAGCTCGGCAAGGCACATCCATTCCCCCACGGCCGCGGACTGCGATCCAGCAGGACAGCACCGCCAGGGCCCTGCCAGTCCTGGGTGGCGATGCCACCTGGGCCGGAGGGCGCCAGCGCCCGGGAGATGGAGCAGAGGAGTGTCGCCCTGAATTTTGCAGTCTTTCTATGTTTTCATTCTTGTAGTAGAATTTCCCAGGCACTTTACTGTAAGCATCAGGCATGTTTACCTACCAATATCTATTATTATCATTCCTTTTGTTAGGCGGAGAATTATGATAGACTTTTGATCTGACCAGTGTCATGGAGAGGTGGTAACCCCATCCTCCAATCCATGGTTGTCTCTAAAAAGATATATAACTGACAAAATAAAGGGCCGGGCCGGTCTTCTTCCTTCTACTTGCCCTACCTTGGCCCTTCTTGCTCTCTCTCTTTTGGCCCAGGCCTTATCCTGACAGAACGGTGTCTGCGTGGTCCTTTCGTGTCTGAGTACGACAGAGGAGGGCAGCGGGAGGGCCTGTGTGCCATGCCCGCCTGCTGGGCACACATTAGAGGTGTGAAAAGCCCGGGAGGCTGTTGGTGCGGGCAGGCCAGGCTTTGGCAGCACACGCAAGGGATGAGCCCGTCGGGAATGCAGCGGGGGGTGCAAATGGAGGGCTGCCCACTCTGTCTGTCCTCAAGTCCTCAGCGGTCCTTTCCAGTCACCCAGCTAAGAGTGGGGTGATTTCTTTTGCTTCCCAAGCTCACCCAATGCAGTAACATCCCCCTGAGGTTTCAGTGGGCCAGCCCCTGATGGAGTCCCTGCAGAGGCATCCCATCACCACACCAAATTTTGAATTTCCTCCTTGTCTTCTTTGGCATTGCCACTGCATTTTGGAAATTGCCCCTGCCAGCACCTGAGGCGACTAAAGCTACATGAACAATTGAGAAAAGGTTTCCTAACTGCTTGATAATCAGTCCCCTCCCCCAGCAAGGCTCCTTGCCCATTACAGCATTGTTATTCACTTGTAATGACATCGCTTATTACCGCAGAATACATATTAGTCTTGGCCATGGGACTAATGATTTGTATCTGAGCCTTCATTTTAAAATCACTTTTCATCAATATATCCATTTTTATAGATACAGCTTTATATAATTCATTACACATATTTCCCTTTACTGACCTATTTTGCTGTACCCTGCATCTATCACTGTAGATGCTATTCTGCTCTTCTGAAAAAATCCTGCCTTTTCTACATTTCTCTTCATTAATATGCTCAGGAGATGTGGTCACATGTATTTTTGTATTATCTTATAGTTTCCTCCCCTCTGTCTGAACAAAAATGGTGATTCTGAAAAGGGCTGTAAAATCTGAATGAATCTGAATTAATTAGGAGCTCTATTGATGTTACATAATGCCCATTTCGGTTTACCCGGTATATATTTTCAGATTAGTTCCACTCGCTTTCTCTTTCTCTTTTTCTCAAAAAAAATCTAAACATTTTCATAGTGTGTCATTTGGTGGAAGCAGTTTTAAAGGAAACCATTTCTGATGGAACTAGTTCAGTGCTGAAATAGGGCTGAGTGTAGCTCACGCTCCAAACTGGGTCAGCCAGGAACACTGGAGACCATTAGGAGACCTGAAGTATCTGTTTTCCACGAGGGAATAAATATTTTGGGTCAGGTCCTCAGCAAGTCTAAGTTAGAACAGGTCACGGATTTATAAGCAGCTCTGGCTGTATGTTGTTATGTGCACCTGTCGGTAATGCGCCAGTCACCGAGCAACAGGATCATCATTAAGGGCCTCGTTAAGAGTGGATAATGATAGTCCCTTTTACCTGTGAGTTTGAGAAGTGGTAATGTCATGGATGAGCCCGGTACTCTGGATGTTTTCATCACCCCTTGGTGCCTGTGTTGGTGTAGTGCCTGGAGGCTCATAGGAGGGAAAGGCTCCCATGTGCTTGGCTCTGTGTGTGGTTCTGAAGGACCAAACCAGCCATCCTTCAGGGCTTCCGGAGGGTTGGGAATGTGCCTCCAGGGCTGGAGCAACGAGCTTGGAACCACAGTGGGTGGTCCCACAGGGTCTCCTATCACTTTTGCCCACCAGCTGATGCTGATGCGGCTGCCCCAGCAGGAATTTCTCCATGCTCTGCAGATCCATGCTGGTCTCCCTGGTGGAGTGGACCCAGCTAGAGCAGAGCAGGCTTCCTGAATGCAAAGCTCAGGTTGCACTCTTGCCTTCCAGCAGGGCTTGTGCTACCCTACCTCTGTCCCAGTGTAATTTCTGAATGGTGCCTGAGGGTACGACACAGCCACACCTAAGGGTGTCCTCAGGTCCCACGCAACAGCTCTGGTTCCGCGGCTGCAGAGCGCGCTTTGGGGTGTGAGGGGAGAGCGGGATGGAGGTCCTGTTGGTGATGAACATTGCAGGGATGGACACAGCAGGATGCTGCTGGTCTGCAGCACTCACCTTCCCTCTCAAAAAAAATGGTGCAAAATGCTCTTGCTTCCTCCCCAACGCCACAACTCCTGTCTTATCGCCTCCTTCAGCTTTTTTTTTTCTCTGTCCTATTTTATTCTGGGCTTGCGGGGCATGTCAGGATACCTGCCAAATATTTGCTGAATCAAGACTATGATTTGTCTACGATTCTCCATACTCATTTGCTGACTGTAAATTTTTGCATAGACTCTAGGACATCCTTTTTTAATTTGCTGCGACTTGCTGTATCCTTTTCAGATGTTTTTGCTACCATGGCATTATGGTTATGAAATGAAGTTCAAAGAATGCT
The DNA here is from genome assembly GCA_013397975.1 of Machaerirhynchus nigripectus. NCBI lineage: Eukaryota > Metazoa > Chordata > Aves > Passeriformes > Dicruridae > Machaerirhynchus > Machaerirhynchus nigripectus. The sequence continues at coordinate 46,282 of VZRQ01005645.1, forward strand.
GGTGGGAAGAAGATAGACTGAAGCATTACTTTGGCTTGTAAAATAAGGTGGGGGGAAGGAATTAGATTATACAGACGACCACAAATCTCAAATTACTCTGATGTTTCGGTCATCACCGGCAACCCCGGTGGGGAGATAAATCAATTTTCGGCGGCTGCAGACAGCGATCTGACTCAGGGCCAGAACAGCTTGACTGGAGAGACACGGTAAAAGTTAGGGAGCTGCTATCACAGGAGATTTCCTGAAGGTGTGGAGGGATGGGGAAGGACAGGGAGGAAATGAATCCATAAAACAATATTTCAGGTTAGCCTGTCATTTTCATGAATTCAAACATATATGCAGAGCCTGACATTTGCAAACTTGATGTGCTCCTGCCTGTTTCCAATCTCTAAAATAAACACAGCAGGAAGGAGGTTGTAGTTGTCCGAATCCACTTTGTTTGTTGCAGTCAGCTGCTTTTTATTAGAACATGATTTAATGTGTGTGGCAGGGGTAAAAACTACTAGTTTTATATTCTTTTAATCTCAAATGGAAGTTTGGTTTTCTAAAATGCTAAAAGCAGCTGTGGTCTAATATAAGATCCTTGAAGGCTGTAATGTTGGGCTCTTGTCAGGGTAGAAAATATTTGGTAATGGTGTTCCAGACTGTCAAACTAAAGTATTTATAATGAGAATTAATTTTTCTTCTTAAACCATGGGAAGAATATTGCACAAACTATAGCTCATCTGCCTCTTTCTGCAGTTTCTTTTTTACCTTACATGCAGTTAATTTTGGAACATACACTCAGTGATTCTCAAAATAGCCTGAATTATTACTGTGTTGCTCTTATCTTTGTTTCTTTGAATCTACAAGGAACTGCCTCAAATGGTCAATGATTACCTAATATTTGTCACAGGCCATCTTTCCTGCAAATCCATTTTCCATGTGTGATAATCACACCCAGTCACAGACCTACAGCTGCAGAAGTGTTGAACAACATACTCGACACATCCATGTAATGGGTGACATTCTCATGCCAAACGATTCCAGAGTACTGTCAGTGCCAAATATATTCCTGGCCTTAAATGCTGTTTTCCCCCTTGTTGCCCATATAATCTCGGCTTTCCCTGCCATAACTCAGTGCTTGGAGTGGCTAATGACAGCTGATGATGGTGATGATGCATTTTAATACCTCTGCCAGTACAGGACATGTATAAGATGCTCCCTGCTTCCTATTCTTTCCCCCACGTCAAACAGAAGGTAGGCAAAGGCAGAGCTGCATTTTTACTTTTTTTATCTCAGGATCAGTGACACAGTATCAGATGTTGCTGGGGTTAAGGCAGAAACCCATTGGGAGAATTCGTTTCTTGTGGAAATATCTGAGGAGCTCCTTTCCAGACACCTATTCCAGGCATTCCCAGTGGGTTGATGTCTCTCAGCAGAATTTTGGATTTTGAATCCTGTAAAACAAAAACCAAGTGAAAATCTCGGAAATGGCATCAGCTGAAGGGCAGTTTCCATGTGGTATTTTTGAAACACAAGCACAGGCTGACCTTCATATACCTCAGTCATATGGGGGTGAGGGAATGGAGAAAGAGAGAGGAAGAGACCGGGACTGTTCACCAGTCAAATAAACCATTTCCCCGCTGATATCACTGGTTTCTCTATTTTCTTTTACACTTAATATTATGGAAAATATGAGGTATTTCATACCTCCTGTGTGAACTACTCTAATACATCATTTATAAGGACTGCTTAGTAAAACTTTATTGATTGCGCCTCAGATTTTGATAGACTAATATCACAGCTGAAAACTGTGATTTATGAAAATTTTTGAGCAGTAAGTAATAGTAATAGGACAGGGGTTGGGGGGAACAAGCCCACAGAGGAGTGAAAAAAACCCTAATTTTTTGCCTGAATCAAGAGTATGTAGGGAAAACATGTAGTTGTGGTCTTTGTCACTAGCAGAGATTTGGCAGAGGTTTGACAAGCACACATCTTGGGCTACTACAGGTGCTAATTTGGGCTTCTCCACCACTAGAGAAAAAGCCTCCATGTACAAAACTCTCCACTTGCTGCCAGAGCATGACAGTGTCTGAACAAGGAAGGACCTGTGAGGGGGAACTGCGCCCCTTTGAACCCCAGAGAGGGGTCCTACTGGGAAACAAATCTATGCCTTCTCCTGGTCATCTGCTGGATGGCTTCCCAAAGGAAAAATTGCCAGCAGATCACACAGGTTTGGGGGCAAATGTCTGGAAACAGGTCATCCTGACAAAGAGTATTCCAGAAATTCAGGTTTTCTTGAGGGCAGTGGTGATTCCAGAGGGCTGAAGTGGGGGAGCTAAAGTGCTTCAGAGAGTAGCAGTTATGTCTTCACAGCTTAAGTTTCACCACTATCCTAATTATCATCACTAAGGGATTACTCAAGCGAAACTTTATTATTATTATCATCATCATCATTAATTTTGAGGCAGGAATTATAGACATTATGTGTATGTACCCCACAATTAGGATTTTTACAAGACTTAAGCCTTCATCAAGAGGAGAAAGCAGAAAAATTTACTGAGTTGCTAATCTATAAAGCCTTTGGGACCTCATATCAAAAGTTCTCTTGCGTGTGATAACCAAGAGTCTTCAATTTCACAGATCTTTTTAATGGTAGAAAAAAATCCCAACAATCCACAGAGTCTGGTCAAAGCCTTCAGGCTGCATATTCATGCCAGCACAGGAGAGTTCTTTTAACACCCCACTTGGTGTCTGAAATACTCTTTGGAACACGGAGCTGCTCCAAAACCATATGGTTACATCACAGTAATCAAGTACAATCAAATCCAAGCTTCCACCTGCAATTTGCCATTGCATTTGGATGAGGTTTTGTATAAGCAATTGTGTCACACCAGCAACGTCGGCTGATTAATGCAGGGAACAACAGGATGCTCCGTTAGCCTTACGGCACTGTTGCTGCCTGGGTTTGCTCCAAGAGGAACCCCACATAATTAACATGACTCTCACCCTTTCACTTTTAACATGCTTCCTAATTAAGCTCTCCAGGATCTGAACTTCACTTTCTGGCTGCGGTGGCTGCAAAATGATTTATCCCCCAATGATGGTCACCAGCGCCAACCTTGCTGTCAGGAAAGCACACTGAAGCATTTAACACTTTGAATTATTTTATTCCTTCTCTTCTCCTGTTTAAGTTGGGAGGTCTGGTGCAAAACCTTGCATTTCAAAGCCAGCTCATCAATGTGCAAATGTATCCATAGGCCATCTCTTACCCGTTTGTGTATAATGGACATACGTAAGGAATGATAAGGGTGCATATAAAAAGCCTTTGACCTGTAATTAGCCTATCTTGCTTTCTAAAAAAAAATCTTTATGTCACTCCATTTGCAGATTAATTAAACCTAATAGATGTAATGAAACGCAAAGGGAGCCGATCGCTTTGTAGAGATTTAATATTGATTTGTACGCTAAACCAGCTTTAGTGTATTTTAAACAATTATTGCCAATAGATAAATTTCTGCAACAATTCTTTTATGTAGAAAGAGCTCCTGTTGAGGTACAAAGTCTACCTATGCATGTAGTTCATATCTAAGTCCTCCCACCCCCATTTGTATTTGCACAGCACCTCCAGCTCCTTAGCCGAAAGGTGCTGTTTACACAATATTATTTTAATTTCACATGACAAATGTGCTACCATGAAGCTAAACATTCATCATTACCCGGTTGCGCTTTCCCTCTCTGTGGGGAGAAGCAGTGTCAACTACTGGCACGGGCTCTCAGCAGATAACACCAGCTGGGGAATAGCAGTCGTGTACCACAGAAATCCCACTGCTGAAAAAAATTCACAGTGGATGTACCCAGGGGCCAGAGGCACCTCAGGTACCAGGGCCCCTCAATTGGGCTGGGATTCTGCCTTCCAAAGCCGCGATTCCCTGACTGGTTCAAATCTCAGCAGAGAGGGCTGCAAGGGCAGGCAGCCCCGCCTGCCTTCATCCATCGCCGTGCCAAAATGGGAAGGACGTGGAGTCGGCAATGATGATGAGAGCTCACATGAATCCCCCGGGCCTGCAAGCAAGGTTTCCTAATTGTCAGCTGTGCTGCGCCAGGCTTGTTTAAAATAATTAGAGTGCAGCGGCTTAAACAGACCGGGGAGGGTCGGGGTGGGCTTTTTTTTTTTTTAATCCCTCCATATGGGTTTTTATCAGTTGCTATCAGCTCCCTGCTCATTTCTGACACCATCACTCTGCCAGGCAGGGGGATGGGGAGGGGGGAGGGGGAAGCAAGGTATTTTATTTTAAGTACACGAACGCATTCAGAAAGAAAGACGACGAAGCAGCCCCAATGTATGCGATGGATGGAAACAATACAGCCAGCACATCCAAACTATATTATTTTTAAAAAAGGAGGGGGAGGGTGGGGGGAAGAAAAATCTGCTTGCTCCTCTTCCTCCTCTCTTTCCTCCAAGAGGGCTAGCTGAAATCTTTCTTAATTACCGCTTATTTCAATGACAGAATTGTAATTTATCATTTAGTTGTAATTTGACATATGTTCACACCTTTGCCATTTCCAATTTCCTCCTTCACTCTAATTGTCTGCCTGGCTCGCCTGTCACGCGCGCCTCCTGGGATTAATTCGAGCTGTCTGTCTGCAGCGGGCTGGCGGCGCGCTCGGGGCTGGCGGCGCGGTGACAGTGTCACTGCGCGCACCGTTTAGCCCAGGCATTACCCGGCCGTCACGCTCCCGCCCCGCCTCAGCCCCCGGTGTTTATTGTTTAGCCCGCTTTTGCATTTCTGACTTTTCGGGGTTTTATTAGACGCTAATTACGCTCCCCGGCTGTCAGCTGAAAGGAGAGGAAACCTTGCCGTAATTAGTGGGAGGGGGCCCCGGCGGCGGGGATGCGGGAGCCAGTAGATGTCTCTCGCTCTGCCTCGAAAATGCACACCGGCTTTAAATGCTCTGCCTTCATTTTCCTCCGCGGCTGTTTATGCTCCTCTGTCTCGCTGACGTGGCCTCAGTAGAGCAATTGCAGCCTCCTTCCCTGGCTTTTGGCCTCCCCGACCCTGCTCTTCCTCTTTAACACGCTGCATCCAGCTTCAGCATCCTCTTAAAACAACCTTTCCACGGCCAGGTGCTGCTCCACCCTGGTGCCACTCCACGCGCCGGGGATGGATTTGGCGCAGGGTGTGTTTGCTTGCCGAGGATGGCAAATAGCGGGAAGGCCCCCGTGTGCCCAACGTGAGCGTACACCGTGGCTAACAATTAACCTGCCAGAAGCTGCTTTGGCCACAAAGGAGGTGCATGGGCTTCTGCTGACCTGATCCCCTTGTCCATGTGCAGCAGTAACCATGAGGCTGCCACTGCCAGGCCAGAAAGGCTGCTTCTTTTCATCAAGAGAGGAGATATTTCACCAGTGTTGCAAAGTAATGCCTAGAATTAGATTCTCAGCCACACTTTTCATGGGCAACAGCTGAATTCACACCGTGACTCATTACCCGGCCCCCTTTTCTCTGTCCTTCCCAGATTTCTCCCAGAGGCTGTCCTGTGGGCCTCCAAAGCACATATAGATGCTATATGCATCCATACATGGATGCTAAATGCATCTTGCTCTGGCAGAGTATCTGACGCAGTGGCAGCACTCAAGGGGGACCACCCTCAGAGCTCCTCTTATGGATAAAGATGACTGGAGAAAGCTGTTCAGTGTACTGCTGCTATAGGGTTTTTTAAATTCTTTCGGCCTTTGCCTGAAAGGAGAGAAAACATCCATTCTTTTCCCCATTTTCCTAGGAGATTTTTTCCACAAGTATAGGCACATGGTCTGTTTTTGCAGATGTTTCACAAAAGTGGTCCAGCCCCAGTCACAAAAGCGGAACTTTTTTTCCCCAAAGAAAAACCTGGCTAACCAGCTGAGCAGATACCTGGAACAGTTCGAAGGCAGAAAGCAACATCATCCTCTAGCTTGATTATCAGCATCTTCTACTGTGTGGCCTCCCAAAATCCCCATGTCTTCGTTGTGGTTAAACCCCAGCTGGCAACTAAACCCATGCAGCTGCTCACTCACTCCCGACACAAGTTGGGATTGGGGAGAGAATTGGGTGGGTAAAAGTGAGAGAACTCGTGGGTTGGGATAAAGACAGTTTAATAGGGAAAGCAAAAGCTGCTCATGCAAGGAAGGCAAAACAAGGAACTCATTCACCACTCCCTGTTGGAAGTTCAGCCATCCCCAGGAAAGCAGGGCTCCATCACATGTAATGGTTACTTGGGCAGACAAATGTCATCACTCCAGTTTTCCCCCCACACTCCTTCTTTCCCCTGCTTTCTGTGCTAACGCTGACGCCATTTGGTGTGGGATATCCCTTGGAGTCAGCTGTCCCAGCTGTGTCCCTCCCCAGCTCCTTATGCACCTCGCTGGTGGGATGGGAGTGAGGAGCAGAAAGGAGCTTAACTCTGTGCAAGCTCTGCTCAGGATTAACAAAAACATTCCTGTGCTACCAACACTCTTTCCAGCACTAACCCAAAACACAGCCCCATACCAGTTACTGTGAAGACAACTAACTCCCAGCCAAAACCAGTACACTGTCCACTGTTTCCTCCACATTTCCTTTTCTTCCACATGCTACCCAAGTAAAGATACATAAATCAAGGGGAAGAGATAAACACCCATTCCAGCTGTTAGGTGAAGCCTGAGAATGCTGAACAAAACGGTTTCCGACAGAAAAAAACCCCTCACATATTTATTATTTATTCATTTTCCAACGATTTTAAACGTCTCACCCATCAGTATCGGCATGAAAGAGAAACCCACAGAAGCAAGGGTAAGTTGGACACCATTGCCCCCTGCATTGGGAGTGTGGATGCTGGCAGAGGTGAATTTTGGAGCAGGCTCCTCTGCACTGCCTCTTGCATGCCCTGTCCCCACGCACAGCCTCTAAGAATGGTGAGCTCCCTTCACGACCTTTATTTCTATCTGCTCTTGTCAGTGGTGTAGCCTTAGGTAAGTGCTTTAAGCCCAGTCTTGATGGTTGAGGTGCCTTAAGAGATCCCTTAAGTGTTTAAGCTAATGCCCTCAAAACACAAACCCATCCAACTGACACAATGCCTCCCTCCCTAAAATTAGCCCAAACCCCTTGCCCTCGGCCATCCTGAACCTTTCTAGGCATCACTTTGGCAAAACACCACAAAACCAACCGAAGCGGAGAGTGCAAGCTAGAGAGAGGGCAGTGCATCTTGGCACTTTCAAATCCCAAAGGAATTAATTTCAGAGCCAAGGGACACTGGGAAAAAAACCCAACATAAACCACCACTCCAGTTTAACTGGGGGCAAAAAAGCACTGGCTGGCAGCACCGTTAGAGGCTGGCAAGATGTTGCTGTTTGGAAATCCGTGGGTCAGGGCCATTTGCCTTCCACAGTGGTGTGAGCAGGCAGAAATGCTGCTCAGAGCCCAGGTACACAGAGCAGCTAGCACAGCACTGCTGGGAAATATTTAATGACTTGTAGGAGGCAAGACTGAATGGATTTACATTTATTTAGATTTTTTTTTCTCCCTTTCAATGTCTGCTTTCTACACCATTGACCTTTGAAAATTATTTCACTACTTACGGACTTTGTTTTCTGTGTGTTGCCGTTTTCACCTTCCAGCTTCCTGCCTTTTGCCATCTAGGATGGCCAGCCTTCTCAGGCAGTTTTGTTTGAACACCAGAATTTTTCTGATGTGTCTGCAAACTTTTAAGAGCCAGCATTTCTGGCTCCTTTAGCTGCCAAATTGTGAGAAAACACAAAGTGCCTCAAGCTGAATCCTAAAGAAAATTTTCTAAATACTTACTCACATGCTCCAGCCTTGGTCTTAAGACTGGGGTATGAGGTACTTATGATTTAGTATTAGACCTTCTCTATATTTATGGCTTATTTCAAATATCAGAGCTATTTAACTGAAAATGGTGTTGGAAATCAATGGGCTCATTAGAAGTCAATGCTAAGTGCTTTTGAAAATTCACTTTCTTTTTCATTTCTCCTAGCTATCAATTTTGTTGTTTTTTAAACCTGACTTCCCAAGGCCTTATTCATTAATAGATAAGCAGTCATAAGTAGGTTATGAGCATACAGGAGGCTCATCTTCCACACTGACACACCCAGTGCACTTCCCACCTAGAAATACATCTGATTTTTCAAGGATGGCCATCTCATTCAGATCACAGAGGGCCTCTGAAAACCACACACTTCTGCTGTATCAGTGGTGAGAATGTCAAACTCTGAGAGGAAAGGAAGGAGTCAGTCCAGACCCCAGCAGGAAAACCTTACAAGTGGTTGTCCTCTACAGTATGAGCAGCAGTGCTCTGTACTGTCAGTGGGGAGGGTAAAGGGGATAAAACAGACAGGCTGAAACATGAAATTCTGGGGGAGCAGAAGGAGGTGCTGACTTCTGTAGAGGGATTTTTTCTTTTTTAACGATTACCCTACTTTTTGGGCATGTATTGTCTCAGCAGTGCTAGTCACTCATGTGTCACAGGAACACACAGATGCTGCAGCGCTGATTTGTCCTAAATGGTCTGTCCCGCACTGTCACTACTAACTCAAGCCCCAAGCCTTGCTAGTCATTTGCAGTTCCTGTATGGCTGAATAGGGAGCGTGGTTACACCTGCTATACCCCATAAATGTTCCCAGAGCTGGCAGGAGCAGGTTCTGCTGAAGCAGTGCTCCCCAAGTGCTTGGGGCAGCACCAGGTCCCCCTGTCTCTCAAGAGCAGTTCAGGTGTCAGCTGAAGGACTTCCCCAGAGCTGTGCAGGAAGTTCAGTACCAGTGGAGTGCTACTGAACAGTAGTGGGAGGCTTTTCTTTGGTGCTCCCTCAATCCTCTCTTTAGATTTCAACAAAAACCTCTTAATCCTGGTGCTACTAATGAAACAAAAGGAAGGGGAGGAGACCCCAATAATGCCTGCCTGAGAGGCCTTACAAGCCCTTTGCTGTACCCTTCCTGAGCTGGTAGTAAGCTGGTAGTACTGCTCTAGCTCCTAGTTGAACGTGGTATAGTGCTCCTCTTATAAATGCTTTGCCCACTAAACCTGACTGGTGACCCTCATGTATCCTCAGTATACAAGTTTAACTTGTTGCATCCCTATAAATCAAATCCGCTTTTGTTTAAAAAGAAAACCTCCAACCCAACCAACCATAGTAGCTGTCTGCAAGAGTATGAAATACTTACAAATAACAGAGAAAAAAGCTCTTTCATTCATGTATGGAAAAAGAGATGAATTAATTTTCCTTTGAAGAAAGCACTCTTGTCTATCCCTTAACTTTCACATAGAGAAAAAGTGCAAACCCTAAATGTAATGCTCTGGGAAACTATAAGTAGGGAAAATCAAGGCAGTATCCTCATGGAAATTTTTTTTGTGCACTAAAATATAGTGGTCACCACCGGTGCCTGCTATAAAATTTTTATATGTAGAAAGTGGCAGGCTATCACACTTTTTATATACGCATATATAAAAGTGACAGGCAGAGGAATAGGATGCCTGAAGCTGTAAGATATGAGTGTTATAGGCCACAATCCTTTTATTTTTATTGTTTTTATCTCAATGGGAAAAGTTTTCTGTCATTAGCTTAAAAAATGCAATACAAATGTTCTCTTTTTTTTTTTGAGGCTTGAACACACAGAGAAACCTTTCTGCTTTCACATCCAGGTATTTAGCACTGCTGCTCTCTGCTTGTTAGCATTTCAGGGGGAGTTATGGCAAGTTGTGGGACTGGTTCTGGCTGCTGGGACCACATGTTCCTGCTGTACAGCTCAAGCACCCCAGGGAGGAGGGTGGTCACGAGAACCTGCCAGGTAAAGCTTCACAATATTTGGGAGCTGGCTGGAATGCTGTTTCTAGCCTTACAGTTTCTGTTCCCTGGCATCTTTCAAAACTTTGAGAAGGAATGAAGAAATAAAGGAAGTAAAAGGAGGCAATACACCAAGGGATGCAGAAGCAACACCAGCTGTCCATCTTGTCCAGAGAATTATCTCTGGCAGCAGCAGCATTGGAGGCTTTGGGACAATAAATGGAAATGCCTCATGTAGGGAAAACTTCTGTACGAGCTCACCATCCACCTTAAAAGACAGCCAAATTCCCAGCTACCTTAAATCCAGCATTTGCCCATGGCTAGTGTGATTGTTGAAATTTCTGTGGTAGTCCTGGTATCCAGAAGGTCCTTGTGCCTGTGCACCTCAGAGCTTGCAAGTGACTGTGGCTGCTACAATCACAGAATCATTTAGGTTGCCAAAGACTTCTGAGACTGTCAAATCCAGCCGCAAACCTAACACTGCCAAGCCCACCACTAAACCTCGTCCCTCAGGGCCACATCTACACTGTCTTATAAATAGCTCCAGGCTGGTGACCACAGCACTTCCCTGGGCAGCCTGTCAGCGTGTTGCAACACGTCACCCTGGTGAGTGCTGGACTGCAATGTGCCAGCAGGGTTTCATGCCATGGGCAGAAGGTGGCATTTCCAGATGTAGAGCTACTGAGCTTTGTCAGACTTGTCCTTTGGACCTGGAAATTATATTTGCATGGAAGTTGAACATTGCAGGCCAGGGGGAAAGGGGTTTAGGCTAGGGGAGACATTCCAGGGGTCCCAAGAACCGCTGCAGACATTTTACTGATGTTTCTGTGATGTGCTGGACTTGCCTTTGTGTGTTGTACATACCTTTCCTTGTCTGGGATACCCCAGTTAGAAGTATGGGAGGTCTGCAAGTGTGTTCCTGTCTGAGAGTGTGCAAATAAATATATCTTTACATGCATACTCAAACTGAAATGGTTTCCAGCCACCCTCAAATGCTGCGAGCTGCAGCTCCACATCTCACCTTACACAGCAGCTCATGACCTGCATTAGAGCATCCCCCATCTGAGAGGACCCTGCCCTTGAGCCCAGCGTGGGACAGATTCTGCTGGGTGGGAAATGTCTGCCAGGGCAAAAAAGGAAAGAAACTCTGGACGACCTGCAAGGAGCATTCAGTTCATCTGACATCTGTCACTGTAAGTGCTAGATTTATCCCTTGCAATTTATTTGGGGAAAAAGGTCAGGGAGCAATAAAGTAATAACCTGAGCAGAAAAAGAATTGTTATCAGAAAATTATTTGTAATGCAGCCTTTAAAATAAATATTGCAGCTATTCCTGTGCTTTACAGTGTCATTTCTAACTCAAAAAGTCAGTGTGTAAATCTAATGGAGTAGCTATTCATAAAAGTTCAGCTTGAGTAATAAAAGTAACAATTTTCTGTAATGATATTTTATAGATTTGAATAAGACATATAAAATATTTTTGCTTTTACAGCATATGTAAAGAGAGTAAGTATACCATGCCTATAAAACAGGGATTACTTTTAAATTCTTAAAATATTTCTAGAACAAAGTAAATAATACTCATAATTTTTTCCTGGCAGGCTGGTGAAAAGCCACATAGCAAACTTTTCAAATATTTTATATGAAAACAATTCTCCTGCAGCTTCAGAGAAGACATAACACACTTACCTCTCATCTTTTAATAAAGGAAATTCATAGGCGCTTTCCCCTTCCTATTGCATATCCTTCCCTCTGAGCCCTTCAGCCCAGTTCTTTGCCAGTGTGAGTGTGTTACACGCGAAGAAAAGTTGGGATTTCATCCCCTGTGGTGTAGTTTTCACAAATGCCAACTGAACTTTGAAAAAAGAGAGATATTTCATCAAATGTGGAGGAGGAGGAGGAGGGAAAACACAAATCTGAAAGGTAGGAGGCCTGAACTTGTGATTTACTTTGTACTGAGTCTGGGGGAAAAATACTAAGTTTTAATGTGGTACTGTGGATTGTACACGAAGGTAGGTGAGATCAGAGCCTACCTCTCAGACCTGGCCCTCCATCAGAGCAGGGCAGTGCTCAATGCCACCCTCCAGCTCAGAGGGACAGTGGTGGGTGTTGCATTCCTGCATCCTCCACGCTCCAGCCACCCTGGCCCAGGCAGCTGGGACCCCGCTGTGGCAGTGTCCCAAGGCAGTTCTGTTATGTTCAGTGATGGGGTCATGGAGCACATTGTGGTCTGCATCAGGGGAAGCCACACATCCAGCAGTGTGGGACACTGGGAAGATGGAGTTTGCAGAGTGAGGGTGCCCATGCAAGGGGAATGGGTGGTCAGCTGGGCACAGCAGTGCTTTACGGGGCCACGGGGGACTCACCCCCGGCACAGAGCTAGAAGTGTAACCTGTAATCCCGTGAAAATGCAAAGCCTAGTTAATGTAAATATCTCTAGTTTGAAAAGCCTTGTGAAAGAGATCAGAAAATGTGTGGCATGCATGCGATTATTTCTAAACCTATTTCTATTGGCCTTCTCTCAATAAAATATGTTTCCAAATTGCTCTGTCCAAATGTGATTTGGGCTACCTTCAGTGAAAAGCCCAGGAGTGCAATTTGATTAAGTGGTTAAAATAAGCCACAAAAGGATGGCCCCTGTGGGGCTGCAGCCTCGTGGCCTGGGTTGATGCTGGCTCCCAGGCACTGCCCGGCACACAAGTGCACAGCCAGCCACATCCCCTGCAGCGCCAGCCTTTCCACAGGGAACCACGTCCTATTTGCTTTCAATCACAGCCCAGCAGGAGCTGAACAAGCCCATGCAGCCAGCAGGCTTGGCCTCGCTACCCACCAGCACCTACCCCCACGGCCTCTCTGCTGCCTTGATTTGCCCATTTCCCGCCCAGTCGCTGCCTGAAGAGCCAGCAGTGCCGGGCACAGCTCGGGATTGTGCCCAGGTGCATGGGCGCAATTATGTATTATTAATAATGCATATTATAATATAATAATTAATAATT